>JBBMOI010000002.1:44547500-44702500 GCA_038088405.1 Porites divaricata | reverse complement strand
TTTAACAATGCTATATATGTTTAAATGGTTTTGAACTATATTCTCGTTGGGTGCCCCTGAAAACTGCAAGCACACTGGTAATTGAAACCCCAATACAATCTAAAGAGGAAATGCTATATTTAAGTCAGAATAATTCCAGGATATATTCACCCTAAAATTGACAAAGAACTAAGAAATCAACATTACCGTACAAAAAAACAGGGAGTGTACATAAACACAACTGTGTCTTTAAAGTCAAACATAACAATAAATTATTAGTGCTCGTCTTCTATTATTCAAAAACAACATATGAAGATCTTACCCCTGAATATTAGGCCCCGTCTTTACGTATCCGGATATTTTTGAATCTGCAACTTTAATTTTTCATTCCGGATACAGCTTCCGTCAACACGGCATACGAATCCGCAACTGTTTGAGTCCGCTATCCAGAGTGGAAATTTTTGAACCGTTATGAATCCGGAATCGGTAATATTTTTTTATCCGGTGACGTAACAAGATTGAGCCCAGTTCTTTACCGTAAATACTGTAGTCCAGATGGCAACCTCGTTCCCAGGTTCTCTCTCTTACCCGTCGAGGAGTCCACCTTGCTCTTCGCATTTTTCTTTTTTTTCGGGGCTGATTCTGCCATAATTCTAGATGCAAATTTCGCGCGCTTTACGACGCATGCTTTGTTGCCAGTATTCTCAGAGGGAGTGCAGGGTGCTAGAGTGAATCCGGATACGTGCCGGAAGGGGCAAATTTGATTTGAACACGGATACGTGTGGACGTGGAAATCTTTGAATCCGCTAAGAAAAATTGGCGGATTCAAAAATATCCGGATAAGTACAACCTGTATTGAAAGCGTGGTGTATGTATGCAAGTAGAAAAAATTCAAAAACAATTACTGACTTGACTCCGTTTGCACAGTTTATTACATCAAATGTAAGAATACAAAATCATATCGTAAACTGAGACAAAAGCTAAAAATTACGACTTAAAGACTGTTGGTAAACTTAAGGCTAACGAAATCACTACATGTACTTTATCTTTACGCTAAATATTTGACAAATAGTACTAAATATCAAAGTAAAGCTTTTGGAGCCAAATTCTGAGGAAAAACCTCTAGTTAAGTTCAAATAGAATACTAAGAAGTAAGAAGAGGCGTTCTCTTTTAACTGAATCCTGACAAAAGCACTCATTCGATCAGTTTCTCTGGAGACTCGGAAGTCAAACCGATTACAGTGATTTTAAGAGCCATGCTTTCAAGACCGAATCTTGGCATTAAATTTGAACTATCCGGATACCAGCGAAAACAAAACACTTATAAATCTTATAAATTCAAGGAATCTGTTTCAGACCAAAAGTGTTCGTTAGGCCTTTGACTTGAAGTCCAAATCTTATTATCTCCGTGGAGCTATCCGAAAACTAGATCACCTGTTTCCGCACGGCGGACCGTGACGGATATAAGGAACTTTACGTTTCCGTTTAGTTTGCAAAAAATGGAAACACGTTATTTCGTTCTGTGATCTGCCAAAAGAGCCCAATCAAAGAACTGTATTGTAGCCTTCGGGCTATGTTCAGTCCATGAGTCCACATCAGCCCTTGAATTAAACCAGTTTAATTTAAGATAGCCATTTAATTAAGTCCTCAGAAAGATATTGCATTTTACTGTCAAACTGTGACCCAATTTTGGGGCTTAAAACAAATCCTTTGAATCTACTAAACTGCAGCTGCAGTTAAAAAGACAGTAAAATCTCGACCACGGAAAATTACTAATTTAATACGACACCCTGACTGGATTTGCGCCGTGATTATAAAAGAAAGCAAAAAATAGAATAAAATAGAGCGAGGGGGTGACGTGGTATAAAAGAAAAAAGCAAAACAAAAACAAAACCAAAGAAAGTAGGGTTTGAATCAGAATCAGGATGCTTCCGCTAACGACTAAGCATTAGTCTCATTTGAGTGGTGTAAGTAGCTGCACCTAAAGGTCTCCCCTTAGGACACCAAATAGACAACAATGGAGGCCAGGATCGCAGAAAGCATGACACGTGACTCCAGCATATTTGTTGCACCTGAGATCAGTGTGTACTTTTTTGGCAGTACTCCCGTCTTTGTGTGCTTACTAATATCTACATTTCCATCCATAGAGCTGTGAAGGGCCCACGCAATCATGATTTCAGTACCAGGCTACATAAAGAAATTTGTAAAGAATTTCATTAGTCTGCTATTTTAATGTTATTTTCTACCTTCTGAAACAACAGCAAGTTCCTAAGACCCGGCGGTTTATATTGAGAAAACTTGTCCCAGATAGAAGGGTCACTTGCCTACCCGAGCTAGTATCCTAAGTCAGCCAAATTTTCCTACATCACCTTAAAGAACTTGGCCAGCTGTTAACGAGAATCAAAGAGTTGGCTCAGCTAGGAGGATAACATGCCTATCCAGATTTAGTAAAATCCAGCTAGTGGTCTATCATCAATGCTGCATTCTGATTGGTTGAGCTACTACTAGGCTATATGTTATAGCCCACTAGTAGCGAAAAGCGCGGGCTTTTTGGCGGCAAAAAAGGATTAAAGTCTAGCTTTAACTAGCTAAATTTTTTTTATTCTCGATCTTTCTGACCAACTAGTTGGATTTTACTAAAACAATTATTCCTCTCGCCCTTATGGCCTGTGAGTCAATAGCCCATTCGGCCTTCGGCCTCATGGGCTATTGAATCAGAGCCCATTCGGGCTCGAGGAATAATTGTTAAATATATTTCGATGGTAGAGTCGTCCTCCTAGCCGGGCCAACTTTGCTCCATATAATCAAGTTGGCTCGCCGAGCTGGATCATCTCGGCCAAGACGAGACAATCGGAGCATGCACTAGCACTATTGTCAGTTCTTGGTTCGTTAAGATAAACGCTCCGCGTTAATGTTGACTCAATCGGCTAGTACGGGTGACCCTCTCTCCCGGGAAAACTATTCTCCATAGAATCGAGGACTAAGTTAAACTTGGATCCCTATTCTCACGTGGAGCCGTCACAAACAACAACCCTTTGCCTTTTGGACCTATGTATTTAATTCCAAGCATCTGTGGATCCACAGGGAAATTGGCTGTGCACAATATTCACGAGCTTAGTGTACATATATCTATTTTGCCCTGGTTTTTCCTCTTTTTGTTAACACGGACACCAGACATTAGGTTGTCGCGCCACCCTCTTCCCGCTCGCAGAGATGGCTCACTTTTGTACCCGAATTTATAGCTGTGTTTAGGGATGTTATGAATTTACCTTAAACTGAACATCTTTAGCAGTGTCGCTTGTCTCTGGATCTCTCTCAAATGCTACCGTTGTATATCCACCAGCCTCAGTCGCTGATTTAATAACAAAGTTATTTTCACTATCCTTTGATGGTTTTCCCACTGTTTTGCTCCAGTAATCCTGCGGATAAAAAACAAAAGTCACTTACCTTCTCTGCACAGACCGTCACCTCTTAGGTCATATATCTTAAATTATATTACAATTTCGTGCTCTGTGCGAAATTCCGAGATCTGATTGACTCACTGAAGAAGTACTTGAATGGCCTTTTACGCACGATTTTCGAGGTCATAAAGTCTCATTCGAACACTGTCTATGATTGCCTCTAGTCAGTGTTCGTTTATTTTCGCCATTTTCTTTCGATCGTTCACTTTTTTTTGTTCAGGCCAATCGTGTCTTAAAAACTGCGTTTTGAATTGTTTTGTCTAAAAATCTTTTTAAAGAACGTAAAAAGGTTTAATGATTTTTCTTAAAAAGATTCTGTACATCGTGTACCCATGGCGGACCCAGAGGGCTAACTTGGTTATCGGTACACTGGCAAATGCTGCTGCAGGCACAAAATGTGCGACATCTGCATCATTGTTGGCGTATGAGTATGTTCACAGCCAGGTGATCTGTGACGTCACTGTGGGGGCCTGGGGAAAGAAATTTTAATGCCGTATCCCATAAACCAAAGCTGACGGGAACAGATTGAATTGAATTGAATTGGTGCGCGCGTTGGTTTATGGGATACGGCATTAAAATTTCTTTCACCAGGCTCCTGCAATGACGTCACAGATCACCTGGAGTCATTATCATCGCTATGCTGATCTCATTGTCGTACTACAACCGCGACTAGCAACTAGTAGGCATTTTTTTACCCTGTTAATGTAAATTTGTTAAAAGCTATTCAATACGCTGGCACAATCCACCCAACTTACATCAAGATAGTTGTTGCCGGAAGCGACCCCGCCCAAGGCAATGTCGTAATCCTTCATGTTTTTACCATCCCCTGTTGTAAAGGCGACTGCACACCAACCAGTGGTTTTGCATTTCATTGTGAACATCAACTTGTTGTTGCTGTATATCCAAGTCAGCATGAAATCTTCACCGTCACTGACGGTAGTGCCGCCTTAACAAAGAAATATGGATAAACAAATCACAACAGAAACAGTTTTTTTTACCAAAATGCTAAAATAAAGTACTATTTGAGTGACTTACACGACATTAACTCTACTCTTAGTTGTCTCTAGAGTTCTAGGGTCTCACGTACGTAGTTTCGACGATCGATAAGATTATGTGTGATTTATTCTTCTCCTGCGTTGCCCGAGTTGAAGGTCGATAAACCCCGGCGGCTTATTTTTACATACATTGGCGAGGATTCCTTAAGGGTGCAAAAATACTCTGAAGGCACATGCCTCTACTATTCAGCTTTCTTTGGCTTTTGAACATTCTATGCTGGCAACGGTGGCATCAACAAGGTTCTTGGCTTTTTAATTATGTTAGTTTTTCAAAGTCGCATGTAGAATTTAGTTTTTTAGTGAATGCTAGAAGCAGCCTAGCAATATGTCGAGCTATTCAGAGCCAGAACTGTTTATTACTCAAGCAGTTTTGGCGGAGGTACTGCAATAATATTGAGCTTTCGGGAAACAATTTTGAATCTCCCTTTGTGGGTGCAGGCAACGAGCAGTTGACAATTCCAATTTTCGCACCGAGGATCTTTTAACCGACCTCTTTACGATTGAAGAAGATTTCGGGTGAGGGATCACTACTGTAGCTTCCAAGGAAGTTTAGGCAAGGAATGAAGCAAGAATACTACAAAACACAGAAAAGAGTTCAACTACATGGAGTTTGGGATAAAAAGCTCGTTATGAAACGTACTCAGTCATACCGTGAAGTCACTTCACACCTATCAAAGAGTGACCGACGTACGCGGGGGAAATTGTACCCTGGGTACCAGAGGTTTTTCTCGCGTGCAGCGGGAATTTTCGGTGTTGGCTGAAGGCCGACACATCTTCGGCCGTAGGCCAAATTCACGAGCGGCGAAGCCGCAAGAAAAACCTCTGGCACGGAGCGGTGCTTTTTACCGTGCCCGTTGACCTTTGAGCTTTTTTTATCGGATTACATTTACGCCAATCAGATTGAAAGTCTCCAACTGTGATCATGTCGGCCGGCACGTGAAGAAATGTCCAAAGACCCATATTATCCTTAGAAAAACAAGTTTGAGTTTAAAATTCATTGCTTTAAGAGCAATCATGACTGGGTCACATCGCAATTCTCCACACTTGATGTAGCTTCAGTTTAAGCTGCAATCCATTCTTCGAGATTTGGATCTGAAAATCACTATCCGTGAGAATTTAACATCCTGCTAAAAACGCTAACGAGCTAGTCCCAGCGTGACAAAACATTGCAGTAGGAAACCGTCACTCTCACGGACAAAAAGAAAATCGCTTATAATTATTCAGATCCGGGAGGCACTTTGCAGAAATTAAACAACCTAAAATCCTCATTTAGCCGCAATGAAGAGTTTAACATTTCAAAAGAGGTTAAAGAAAATGCTCTTGCATCAGAGGGAAAATCATATGCCGACCAGACACAATAACCGCAGAAAATAAATATGCGTGTAACGACCTCTCAGTATGAAATAATCGGTAAAAATCAAATTTGCTCAGTCAAAAAGTTTTTCTCGAGAGCATAATCTTCCCGTCAGAGAAAAATAAAAATACATGTTTTGCTTTTATATTCCTAAGGCCATCACTACAAACTATTTCAAAACATGTTGAAATCGTTTGAAATAGGAAATTAGTTAATTGCGAGTACTCTTACGTCATGTCAACAGCACAGTTGGAAAAATTCTTTCACGTGCTGGTCTATTCTTGTCAACCAATTGAAGCGTCTGTTAGATTCAAAGTTCCTCAGGTGGTCGTTAGGAGCCAATCAGCTGTCTTGTCCAAAATCTGGACCAACTGATTTAACCGTGCTAACGATTGCATCGGCGCCATCTAAGCGATGGCGCTCTGGTCCAGAGGCTTTTCGCGCGGGTCACTATTAAGACTTGACAGAAACCGGAAGCCGCGCTAGAAAAGTCTCTGGCACCTAGGGTAGGGAAATTGTGTCCGAATTACCTTTGAAGGATCAGGCGGAGGATTGCAACAGAAAAGGGGATGACCCACTAACAAAGAAATCCCCGAATATGGCGCAAAAGAAAACACTGCTCATTTTAATTTCAGTAATTGTAGCGTCGTGTTTAATATTTCCAAGTAAATATTTGTAAATTTTTCATTCCTGAAAAGCTACACTCTTTTTTATATAAGAATGTTGGTTTCCGGCCCAGCCTGAATATTCTTTTGCCTCCCCGCAGACGTCCTGTGGGGTTTATTTTTGTTCGTCACGCATTCATTTCTCCCCACGAGGAGAAATGAATGCGTGACGAACAAAAACAAACCCCACAGGACGTCTGCGGGGAGGCTAGAATATTCTTATTTTTCTGTTGATTTTAGGCTGAAAATATTCTGAATTATTCTTAATTATAAATCATAGCTTATGCGGCATTTCCGCTGTAGATTGTGTTGGGGTTGATTTCAATTACCATTGTTCTTGCCGTTAAGTGAAAGGAATCATTTTCTACTGTTTTAAAAACATATTAAATTGTGCTGTATTTACAGATTTTCAAACACAAAATTGAGTCCTTTTCAAATTCTCAGCCTCGGGTTTCTTGTCAAAATATTCTTAAAATTTCGCAAACTTCAGCCTCAAGATTCTTATAAAATATATTCTTATGGAAAAAAAAAAAGAGAGTATAACTAAATTTTGTAGCAAAGAAGGATTAGCGTTCCAAAACACTGAAACGTGTTCAAAACAATTCTGTGGGTGATAAACTCTTTTCTTATGTAAACACTTCCTTTGGTCCAATAAATTTGATAGGGACCACGTGAGTGAAAACACAGGCATCCCAAGCTCACTTTATGAGTGTGTTATGTAAATATACTTTCTCACAATAGAGTCAGCATCGCGTTACAAGCGACCGTTGCATGTCCATAAATCTTGCACGTCAAATTTCGCGCGATTACATTCAGACTGTTTAGCAATGGTTTTAACCGCTGGTTTTTACTGTGATCCCGGGGCTTATAATGTTCGGAAAGTTCGAGTGTTCAAATACATGGTTGTTTATGGTGAAATAAAAGCCATTGATCATAAATATTGCCGCAACCAAAAATGGCGAAGAAAACTCAAAAAATAGTCTAAGCTTTGAGCAGGAGGTTTTGGAGACAATTTAGATGATTTTGGCCGAGATATTGTAGTGCCGAAGGTCTTGGCCGTGTAGTAGAAGCGTATTTATAAATAGAATTAACTCCAAATTCTTTAAAAGTGGGAAGGAAGAATATGCTTTTTCAGTGGACAAAGAAACTCATGATAGAAAGATAAGACTTTGTACTTGAAGATTTAATCGCAACCTTTGAGAGTTTCCCAGCGAAATTGTCATTAGTTACTGAAGAAAAGAGGTTAATCAAGGTGGCAGTGCTTCATTTGCAATAGAATCGTATGGAAGACTTAAGGTAATTTTTTCGTACTTTTATTTCCATTCTGGGAAACTCGAGATTTGAAGGTAGGACTTTAAGTTTGTCAAAACTAAGATCTAAATAAGTCAACCTTTCAGTCTCAATCGCAACCTAGTGTTCAGGTATATCGCACGACATGCTGCATCGCAAATTATTTTACTTATCCCACATTTCTTTGTAAAATTTTCATTGTTTTCTGGGTCCAAAATGCTGCCGCTAGGTTAATTTTCCAGGAATCTAAATACTGCCATGTAAGACCGTTGCTGTATAATCTGCACTGGCTGCCGGTTAAGTTCCGAATTGACTTTAAGATATTATTGTTAACGTATAAAGCTATCAATGGCTCAGCGCCTTTTTACCTCCAGGAACTTATTAGTCTTAAAGAAGCATGTAAGTACAAGTTATGCTCCGATTGCGATGGACTGCTACTAAACCCTGTGAAATTCAAGACTTTAACAACGTTAGGAGATCGATCTTTTGCTGCTGCTGCTCCTGAACTATGGAATTCATTGCCTTAAACGATTAGGAGTAACCCCTCAGTAACATCTTTTAAAAAGACACTCAAGATATTTTTATTTCAGAAAGCTTTTTTGTGATTTTATGTGCTTTTTAATCTCGTTATTACTAAGTTTTATGCAGTTTTTTATGATTTAAGTAGTTTAATAGGTAATTTTTATAGTTTTATGCAGTTTTTACGATTTAGTAAAGTAACTTTTTATAGCACACTCACAACGTGAGCTTGGGATGCCTTTGGTGAAAACACCCTATATGGTTCTTACAAAAGGCGGGAGTAATTGTCTTTCCCGGGGGAGACCCAAAGGAAGGTTGGGTAGAGGTGTGCCACCGAAGCCTTCAAAACCTGACCCTGTTTAAGACAAGAGACCTTATTTTTTTGACTCTGATTCGTTTCGTTTTGCACAGAGAATTATGTATTTTTTTCAAACTAATATCATGGAACTTGATTTTTGGGAAGAAAAAGGTTGGTGCCACTAATGAAGATCGCTCATCTTCAGCCTTTACAGTCTTTTAAAGGCGTCCGGTCAACAACAACACCTTGTTTAAGACTCAAGACCGGAAAAACCAAACCCAGTGTTAAGCGGTACATATCCGTCTAGGCCAAATATTCCCGTTAAAACAGTTGTTTTACATGATGGTTTCTAAAGATGATGGCAATTTTGAAAAGACAGTTACGCTGAGTCGAGTCCCCCGACTCTCAGCAGTCACAAATGGGCGAAAAGACTGACTACGATGTGAAGAATTGTGTTGACCGAGAAAGTCTCCGTGAGGTGTGTTGTTTGTACGAGAGCCGAATTCAGTAATTATCTTATTACAATCATTTTCATTGAAAATATTTCGAAAACGCTTAAATATACAAAATTGATTTCAGTATAAGCATGCCCAGATCACAACGTCAATTTGCTTTTAGTTTTTTTTCAATTTTCCAGATATGAAAAGTTATCGGAAGAATGATGTTAATCTTTTACGTTCGGTCAATCATAACTTTTTCTCTCAAAGGATCGCGGAAAAGTAATCAAGTTAATTAGAATCAGTCTGAAATTGTATTAGAGAGCTTTAGATTCGAGGACGAGGACGACTACTATTCAATTTTAAGTCTTCTCACCTTTTCTCTAAAATAGACACCCGGAAAGCGTTATTGTATCTTCGATCGTTTAGCACAAAATTTAGTTCGCTTATTTCCGTTGAAGGAAGTAAAGCCCTCTCCCGATCGCTTAATGATAAAACTGTTCCTGACATTTGATAACCTGTTCCCGTCACACTTCGACTAGCCTGAGAAAACAGCTGACACTTCGCGATAACACCACTGGTTTCTCCGCGAATTTACGTCTGAGAAACAGGCGCAGGAATTCCATACTGGAATACACTATTCCGGGTAGTGCTTCTAATTATTTGAAGCAAATTTCCCACGCGGCACGACCAATCAGAAGCACTACCCAGTTCTGGCTAGTGACGTGTCACCAGTATGGAATTTCTGCGCCCGTTTCTCAGATGTCATTTCGCGGGGAAACCAGTGTTGGCGTCGTGAAATGTCGGCTGTTTACTCAGGCTAACACTACGATATTCTCGCTAAAGCCCGTAGTAGAATGACGACGGCTATCACTTTTTCCCGCCAAAATGACGTTGGTTCGCGCGCGAGCAAAACTCAGTATTGAGAAAATCTCGTACTCGTAGGCGTCCTCGTCTCAGAATCTAAAGCTCTCTATTGACACCCGTCATTACCTGTTGGTTGAGGCACAGAAACAACAGAGGTGGATGGCATCATCATGATAGTGGTGGTAGGTGTAATCGCCGCAGCCATGGCCTCAGCGATCAGGTTACGCTGGCCTGATACTCCCCTCCTATTGCTGCCGGAACCGCCGTGCTGTGGGCTTAATGTTTGCGACTCTGAATTGGCATCCGTATTCTGCATAGCCCAGACGATATAGACTGTAGTATTCATCTGTAAATCCAAAGGTAGACAAAGAAAGTATGTAAAAAGCGGGCAATGATTTTAATTGAAAGCTGTCAACTGACAAGTTTTCAATGAAAGTAAACTTTTGAATAATAAATAACCTGAATCCTGGGTTAAAGTGCTCTACCCCGTGAAACGTATGATACAGTACTAAAAGCAGCAAAATGTTAACCTAAAATTAATGTTTCGGACCCCAGCCAAGGAGATGTCTAGTCTCGACACTATGTTGATAAATCTGAATTTTCAGTTAGTATAATATATAACCTGGGTACGTGCAGTGGTAGATCTGTTTGTTACGAATTCGTATGAGTCTTTTTCCAACGCAATATAATTATTTAAGATCTGTTGCCATGCTTTGCCTTAAACAAAGCTATCAACGTGACGAGTTTTCGAAGTAAACTATTGAATAATAAATAACCTGAATCCTGGGTTAAAGTGCTCTACCCCCGTAAAACTTATGATACAGTACTAAAAGCAGCAAATGTTAACCCATTTAGTGTTTTAGACCCCAGGAATGGAGATGTCTACAACAGTCTCGACACCACGTGGATAAATCTGAATTTCAGTTATAACATATAACCTTGGTACAGTGTCAAATCTGTTTGTTACGAATTCGTAAGAGTCTTTTTCTATGACGCAATATAATTAAGGTTTATTGACACGCTTTGCCTTAAACAAAGCAGTCAAGAAACCGCAAGTTCGCAAAGTCGGTTTTAAGGATGGTTTTTAGGGACCGGTCATTATTTATCGCCTTGGGGGGAATGGGGGTGGAGGATTTTAGGGGGATCACCTGATTTTTAGGAGAACAAAAGGGGGGATCAGTCGTAACTGAAGGTTTCCCCAGAAGGGGGAATCACTGAAAACTTTGGAAGGATTCAGAGGGGGGACCTCTCAAATTTGCTTGGAAAATGAAGACATCGGGGTGGGGGGGGGGGGGGGGGTCCCTAAAGTCATCAAAAGTAATAAGGGGGATCACTTCAGTGAAGCAACATTCAAAGGGGGGATCGGTTAAATCTCACCTTGTTTAGCCCCAAATCCTACCGGCGCCCTCCTCTCCCCCGGCGATAAATAATTACCGATCCCTTATATCACTTGCAACTTTCTTTGAATCGTTTCAACTCAGTTCCGGTTTTAGTGTGATGAAAAAGAACTTGAGATTTTACTTCGGCCTTCACACACGTATTTTTAGTTAAGTAAAACTTAGCAGCTCTTATGTCCTACTCAACGACCTAGTGTAAAGACTACCAGTTTGTCTTGTAAAGTCCATGAAATGGAATCTCATAAAAGCGTTTTCCACAAATTTCCCCGTAGACCCTTGCACCTTCGGTGCTTATCAGCGTTCGCAGACACACGTTACTTTTAATATTTGTTGTGCAACCTTACCATAAACTGAACATCTTGTGCTGCTCCTGTCGTCAAATTTCTTTCAAATTTAACGCTGGTATATTCACCAGACTCCACGGCTCCAACAAGCTCAAAGTTGTTAACAGCATCAGAATCTTTTGCTGGGTTTGTCGTTCGGGTGCTCCAGTAATCCTGTAGGTCACATATACAGTCGGTTACCACACATACGGTCATTTTGGATTATTTTGGTGTCAAAAATTTGGCGTAACGTTTAGCCGTGTCTGTATCAGATATAAAGACACAAAGTAAACATTTTTTACGAGAGCTCATTCTCGTAATCCGCAGCTCTAGTTAATTACATTTCCAAGGTGGCTGCATGCTTATAAGAGCTTCGGCTTTAATTTAATTTAAACACTGAAGCGCTCACTTAGTGAATTTGGGATAGATAGATTTTAGATAGATATTCTGTTTCATTTCACCCACTTGCAGCAATAACTGAATTGTTGGGGAAGGTCATTGTCACATACTGTAGAGGAAGGACGTTTGCATTTTTATAAATAATTACTTAGCTTGTCAGTTTTCCTTTTACTTTACCACCTTTTGACAAATTTGATAAGCGTTCATTCTAAAAATCTGCTTGGATTTATAGGTTACAAGCCGGAGAATGAGCTAGGTGGTTATGCATGGCATAATGTCAAGAGATTTTTTATGTTTTGTATTTTATAGGAAACTTTTTTTGTGTTTCCTAGTTGAAGCCTTGTTGGAACTCCCTTTTTAGGCTTGGCTATCTTTAGTCAATTGAAAGTGAGACGTAGCGTTGACAGTTGAATGTTTTAGGAGATTTCAAGCGATCTTGCTAAGGACTGAAGGATTTTCAAATTTGCAAACGGTTTCCACTGGAGAAGATATTAACTCCCCTCGGGTAAACGGATTAATGACGTTATCGTTTGGAAAGCCATCAACTAATACATTTCTATGCAGACCAGTCAGGACAGTGATGCCTCTTCAGCTCTCCTCTCCTTGAAGTTTCATTACAAAAGTAATTATATAACATAGTTTTAAACTGAAACTACCATCATGAACTTTAAAATTGTTTGGAAAATATCTGTTGGCACCACACATGCAGCACGGCCATCTCCAACCTTCACACTCTTTGAAGGCTTCATCCAGTTCAAAAAGAGAGCGTGTTCAAATTGCTGAATAAGGAAATAAGACACCCTGTTTAAAGCTCTAGACCCCCTGAAAACCATATACTGTTCAGCGGCACATACCCTATACGCCGACCTCCCTGACCCCAGGAAAGAGGGCATGATGAATTTATTTGCTATAGATCACATGTAAAAAAGACCAAAACGTCATATCTGGAGTTCTTTATTAATGTTCCAGAAATAATAATTGTAAAGACGGCGAACTATGCAGAACGGCCACGTCGGTCTCTTTGCTATTGGAATTCAAAAGCTCGGATATTGAAGACGTAACTCATTGGTCCTCATTTTCATTTCACGTGACTTCCAAAAAGTTGTTTTTGATCTGCTCTTACTAGGGCAATATCAACAACAATAATTATGTTAAAGTGCGTCAAACTATCGGGCCTTTTGTAAATTCCAAAGATGTTTGTCATTATCGGAGATTTGTGAACAGAAATAAGAACTGACATGTCTTTTTTGTTAACTACTGGAAAATTTATGCTAGTCAGTTAAATTCACGCTCACCGATATTTGGCCATCTGTTTCAATTTTTTCAAGCTTTTAAACTTTTTTTTAAAAAAAATTTCCCTGAACTAGACTCTCAAATTTAAAATTTTCTCAGTTTATACATAATACCCTTTACTATGGATTTTAGGATCTGTTCATAGGCTTACAAGCTTGCACCAGAAACAAGCGTACCAAACTAAAACCAATAAAGAATGAAACTTTGAACTACAAAACTATTATTACGAAGTCGTGTTTATAAATACATTTCGTGTCAACAGAAACTGCCTTGAATAAAGCAAAACATTCATTCCTTCTTTTAACAGCCGTTTTCTCCTGGCTACTCCGCCGTACGTGATGCTTATAAAGAACTTTCACGCACATTGGTTCTGGGAAAAGCTCACATCTGATGCCGCACGCTATTGTCATGTATCGAGAGTGTGCTCAGGTGCAGAAACTTTACTTCAGTACGCTCTCTTAAATGAGTTGTGTTCCCTCGTTCCTTGCACAGATTACAACCTTTACTAATGTTTAAAGCAAGAGTAACGATACAGACCGAAAGACTTTTTCTACATTTCCGTGCACCACTTTGTGAGGCTATGGTCGAGGTTTGAGTGAACATTTTTATATAAATCACTTTATTTTGTCACCTTTGTCTACAGGAATACGGAAAAAACCTAATGTTTTAATAATTCTGACAATTCAGGTGCGCATGAGTTAAAAGAATCTTTCTGAAGGGCTAAATCGACTTAAAAATGTTTTGGCAGAAAAAATAGACTTAAGGGCTTGAGTCATATACTTATATTTTGCTTGTAGCCCTGAGGCAGATATTGCTTTGTCCAAAGAAATTGAATAGAAATGCTAGGGTCTTCAATATTCCCTTAAATCCGGAAAAGAGCTTTGGTGTCCTGACTGATTTGTGTTTCTGACATGAGTTATACTGCAGCAAAGGCGGAGAATATTACAGGGGCACCCAACGAGAGTATAGTTCAAAACCACTTAAACATAGCATTGTTGAACGTATTTTAGTATTTAACCTAGATATAAGCATATTTTTATCCCTAAACATTTTTTATTTGTTCGGATTTCCTAGCTAAGAGTCTAGTGATCAGAAAATTATAGGGATCAAAACTAACCTTTTCGAAAATTTCGGCCAGAAAAAAGGCTCCCGAAAATTCTTAGGATAAAAATCTGTTAAAAATGGGTAATTATACCATTTTTTAGATGTTCGAAAATCCTACGAGAGGCGGGCAAACAAGAAATTTTCCGAAAATTCTCGATTTCAAATCGCCTTCCTAACAGATGGTTTCCAAAAATTGACGTTGGGTGCCCCTGATATTAAAGACGCGAATGTTCTGAACTCTGTCCATGCAGAAATTTTTAGGAGATAATGAGGCGAAGTTTCATAAAGATAAGGTTGGCCGCCACTATTGACTCTAGATCCCCGTGTGCACATCACTGTCAAACGAATGTATCCTTTCATCCAAGTGATCTTTCTTTAGCAACCAGGTAAAACGATCAATTTACCTTGTAGTTTACTTCACCTCCGAAAAGTACAGCCGGTCACGTTATACAAACTTACCTCAAGATAAGATGTGCCATTATCATAGACCCCGCCGGCAGCGATATCGTAGTTTACCATACCTCTACCGCCAGGATTTGTTGTAAAACCCACAGCACACCAGCCGGTTGCTTTACAAGTCATGTTGAAGATCAGCATGTTGTTGCTATAGGTCCAATGCAACATGAAATTGCCGTTACCAGCTTCAAACACTGCGTAATTCAATGCATGAACTACATGGAGAGAACAAGGAAACAAGATGAGCACAAAAAATGCGTAGTTCTTGGGGAACGCCATCGAAACAACCCTCGCTTCGGATGAAATTCCCTGAACGAGTATAGCAGATAAAGACGCGCAATGGTAATGAAACCCAAACTGACTGAAACACTGTTTATATAAGTATCCTCAAAATAAATTACATGCAAACTTGCGCCTATAAAGAATTTGCATTATAAAAGGTGATTAAATATATTGTTTATAGTTTTTTGCCTAGTCACGACACCTGTTCAGTTAGGTTTCGTTTCTTGAGAACATTTTTCTCGTGATTATGTTTAAAATACATGTATTATGGAAGCAATTATAGCTTTTAGCCAATTTGTTTGTTCATCTAAAGTAAGTATACAGTCAGTGAAAACCTGGCATTGATTCCAGTCGTAACTATAACAACAAAATATGTTAAATTAAACCAGGCTGAACAAAATGAAAATGAGCATTACAAGAACGAAAACTGAAGGACTGTTTTTAAGGTAATATTCAAGTAAGATTTGAAAGGGCTCAGTGTCACGGCTGTGGCCGGTTCGTCTTGTTGACATTTCCAACTACGCCTCCTTATGCCGGCAATGGAACTTTTAGCGAAGGAATAACTTGTGAAACAAATCACAACTTCCTGTGTTAAAAAATATCATCCCAACCGTATTATATAATACACTACAAACAACAAAAATTGCATTAAGCAAAAAAACTGTTAGGTTAACAAGTTTTCAAAAACCCACAATTTCAATCTGTTTAATCTTTTTTAAGTTTTTCCATTCGTGCCCACTATTGAATTTGCTGTGTCATACCTTTTTGTAAAAGTTTTGAGCAAATGTTTCACTCAATTTGGTGGCAGATCCTACTGTTAAAATTTTGATAACATTCGTGACACAGCTCCTTTAACTTTTACTTTCATTTGTGCTAAATTTAGGGGCAGTAAGTGTTATCAACTTATGAAGCATAAGTATATTGTTAAGACCTTGTTTGACCAAACGCGTGTAAGCTTTGGTGAAAAATAATAATAGATCACTTTCCGTCTTCAGCTAGCTTCAAATCACTTAAAGAAATCATAAAAACATAAGCAGTAAAGATTAAATCCTCACATCTTTAAAGGACAGATATTAGCCAAAAATATTACAGCGCAAGTTGCACAGTGTAATTTTGCATTAAGAAAGTTAAGGTCAGCTCTATATTTGTCTTTTGAAAGTAATATGCAGAAATTGTCACGCCCTTATTGGTCGGTAGCTTTTTTTGTTTGTTATAAACAATTGATTTCTTGAATAGAAAAATATTGCAGCTGCAAATCTGTAAATGCGTCAGCAATATCGGTGAAGAGATTGTGTTCGGCTTTGACGGTTTTGTAAGTGGATGATATCAGTTTTAGATATTTTCTATCTTGCCTACACAGAAAACCTTTTCTTGTTTATAAATGGACCTGATATTTACTGTATTATCTAAGCTGACGGGGTTAGGTACTGAATCACTGGAAGTAGAAACAAATTTTCAGCACTGCCTCAGGGGAAACATGCTTATTATTGTCAACGATGTTGTGGTTTTCGGCGATTATTTAATGTCCCCCATGTAGGGTAATTTATCATTACCGCAGAGTATATCCGTCCTTAATATTAGAAAAAAGGGCGGACGGAGACTCACGTGATCCTCAAGCCGGCTATTTTGAGCGATGAACCAGTGAAAACAAACTTTCGGAAAGTCTAGATTCCATTGCGCATAACCTTGTCGATCGAAAAGCCGGCAGAAAAGATATATAATGTCACGTTCTCCTAAACGACAATTATAAACTCACGACAGACAAATTTGCGTTCAACCATGACTCACAAGTGCCATATGTGTCGCGTGAGTCCACGAAAGCACCATAAAATAGTGTAAATGACATTATCACGTCCTCAAAGTTGTTGGAACATGAGCCTAATCATTACGTAAGACTCATTTTGGAACCTTGGGTTTTTAGAATGAGGGGGGGCGTAAGGGGGGTACGAATATCGCAATACCGCACATGGTAGCGCGAGAATCCCGTAATACCGCATCAAAATTTAGCCAAATACCGAAACCGCAGTTAAAAATGGGAAAAAGTTGACGTTGTCAATACTATAATTCCTCCTTTCAAATAGAAATAATACTTTTATGTCAGTGTTTCCAAGTCACGGTGCGTCGAAGTCAAGAGTGCGATAAACATAAGATCATCGCACTCGTTTAATTTTGTTCATTACATGTATACGTTTACGTAAATGATACAACGGGAGTACTTGGGTTAATTTTTGCAGGGTATGTGCCGCTGGCCTCTCAGAGCCCCTAACCCATTTTAGTATAATTACATCGATGACTATCGAAAACAGAGCGCTGTGATTGGCTAGGAGCTTCGCACTATCCCGCTATAATCACCGCGCGGTGATTATAGCATTGAAGGCTAGCAGTTTTCAAAATGGCAGCCAGATTTTTTGATGTTTCGGGGTCGGAAATTGATCAATAATTTTATTTTCTCGAATAATCATCAATGTAATTATACTAAAACAATTAGTCGCCTCAGGCGACGTGAATATTGGCGAATAGTCACCTCGATTTCGTCTCGGTGACTATTCGACGATATTCACGTCGCCTTCGGCGACTAATTGTTAAATAGTCTATTCTGTGGCCAATTATAGACCCCATCTTAGTCCCTTTTGGACAAATATTTAATTTTCGCGATCCCCGTTTAGTCGTTTTAGATAATTGAATGAAGAACGCTTTTAATTACTTTTCATCTACAGTACAAACATTCTGGTACGTTTGCTAACCCGTAAATATATATGAAGAACGAGTCGGTCTTACCCCCCAAAATCAGAAAATGCGCGACCCAATTCTGGTAACTCTCTTGAAATAGTCAATCCACTCGTGAAAATGCGACCCCATCCAGTGGCACATCCCATTAGCCTCTTATAAGGAAGTAACCCCTCCGGGCTGCCATGCTACGTACAAATAAGTATTCGTGTGTGCTTAGCCTACATTCTATATTCCTGCATGCACAACGAGAAGGACAAGTAATAATTTTTAGACCACACCATCTTCATAGATTATCTTTCGACACTACGCAATAGTATAACGACCTCACTGACCTCACTATTTGCTGGAATATCTGACTGATCACTTAGTTGACCCTCTGGATCGCTCGCCATTGTTTTGCGATTGGCACGAAATTAAAGTGGCGGTAAGATTGATAAGGAAGTTAACCAAGCTTACTATTCCCACAAGGTCCATGAGGTCATAAATAATGCGACATGTTTACGTATCATTGGATAAGAAAGTTAACGTCGTTAATCATATCAAGTATTAACTGAAATTACAAGCCATACGATTTGCCTGGACTGTTTCCGCAATACACGATCTCCGACAGTGCAACTATAGGAAGACACGCAGGTCACGCAGGCTAGCTAGGGAGACCTTTTAGGATTTGTATCCTCTTGTCATGAAAAAGAAGCAGATCACCGCGACACAACGTTTTTTCCCCGACTACCGCGACATAAAATTTAAACTCAGCGCACACCGCTTGGACTCTGAAAACCGCAATACCGTACTTTGAAATAAAAATTACCGCAACACCGCACCAAAAATAACCCAATACCGCAATACCGCAAACCCTTACGCTCCCCTCTTTAATCAGTAAATTAGGATCCTCACTCTGTAACTACCACATGACATTGAAATGGCTAACTCCTGGCAAGCATGTAACTCTCGCTCTTCCGCTTTCGCGGACTTCACATGTTGACTGATAGGGCCAAGGGACTGATTACCCTTTCTTAAGAGCGCTTTTTTGAAAGAAACATTAAAGTTCACAAAATCGGATAATGTTTTGAAGCTTGCTTGCTTGCATACCCATTGTCTTTGTCATTGTTGCTCCAAGCTCCAACTCCGGCTTCTATACCACTTATGACAAAAACGTATCCCTTTCGTAAAACTTCCATTGAAGAATGGTGCTTCTTTCTCATGCCTACTAGGAGTAGTAGGAGTAGTCTTCCTTTCATGATATGAAGAGTTTAATAAATTAAAATGATACAGCAGCCATCTAGTACGTCTGCTCGAAATTTTTTGATTAAAGGCCTTTGAAATACTTGTGGAGGGGGGGGGGGGGGGGGGTTACTCTATTGTTTTCCACCTTCGTTTCTTGACCCATTCCATCTGCCAGTGTGACGTCACATAGTAATGGGAAAGAGCCTCGGGTCGCTTTTGCCAATTAGCATGGGATACCACAGTTATTAGGACGAGCGAAGTAGAGGAAGAGCTAAGAGGCTAGCAAATATCGCTAATTTGATTGTAAGTGTGCAAGCTTTGTCGTTGCTATGATCTGCTTGTGTAAACCGTTTTGATACTATTTTTTGTCCGTAATTGTATAACTTTGTTTATTTTGTTTTGCGGGCCGTGTTGCGGTATCGCCATCTTTTTCACAGGACCGACAAGGTCATCAAAACTTAAATCCTTTTTTTCTCTAAAATAGGCGAGGTCATCTCAAGAATAGGAGGTTCCATTCACAGATCACACTTGTTTATATTCTTATATTCTTTCGCTAATTAAACCGACCTAACTTCATATCAATCCTTATGAGTGTAGGCCTCTGTTGATTTCCTAACTCGCCACCAAATTCAGTAAAGCTAGTTTGATTGATTATCTACATCGATCAGCCCGTTGAGCTTTGAAATACGCGCTTAAGCTAATTTTTCCCAAATGTATATTTGAATTCATGATAAATACAGCTCCACCAGCTTCAAACAGCGTCAGCGTCTCTATGGTTTTGATATAACAAAATTAATTTATGAAAATATGTGTGACACTGTGGTGCAGTGGTCGAGGAGTTGCTTGCATGGGTAGATGAACAGGGTTCGACTCCTTTCTGTTTCTTTGTACCGTTTTTTTTTTTCTGTTTAGTCTTTGTTTTTTAATCCTATTTTTCCTTTTGGCACGTTTTCTTTATTTTTACTGCTGACCCTGCTGATCATGCACTTGGATTAATATTTCTTTTAACCTTAAGTCCAGATTTTTATTTTGGAAAAGGGATTTCAAGAGCTCTTGATCTGCTGATACTGGCCAAGCTTACGGCCAGAAAAAAACATACGCTGTCTGAAAGAGCTGTTTGTTAGTTGAAATCATGAAAACAACACACAGTACACCACAAACGGCTGTTAGTAATAATTTACACCCAACACCCCCATGGACTTGTGAAACTTAAACTTGCCTTTTGTTCATTGCCTTAATCATGACAATATTATTACCCTAAAATCTCCATTGCCTTTACCCAAAAACAATAATTAAACGAAACCTTTCATTGGTTTTCGGAATTTAATTACATAATTACAGATGTATGTCTAGTACAGTATGAAAATGCGTTCATAAAATTAAAAAGCAACAAGATTCATGGCTCACAGTCTCTCCCAAATACCCTGTCATTTAGCTTCCTTTTTCAACGCTACAGCTAAGCAAACTTTAAAAAGATTGATATGGGGTTCTATTAGCTCTGAAGAGCCCAAAATACGCACAATATAAAGTATAATATATCCTTTGATGAACCTCCTATTGCTGTGTAAAAATTCTTCAATCTTGCTTTGCACTGGCCCTCAAAAGTGTGACCGGTTGGTATGATTGCCCGTAACTGAGTTGTTCGACGATAGAAAGGAATCTTTAAACTGAATTCATTACAACACTGGGCTTTTCGTTCCAAAAAAGCACGAAAGTCTGCTTTCTACGACAATAGCGTTCTTAAAATGTCCAAAATCCCAAATCCATGAAATCGGAACAGTATTTCCGTGATTAATTCGAAACTCTTATCCGTCTCTTCGATGAACACTTTGATCGCCATTTTCAAAGTCACTGACGCGAGACGACGTCATTCTGGCAGGCGGACTGAACCAGCGATTTCCTTGGAGACACCTTTCCCCCATGAATGACCCATTTCCAGACCCTTTCATATACCTAACTGCAAGCATCTCCATAGGTAGTACTCCACGGAGTGATGCTGTAGTCCGCTTATCGTCTAGTAATGTGAAAATGTAAGAGTTCACAGCTCTCACGATTTTGATCGATTTCAGCTGATGAAAGCTAAGTTTGATAGAGACATCGGCAGAAAAAGGCAGTTTCAAACCACCCACAAGCAATTTCATTCCCTCAACCACAATGGTCGGTACGGGTACGGATCCTCAACCCGTTCTCGTAGCGTGTAAAAAGGAGAAAGAAGCAAGCTGAGTGGTTACAGTCTGGGGAAGGGAAAAGGTGGGTCGTAAGCTGCCGATTTTTGCTGTTTCACCCCGTTTTTTCCTTTTTACCCTACTACGGAGCCCGGCCCCTGGAGAGGTTGCAAAGCTTCCGGATACAGTTATAAATGTCGATATCAGATCATGTAGCTAACCCTACCCGAAACCCCGTGGGCAAAAACGATGTTTTATTAGCACCCTATAATTACTCTATCCTCTGCCCGCTATGTTTATCTGCTACGAATACTGACTAGTATGCTGTATGGTGTGCGAGTCAGATATGATTAATCAGAGCAATTATTTTGGTTTGGCTTTACAACTCAGTCGAAATCCGCCCTTATTTGAGAGAATTTATTGTAATAAGCAAATTTAAGGAAATGATCGGAATCACTTCCCTTTACCTGCTGGATCCCTTAAGGAAACACTTGAAGTTGATGGGATCACCAGTGGTAGTGGGTGGCTGTCAGTTCCAAGAGCCAACATGGCTTCCACGATCAGGTTATGTCTGTTTGGTGATATTCCCCTTAAGACGACATTATTGTGCTGTACGGCACCTGTAAACCTCAATCAGCCTCCAAACTGTCGTGAATAGCCCAGACTATAAAGACTTGAGTACTAGTCTAAAAAACAAAGAGAGGACAAAAGGAGTAGTTAGGAACTGAGAACAAGCCACGTGGACGAAGAGGCGAGAACAGAGAACCATCGTGACTTTAGCTTACACTGAAAAAGCTGGAAGATGAGGAAGTAGACCGGAAGATGCATATGTAGACTTTGACAGATAATGCTTTGTCGAGTTCTTTAGGGTTTTAATGACGTTGACCGTTAGTCGTAAAAAGCCAAAAATTCAAGTGTAAAAAAATGGAATTTTTCAACCGTGGCTTAACAAAATATGCGTTGTGTTTTACTAGCTCAAACTTTGTCATTTGGACATTTAAAATGTTGCTTGTTACGACTTCCCGAGAGAATTAGGAAGTGAGCCTGCTTGCATGCTATCACCAGACGGGGAAAGTAACCAAATTCTTCAGAACCACGAGAGGTGTGCTTCGAAGAGAAACTCTTTGTGATCTGCTAGAGGCTATTGAGGGTCTCGAGGAAAGTCTTAGACTAGCAATCAAGCCAAGAAAATGTCGCGGAGTTAAAGCAGAAAAAGTCGCTGACCTAAACTTTGGAGACGTCATCGCTCTTTTTAGAACGATGTCGTAAGAGCTACGCAGAAATGTAGAAAAAGCGTCGGCCAGAGTTAGTCTTCTACCAATTGCTAAGAAGACAAAATAATTTTTTTAACGATCATGTTGATACTGGACTTAAAACACGAGGCGATGAATTAGTTGAACCTGTTGGGTCAGTAACTCAGAACCTGACGTTTGAGGAAAGATTTCTACTTGCAGAGATTGGATAACTTGCAACAAAACGAGAAAAGCGTGGACCTTAAAGCTACCACAAACAGCAAAGATCAGACTGCTCCAAGCAACTGTGAAGTCTGTCTTACTCTACGGGAGTAAAACGCTGACCTTGACCAAGAAGATAGAGAAAATTGTCGATGAATGCTACATCCCCTACATCAGATTACTGCCAACGGCCCTAAATGAGGAGTCAGGGAATAGTCGGTAAAACAATTCGTGGGAGAGGATGAAGACTAGCTGCACTCGTTGCAATGAAGAAAATGCTTCCAGAAAAGCGCTGTTTTGGGAGCCCCCACATAAGGGACTGTGTAATAATTATCAGGAGGAGGGGCTAAAAATCAGACGAGGGGAGCATTGAGTAAAAATAATGCCAAGATAAGGGAGGGCTCAAATTAAAATTACTCTTATGTCATGTGTCTTTGCATTAAATTGTAAAAACAATTCCACATGCACTGTAAAACAGGAAATGTACTCTCAATGCTCAATGTTCTTAGAAAATATGAAGTTTATATAAAAAAAATGTCATCACATTTTAGGCATGTTACCAGATTTTTTATTCCTTGCGAAATCCTAATCCTAGTATCCATTACAAGGCCAAATTCAGCTAAGAACATAACTTGCAGCAACATCTATGACTGTCCCAAACAAACCATTTGCACTTAGATACTGTCCTATAAGATAGTTGTAAGCTCATTCACCCTCAGGTGCAGAAGTCCCATGAGAGAGGAAAATCTCCTGGGCTTCCCTAGCGAAACAGTTTGCCCTGCAAAAGTCGCGCAAGCATGCCTTGTCTGTGGTAGAGGTAAACAAATGTAGGGTTCCACAATCAGCTGTTTCCAGTTGGGGAATACCAAATATGTCCGGCTCAAAGTCCTCAGCAAGGCTCTTTTCCTTCCTTTTTCACAAACTGCGAGCTTCCTCCTGTCCTTTTTTACTCTGCTCTTTCTTTTTTCTTGCTTCGGATGTTGTGGACTTTGTTTTAATTTGATTTTTCGTCTTATATTTAGCCATCACTCTGTCCAAGTCCTCAACAAGATGTAATACATCCTTTTCAACGCCAGACTTGGTATAATGTCGTTTCTCGCTGTTGAAATTGTGAAGGCAAGTTAGGCCAGTCTTGAGTTTGCCACCCTCCGTAAATAGGCTGTCATCATATTCGGTTATTTTAAGATGTGATTCGCCTCCCTCTTGCACCGCACTCGATGTTGCTGTTATCATGGGGCTTTGGCTTGTAGTCACCATCACAGGTAGGTAACATCACGTCATTTCCATGGCTTATACTCTTATCGACCATAGCGCTCGACCAATCAGATCGCCAAAAGTCGCTCGTCGTCATTGTAAAAACTAACGTCGTTATTTTTCGGAGGGAGAGAAGCGACGACCGGAAATACGTCTGCGCTTCGCAGGCTACCTCGTTCTCGTCCTCAAATCTAAACGGCTTTCTAATAATAGAAGCTTGAATACAAAACGTAATTTAATCAGCGCTCCTATCGGCTTGTTTCGAAGCATTCATTTCGTTCTAACCGGTTATAAGCCTGTCCCCTTGGCCTAAAATCCCTTGCGAAAATGTAGTATTAGCTGCAGTTGAATATAACGGTAGGCTAAGACAACCTGCCTATAATTAGTAACATCAGATGAGCATGAATTGTTTGTTATGTACTCAAAATAGGTAAGGACGGCTTTGCCGAACTCATCCCCGTTTTCAAGAAAATAAAACCCTCTGACTGATGAACAAATTCTCCTGTATTGAATTGCTCTGAACTAAGAACACCCAGTCAACCAAAGACAAAAAATACGCGAGTGGACTGATGGCCCTTTCACTTTTTATTCCAACTTTTAATAAGGATTCGTTAGCGAAACTGCGGTAGAAATCTGCATTGCCCATGCTGGATACACTGCGTCACAGACTTTGAAGCTAAACTCTGTAAAGTCCATTTGCGAAACATCGCCGAATGTTCTGGTCCCTCACCTGTGTAACAGGATTAGAGAGTATACACACCGGTTTGTTGAAAAAAAAAAAAGAATTTTGTTGATTTGCCAATTAGGAAGAGTGAAAATTAGAAACGCACTTCCGTTAATCCGTTGAATCCACTGGGGACCAAGAACAAGGATCGCGGCGCTGCTTCGCATACGTTACTACCCTTGAGGTTAACCCTTTAAGGCCCAAGAGTGATCAGCATGAAATTTCTCCTCATAATATCAATGCTTTAGAATAGAGAGTGGTCATGAGAATTGAGTACATGATCAGGGGAGATGAGTCTAATTGATATTTCAACAAATTCTCCCCACTAATTCTATTGAAAAAGTATAGGGACAGTAAATGAGAATCTCAATTTTGATCTTAGGGTTTAATGGGTTAAATTACGTCTGCGACGCAGTCTTTTGCTGGAAAGAGCGCCTTAAAACTACAGTCGAACATGTGTTCACACTGCTATCTCTCCACAAAAAGCACTTCAGTGTCTTTATCTGGGTGCGGATCATTCCAAATATTCACTGTTGTCTAAACCTCCGTTCAAGTGGGATCTTCATATTCAGCTGAGGTTACTTTCTAGAACTGCTACACGTATTGAATGAGTATATTTAAAGATCAACTCAGTAGCCTTCGAATTCTCGATAATATCATTATTTCTGTATGGATTAGAAGTGTCAGGCAGTCTGCCCGTTTCCAGAAAAAATTTAAATCGGTTTGACACCTTCATTAGGTTTGCCGTTTACCGTTACAGCTACCTACAAGTAAGGTCGTTTCTATATCTTATGTACTAAAGAATACAGGGACCGTGATCTTTCCGACAGAATCACTAATAACACTTTTTTTGTCTCATAATACGCTCTTCTCACGTATGGTAATATGCCCGTCCAACCTCGTTTACGAGTAAAAATTCTTTTGAAATTCAAATACGAAAACATCGTCTGATTAGCATTTCAAAAGAACTTGTACTCAAAAACGAGGTTGGACGGGCATATTACCATACGTGAGAAGAGCGTATTATATTTTTGAATCATGTTGACTTTCAGTTTTGAATTCAAGTTTATTCGTGTTATTTAGGTTAGGAAGTATTGAAAACATATCGAGTCGAGCATTTATTCAAACCTCTTCATAGGAGAAATTTTAACTATTTCATATAAAAAATTACCCTCACTACACAAATTGTACAGTGAAATTTCCAAAAGAGTTAAACAAAGCCAAGAGAGAATAAGCTAAGAGATCGAATTTCCATACATGACCCTCTTCCGTGAAAATTATTTTAAATCTATTCTTGGTTTTGTGTCGTACTGGGTAGTTATTTTAAGGACGCTACCCTACAGAGTGTTTTCACATGACGTCACGGCGGCCATATTGGTGTCCCAAAACAATGAAACGGCGGCCATGTTGGTGTCCCAAACCAGTCCTCTGGGAGTTGAACTCTTTTCTTATGCAAACGTTTTCTTTTGTTCAAATATATTTACATAGATGCTGGCCACGTGAGTGAAAACACTCTATTGATCGGTTAGAGTGGCGTCATGTAATTTTAAACTTGGCGGGTAATTCATTTCATGTCACGTTCATGCGACAGTAGACCACGCTGGTCACGGAACAGCAGATAAAAAGCGAACCCAAGTTTAAATAGATTTTAAATAATTATCGTGGGGCACAGGGATTCGCTCTCTTAGCTCATCATCCCTTGAACAAAACAAAGTCTTGTCGCATATACAGTGTACACATGGCCAAAGCTAAAAAGGAATAAACCAGAGCAGTGCTTGATCCTGCCTGGCTGGCTGTACTACCAGCTAACTTGATCAGATTGTATTTATTAGACGACACTCTTGTGTGAGTGTGCTTCAAATTCAGGCTCAGTTCGTTGTCTGCATCATTGTTGGTTCGCCACGCCCACACAATCCAAACTTCTGTATCATCCTGAAAAAAATCATACAGTTAAAGGGCAATCTCGATCCAGAGCTCTTCTGCGCATGTAGAGAAGAGAGATCAAGGCCTCTGGGGAACCCTGGAGCAAGATTGTCTCTGATTGGTTTCAGCAAAAGACAATAGAAGTGTTTCTGATTGGTCCATTCAAGTTTGCATGAGAGCGGTTGAACGTGCGGTGTGCACGTGTCTGGCGTGTGAGCGGGTTTTTCCTTAGAAATGTTGAAGTAAACAAGACCGGCCGATTCTTGATTTCAGCGATTCCAAAACAACATTTGCACGGCTAATTAGGAAGAATTACTGGATTTTAAAATTTTCAAATAAAATAGATTAGCTACATGTAGATCGAAAATTGAGTCAGAAAAAGATTTGAATGTGAAAAAATAAAATAAAAATACATTGACATCTTAAATTTGCCAGCTATAATTTAAGAAGCATGACACATAACTGATTTTTCTTTGACTTTCTGACGTTATCGTATTCACACGAAGTAGTCGAGTATGAATGAAAACTTGAGCTTCTTGTTGCAAATTGCCCAAAACCAGACTTGCAAGAAACAAACAAAAACCAAAAAAACAGAAAAAGTAAATCGTTCCCTAAAGTGATGCGTGTGCAATGCGACTAGATATTTATAGTTGTCTTCTTTTCCCACGATATCGCATTTCAAAACAGCTTCGCTGAAGTGCTAATGTTCATATATGAACAAACAAAAATAAAAGGACGTTAAATTCATATTTTGGAAAGTTTTATTGGAATTTCGATACGTTTATCTTGACAAGCCATTCGGGCTTCACTCACCGCCCCGTGAAGTAGTCCACAGAAATATTTAATCAACTGTTAAGCATATGCAAACTACAAGTCTCAAATCTGTGATTGGGAACGTTTAACGGTATTTTCTCAGCAGCTACCACAAGAGCCTTAGATACCTGAAAATTCTTCAAGGCTGTTAACTGAATTTTTTCAGGTCTAATACCGAAGCAAAGGAGTAAAGGAAGCAAAATGTTTTGGTTTGATCAAAGAGCATGCGCTGTGAGGCCAAATAGCTACATTTAGGCTACTCCGGTGCGGAGTTTCCCAGAGCTTACGTGCGCATTCCCAAACCCGTAAGCACTGGGGTCGAGAATGAGTTAAAGGGACAAAGTCAGCCTGAGGCACATGCGCATTAGATACCATTTCGTAGCTGATTCGCGATAGGCGATTCATATAGTTCAGGATAAGTAAAAGAATGCTCAGGAACATGTTTTCAGTAAAATATCGAAGATCGACTGAAACATTAAGCAAGATTGAAGCGGTTCCTAGACGTGCCCGACGCATACAATATTTTTTGATATTTTAGGCTGAAAAAAAAAAATTGTAAGAAATTCCGAGAGTTTTTTTGCTAGCAGTGAAAAAAAAAGCGATTTTAGCGGGCGCGTGATAATTTACTTAGGCATGACGAGTACTGTCTTAGTACACTGTTCTATTAGTGCTGAATCATGACAGTTGAAAGCCAATCAGATTTTAGAGTTTTATTATAGTAATGATTGAACATGAAATCACGCATTTTTACGTCGCAGTCGTGCAGTGACGGCGAAAAAATGTACAATAAAGTGTGATGCACGTGCAAAGCACGGCACAAGACGAATTTTCGAAGAGCTGAAAAATTTGACCAGACACTTCGTTTACATGGGATCGTTCATATTTTCTCCCTGTTCACATGGAACTTTCAAGGAATTGGGGTCTAAATTTTCGTACGGTCAGGGTGGTTCCCTGTGAACAGAACACCTAAACGCACGAATATTTAACCGTCCGATGCTGTGTGAACGTAACCTAAACCTATTGCTTTTTTGACGTTTTCATTGCCGTCGCCGTCGTTGGATGTTAAGGTCCCTAGTACTTTCTTCAAAACTACACTTCTCTTTTACTGTTACGAAATTGTTTTTTAAAAAATGAGATATTGACCGTTTGAGTCCTGATTTAGAAAGAACACAATAACAATAACAATTATAGTTTATTTACCCACGTACCACTAAGGGCCTGTTTACATGGATATGTGGGACCCCAGATAGGTGAGGTAACATGCGGCGGGTCACCCCATCTATCATGTAAACGTGATCAAATTAGAGATTATGGACTGGCGGGTTACCCCACCAAAGCGTGTTACCTCACCTACCTGGGGTCCCCCACCTCCATGCCGAAAGAGGCCCTAAGGAACTTATAGACACTCGTTTAAACGTGGGGTGCCTTAAAACTATAACTATAATTACTATTCACACTATAACACTATAACAGTAAACCTACTACGAACTAACTATCCCTCCCAAAAGTAAAACCCTAGAAATTATGTACTTTATAGATGGAAACAATTATAATAATTATGATCGATACTTAATAATAAATCGTAAATAATACAGCTAAGAATATTAAAACACATAATTTTACAAGGCTTTTTTAAAATCGCCGATTCCTTGGACCTCCCTTTTGTTTTTTTTGTATCTTGGCGGTCCAAGGGGCGCGGTGCGATGCCCCAAGGCCATGAAAACGGGGGGGGGGGGGGGGAAAAAAACAGAAAAAACGAAAGAAAACTACAGGGGAAAAAACGAGAGAAAACTACAGGGTAAAAGACCGCCAAAATGGGAGGGGGCCCCTCCATACGGAGCCAGCCCGCCAACTTCGCCAGGGAATCGAACCCCGCCTCCCGTCTAATTAAAAATACTTAACACTACGGTAAAAAAACTATATACAGAAAACAAAGCTTAGAAGAAAAGAATGAAAGCCGACTCATAGCGCACTAGGAGATATAGAGATGGAAGGAACCACCAATGATCTTCCCAATGTAACCATTGGCACCCCATTGGCGCTGAAAGAAAAGGCGCCTGCGCCGAGATCGAAAACGTTTGAAAAACAGAGGCAGGTAGAAAGACAGACGGCCCTTGATGCTAGCGATAAGTCCCACAGCACTTGGGGGTTTGGACCGAAAACGATAGTCGTTCCTTTGGCACCAAACAAAGAACTTAAGCAAAGACAGAAGATAACAGAAGACACGGGGCACACACAACAACTCATCACGGCTAAAACCGAACAAAACGTGCCGCGCAGTAATAGCTGGCGCCAGAGGGGAAGACATAGAGAGTAATGACTGGATCCAATCCAGACCGCTCCGGGCCAAAGGACAGTAGAAGAACAGATGTTCTAAAGTCTCGGTGGAATGCCCACAGAAACAATCCGGGGGGACATGCAATCCAAAAGAGACAAGACGGTGCGCAGTGTATAAGACACCGTGGGCAACTTTCCAACAGAGGTCAATAGGCTTCTTGTCCAGAGGCATAAGAAACAGGGTCTTCCATGTGGAGACCCAATCCAAGTCCCCATAATTTGGTCGGAACTTCTCCACACAATGAGGTTGCGCGGGATTTAAAGACAAGAGAAGCTGATAGCAGGACTTGCAACTCAAAGAAGAGGCCTGTATTAACGTACTGTCAGCGGAACCAACAATCAGGCCAGTCTCCGACAAGGAGCCGTGAAGCGCGGTCCAGGCACGCAAAAGCGCGCAGTAGAAAGCTGGGAGGCCGGAAGCCACCAAAAGGAAAAGAGAAGGGGTAGCAAGCACAGTTTGGGGATCAACCCCAAAACGGTCAAAAAGCCAAAAGGTCATCATATGGACCCATGCATTCGGGGAGGTGACATACCGACGGACCCACTGAGCCAAAAGTGCATGAACCTTGAAGCGGACGGACACAACACCAAACCCACCCTGAAAAGTAGAGTGATGAAGTACAGCTCGAGCGACCAAGTCGCGCTTGCCGCTCCAGAAGAAAGAGAAGACAAGAGTATTAAGCTCGGCAACGACCCAGTCAGGCATAGGAAGAAGGGATGCGACGTACCACACTCTAGAGAGAGCCAAAGCATTGACAATTAAGGCTTTACCGGCGTATGATAAGGACCGGCCGCGCCAGGAATTTAGGCATTTCTCGACGGCACCAATGCGAGGCCTCCAATTCTCCTCCTCTAAGTTGCCATTACCAAGATAGACACCCAATACTTTTATAAAGGCAGTGGTCCATTTGATAGGGACAGGTGCATCCAGACGACCACGCCACGAGCCCAACCAAACACCTTCACATTTGCCCAGATTGAGTTTGGCACCAGTGCCTTGTTCAAAACGGTCATAGACTGAGAAGATCGCTCTGGTGGCGCGATCTGAACACGAGACTGCAGACGTGTCATCGGCATACAGGGACAGTACAGGAAGGGAAGAAGAGAGTCCCGGTAAGCGTAACCCAGTAACATCAGGACCTCCCTTTTGTTTGCGGGCAAGGAGTTCCATAACATGGCAGCAATGGAAGAAAACTTTTGTGTACTTGTGGTAAAGATAATTAGTTCCTATGCCCCGAGATTATATTCAACAGTCTTAAGTTTAAAAAATTCACTGATATAAATGGTTCCAGAGGAGAAAGATTCTAACGTGTAAACAAGCGTTCCATTATCATGATTAGTGTATGCTAGAATTTTAAACACAAAAATGATGAAACCGCGGGTAGTCCAGTTGCCTTTCCTTTTAATTCATCTTTGAACTGGAACAGCAGCGGTTCTGTTGGAAGAAGTCGATTGCTAATGAAGAATAGAAACGTCGATTCTCGAATTGTGACTTAAGTGTTGTTTTTCTTTAAACAAATAACTGGTTTAATTATGCTGGTTTAGTTATGCTTCTGATCAGTTACAAGAGCAAGTCAAATTTCAGTCGATATAGATTGATTTACCCCTTGTGTAGCTACAATGGATGCATATTTAATAGAGCAAAGGGCAGTTTTTACACAAGAAAAGAGTTCATTCCCCACAGAATCTTTTTGAGAAAAAATGGCCGTTCCACTGTTTTGTACGTCAGTATGGACGCCGTGACGTCATGTGAAAACGATCCATATCGGATTATTTTCGTTTTTTCTCTTGATTTTCTGTGCGCTATTTTACTGCCTACAGATAAATTTTGCTTTAGTCTGGTGCTACGTACCTTGTATTGAACATCATGTGGATCGTCGTCTTCTTCTGTTGTGGTTTCTCTTTCAAACTGCAGATTGGTATAACCATTGCTTTCAGAAGTGGTGATAAGAACGTAATCTGGGGTTGGATCCAGGGTTGGTAATCCAAGATGAAGGCCATGATAACCCTGCCAGTCGCCAACAAACAAAAACATTAATAATAATAATAATAATAGTAATAATAATGATGATGATGATGACGACGATGATGATGATGATGATGTTAATAAGTAGGAGAACTCGAACTTAGTACGATTAGTCTGGTGGTTTAGACAAACTGGGGGAAAATCTGTTGATGAGTACCGCAGAGCTTCATATGTCTTTCACAGGGATTGTCGAACAAAGCCAGGCCCCGTTTGTTCAAAAGTTGGATAGCGCTATCCACCGGATAAATCGCTATCCAGTAGATAAGTATTAGGAGAACTAATTGCGTTATCCAATGGATGATAGTGCTATCCAAGCCTCCTTCTTTTGAACAACTGGGGCCTGTTCTTTAAGCCTCTCCTAGAACAATTTAAGCGTTCAAGCAAGCAGGAGTCATTGAATTTCAGAGAAGCTTGAAAAAACCAGTCCTTCTATTGACTATGGCAAAAAGAACAAACTATTCATTTGGCTCAACAAATGTTGAAGCAATAAAATATTTTTGTTCAACTTTAATTGTTAAAAAGCGGCAAGGTTATGAACAAAATGACTCACGCACACGAAGGTACAAAAACTTTGAGAGGTCAACTTGTTCCCATGGAAACACTGATCACCGAAAATAGCATGATAGTTTTGAAATAAAGTTTTTTGAAAATGGGTTATTGAATTTTTCCTCAATTCTGATTTGGCCACCTAAATGGGAGTAAACGTGTTGTGGGAAACATTTTGAATTCCACTGGGCGGGATAGAATTTGAAATCACATAAACTTTGTCACGTACGTCTGTTTTGCAAAAGGAAGATTTCTCTTCTTTTTAAAAACTCGAATAGGAGAGGTTCATCCTCGTAATCCTTTTTAAGCGTTCTGTTTGCCTTGTCTGTAATCAAAATTTTATCTGGTCTAAAAACTGGCTAGAATTCGTCCTAGTTAAAAACTGATGTTATTTACGGATGATAAACCATGAAATCTTAATTAACTCATACGTGCTTACCCAGAGATATGTCTTGTTAGCAGTGACTCCACCAACAGCAATGTCGTAATCCTTCATATTTCTTCCATCGCCAATTGGGGTGAAACCCACTGCACACCAACCGGTTGTTTTGCAGCTCACGTTGAAAATTAACTTGTCGTCACCATTATACGCCCATTGCAGCTTAAAATTTTCATCACCAGAATCGAAGGTGTAGTAAGTTAACACATCATCGCTTGCACAAGCAGCAAAAGGCAGCAAAGCTAGTGCAAAGACAGCGAAGATTTGGCTGAGGAAAGTCATTGTACTTCTGAAAGTTCCAATGAAAGCTGAGGTAGTTAATAAATGATACAATGAATCGAAATTATTTCAGACTGATGCTTCTCGAAAGCTGTAAATCAATTTATCCGATGCCCATCGTGATTGGTCACAGAAAATTAAAAGTAAAATTAACGCTTAACTTTTAAACGCTTGACAAACCAACCTTATCTTTGCGGAAGCATCACAACTGCATAAACGTATAGCCTTTATCATCCTTTATCATGCGTTTGAAATTTGTGTAGGTAATAGCATGATTGGTAGTGATATTTGGCATATAATAAATAGACTAAATACCACGGGTGATATACGTAATTTCACTAGCCGTTAGGCGAGTGTAATTTGAGACAATTTTGAAATATCACGAGTGGTATTTATGCCAAATATTACGTAGAAATCATGCTATTATTTGTTTATATTACTACCCTCAAAAGGTTGTAATTTTCACATGTAGGTATTTCAAATTAAGCTGAAATACCACTGCTCTAAGCCAATCAAATTGCAGAAATTTCTTATGTAGTAGAAGTATAATGGGTAAAATTCCAAGGTTAGCCCGGACAAGAAGAGGTTATTTAAATGAAAAGTTACTACCACGAATTTCCGTTGGTGTTGTGACTTCACATTAATGATAACTTTGGATGTCGATATTGCATGACTACAGAGCCTTAAGCTTTGTCCAGTTTTTTTTTCAATTGTATCATAATTATTACACCGTAACCACTGATTAGCCTGCGTCTTTATACAGAAGGTTTAGAGCGTCTGCGACGCAGGCAATGACCAGCAATCTGCAGATGAAAGCTTAACCGCATAGGAGGTTTTTAATGGGGTGGTTCCTTTGACGGCTGATGGTTACTTTTTTTCAATTTTGATGGTTGACGAATATTAAGTGGAAATTTTATCCAAGAGTTTATTGAATATTAACTTCTATTCAAGTTCTGTTGTTTTGTAATGTCTAAAGAGAGTGTTCTTGTGAACGGAAAAACAGTTGAAATTGCAAGATTTAAAATACCTTGAAACTTTTTTGAGGTTTATATGAATGTTCATTTTTGACGGTTGTCTGAAAAATTTCCTTTTTTTGACGGTAAAATTTTTAAGCCGTGTTTGACGGATGACGGTGAACCCCACAAAGACCCTCCTATATAGTGAACATGTTTGTCCTTGATAGTATTTATTGACTAAAACTCTGCTCTTTCAAAGCAAAACTATTTACCTGATAATTAGCACCTTTTGCAATTCATATTGTATTTGTTTCTCTGTTAATCACATGAACTAAACTTTCGCACGTAACTCCCTGTATAATGAACTCACGAATCAAGTACTACTCTAATTTAAAAGCTCATACACTGTTAACTGAAAAGGTCTGTTTTAATTTAGCGCCGAATTTGCTTTGGGCTGTCTCGAAAAAAAGGTAAACCATTAGCCTAAGGGTCTATTTTAGTTATTTCGTCCACCGTTATGGGTTAATTTGGACCTGCAAGCTTCCCAAAAGGACTGTAATATAACTTTGACAGGCTGTTTTGTTCTTGGTTCCGGATTTCAAGTGACGAGGATGCTTTTGGGTTTGAAATTTCGATTCCAGGATACTTTCGGATAGGGAAAATTTGTCAAGTATTTTTTTGGGTGGCTTGATTTAAGTAGGAGGTTTTTGAGTATTCAAAACAATATGGAGATTCGTGGTAGTACTCACGAATTTCGATTCCTTTTTCTTGGGATGAGACATTAATAGGCGTCACTGGAATTCCATGTTATACCGCGTACCATTTAACGCTTTCTGTAAATTGATAAGGCTCGAAAATTCGGCACTGGATTTTTTGGGTTAATTTTTAGTCCAGGGATTTTCTTGGGTTTTCTTGGGAGCCCAAGGGATTTTGAGTTTTTGATTTTTCCCCCATTCGATCATCCCCGTCCCTTAAATTGAAATCCGGACCACCAGGGGGTAAGCCGTCTCAGTCCTCCCCGGCCACTCTTGTGTGGGGGAAGGGGGCGAAGAGAGACGGGTGACATTTCAGAATTGTCACGTATTGCTGACATGAAGTGTATTTTGTATCGTTTTGTGTCATCTTACATGAAGTATTCTGAGCATCTTATATAAGCGAAGTCTTTTGTAAGCACGTAGGAGTTTTGTAATTAAAATATGTTAGCTTCGAGTTGAGTGTCGTCGTTGTTGGAGTTTTTACTGAGTATTATCCCTCTGGACGTTACATGGTGTCAGGAGTATTGCAAGTGTTTGGTGCCTGTATTTTGCTCGTTTATTTGCCCGTAAATGTTGGCATAGTCGAGTTTCTTCCAGCAAGTTGCGTAGTCATGCCGGGCGGCCAGGGAGCGCCGGTGGTCGAAACTCCAACTCCTGTTTTGCAGAATGTACCGGTCCCGTCGAGACTGGAAACCAAAGGAAATCTAGCAAGCAACTGGAAACGCTTTCGTCGTATCTGGACGAATTATGAAGTGGCCTCTCGCCTGGTTAAACAGTCCAAGGAGGAGAGAACGGCGACATTACTCATGTGTTACAAGCGATGGGTACTCAGGAGGATCTGAAATTTGTTTCGGGTGGAAAGTTGAAATCCAAAGCTTCTGAAGATTCTAAGCACTCTGGAGCATCTGCTATACAAGGAATGCAGCTAATTACAGTAAACACGCAGAACATTCTGGTTGTTGAAGGTTCACAGAGCTCCGAAGGCCTTACCTTGCCTCGAGTTGTTATGCAGTACAAGGATGTATTTGAGGGAGATGGTATGCTGGAAGACAAACTACATCTTCACGTGGATCAGAATGTAAAACCGGTACAGATGCCTGTTCGCAAACCACCTATTGCCTTTAAGGAGAAATACAAAATGGAGCTTGAGAGATTGGTTCAAAGGGGAATTATAGCAGCGGTTTCAGAACCAGCAGAGTGGATTTCATCTACTGTAGTGGTATTGAAACCCAATGGCAAGTTGCGCGTATGTCTCGATCCAAAAAAGCCTTAAAGAGAAACCATTATCCTTTGCCAACTATTGATGATCTACTACCTGAACTGTCTAGGGCACAAGTATTCTCTGTGGTTGACGTTAAGAATGGATTTTGGCATGTGCCTTTAGATGATGAGAGCAGTAAGCTGACAACCTTTTCTACACCCTGGGGCCGTTTTCGGTGGTTAAGGATGCTTTTTGGTATTTCCCCAGCTCCGGCGGAATTTCAGTGTAGGCTTAACGAGGCAATAGAAGGACTCGATGGAGTCAGGACTGTTGCAGATGACATCATTGTGTTTGGTGTTTCGAGACACAAAGGATGCGGCCCTGCGAGACCATGGAACTAAGTTCCTGAATTTGTTGGAGCGCTGTCGTCAGAAGTTCAAACTCCATGAGCTGTCATATGTTGGTCATGTCATTTCTGCCGAGGGGTTGAAACCTGATCCGGTCAAGGTAGAGGCAATACTGGATATGCCGTCACCTTCTGACAAGCAAGGAGTTCGCAGATTTATGGGAATGGTGAATTATTTGCAGAAATTTGCGCCTGGCTTCTCAGAGCTTACGAAACCTATCAAGGACTTGCTAAAGGAGGATGTTGAATTTGTGTGGGAGGAAAGTGTCCATGTTAAGTTCTTTGATCCAAGGGAGGAAGTTGTGTTACAATGTGATGCTTCTCAGCACGGTTTGGGTGCATTTCTTATGCAGAATGGGCAACCTGTGGCGTATGCCTCTCGGTCGCTGACATCAGCAGAGTTAAACTATGCACAAATTGAGAAGGAACTCTTGGCTATTCTTTTTGGAGTTGAAAAGTTTGAGAGTTATGTCTATGGTAAGAGGTTCAAGGTAGAGACTGATCATAAGCTACTGGAATCAATACTCAGCAAGAGTTTGTTGAGTGCTCCTAAACGTCTTCAGAGAATGATGCTGCGCTTGCAGAACTTTGATTTTGAAGTGGAGTACAAGAGAGGTGCTCTTCTCCATGTAGCTGATACCCTCAGTAGAGCTTACCTACCGTGTGTGCAGATTAAGGATCCAAGAGAGGAAGTCTGCCTCACATTAGATTCTAGAACTTCTCTAGAAAAGGAAGTGGAAAGTGTTAATGCATTCAGCTTTCTGTCTGTTACACCTCATGGCCTGGCTAGAGTCCGGTAAAGGCCATAATTCAAGCAGGGTGGCCAGATACCCTAGAGGAAGTCCCATGGCGTGTGAAGGACTATTTTCACTATAGAGATGAATTCGCAGTGCAAGAAGGGTTGATTTTGAAAGATGAGAGGCTAGTGATTCCTCTGAGTGTGAGAGAAGAAGTCAAGCAGAAACTGCATCAGAGCCATCTTGGAATACAGAGTTGTCTCAGAAGAGGTAGAGAGGTTGTTTACTGGCTCAAGATGGGTAAAGACATTGAAGATTTCATTTCCAATTGTGCTGTTTGCAAGAGCTATCAACCAAATCAGCAGAAAGAGCCGATGATTAGTCATGAAATCCTAACTAGACACGTGCGAGAAAGTAGGCTGTGATCTGTTTGACTTTGAGGACAAACATTATTTGGTTAGCGTGGATTACTACTCTGACTGCCTCGAGCTAGACAGAATTTGTGACAAGAAAGGCATGGAAAGGCATCTCTAAGCTGAAGTCTCAGTTTGCTCGACATGGGATACCCGTCCAGGTCTTTAGTGACAATGGTCCACCCTTCAGTTCGAAGGAGGTTTCAGGAATTTGCGTCAGCCTATGAGTTTGAACACTTAACCAGTTCTCCGCGCTACCCTCAATCCAACGGGAAGGTAGAGAATGCTGTTAAAATTGCACAAAGTATCATGGTGAAAGCGCGAGATGCGGGTTCAGACCCAAATTTGTCACTCTTGGATTACCAGAACACTCCAGCTGAGGGAGTCGGAAGTTCTCCTTCCCAGCGATTGTTTGGTCGGAGGACTAGAACACTGTTGCCAACTTCTTCAAGACTAGTTGTTCCTGAAACAGTTCAGGGTGTCCCACACAAGCTGAAAGAGAGAAAGGCTAAACAGACTTACTACTACAACAGGGGTGCAAAAGAGCTGAGTAAATTGGAGCCTGGAGTTGTAGTGCGTATCAAACCTGACAGAGATTCCAAGAGATGGGCTAAAGCCACTGTGGACAAGGAGGTCGACATTAGGTCATACCAGGTCCGCACTGAGGATGGCCGGATCTACAGAAGGAACAGAAGGCATCTCAGGCTCACCAAGCAGCCATTCTTCAGAGCCGTACCTCCTGAGTCTCCAAGTCAACAAGACCAATCTGTCACTGAGGCTGACCTTCCAAGCTGTCCCGTACCTATTTCTGCCAATATGGAGGTTTCGGGTGGTCCCACTGTCATCCAGTCAGACCCAAAACCAAGCAATGAACCTGTTTCCAGATCCAATGATGTGGGTTCAGTTCCTGTTTCAGCTACCTATACGCCTGCGGCTGTTGTGACGACCACCAGGAGCGGCCGAGTGGTTCGCAAGCCACTAAGATGACTCTTGATAACAGAGCTCTAATCATGTGAACTTTTTTTTTCCCTAGCAGTTTGTTTCTTTGTTCTGTTTTGTTTCCTTTCTTGTTATTGTTATTGCTAGTTTTTTTTATGTTACTTTTTTTTTGTGAAGGGGGGATGTCACGTATTGCTTACATGAAGTGTGTTTTGTGTGGTTTTGTGACATCTTACATGAAGTATTCTGAGCATCTTATATAAGCGAAGTCTTTTGTAAGCATGTGGGATTTTTGTAATTAAAAGATGTTAGCTTCGAGTTGAGTGTCGTCGTTGTTGGAGTTTTTACTGAGTATTATCCCTCTGGACGTTACAAGACTAACCTTTGGTGCTGGCGTGCTTACGTTTGTTATTTGAAAGGGCTTCCAGTCATTCAAGGAGTTTAACTGTTGTCTCGGTATTTAATTTATACTGACCAAACAGGAGCTTCTAACTGAGTCATTCATTCGTCATTGTATGCAGTACCCAAGTGCGCCCAAAATAATAATAATACTAAACAAACAAATAAACAAACAGAAAAACAACAACCAAAAAAGTAACTGCAGTCCATTGTCAGTTTGTCAGTCAAGCTCTTGGAAAACACTGTGAACGGCCTAAATTAGAATGGAACAAAACCCAACGATCTGGGCAAGAATAACAAATGTTGCAACTCTTAACCCCATGCCACTTGCTGTGTTTTTTGCGGTGGTTGACTCTGCCTCCATGATCAAGTTGTACTTTTTTGTCGACACTCCTGTGTGGCTGTGTTTTAAGCTTGCGTTCAGACCTAAGTGTGCGTCGTTGCTATGCCAAGCCCTTACTATCCAAACTCGACTGTTACTCTGCAAATCAAAAAGAGAACAGATATTCAGAAAAATGTCCATTCCTTATATATTATGCGCGACTTTATTTTAATAAACAAAATATTTGCGCTTAGAAGTGTCATAAAAAATTAGAAGATACTGTGCTGCGAAAATGATCGATCGATCAATAGAATATAAACACTTGTTACCGTAAACTGAACATCTTTGCTGTCCCCTTCTGTAGTATCAATCCTTTCAAACTGTATATTAGTATATCCATTCTCTTCTGAGGCTTTTATAAGCTTGTAATCTGGAGTGGGATCCTTTGTTGGTGTTCCTGGACCAGTGCTTTGGTACCCCTGCCGGCAAAAATTAGAGAAGTAGATATAAAAAAATATTTCCTGTTTAAATGATATTTTCACTTGGTGACTTTCGCTTATTTCTCTCTTGGAGCATAATTCAGTTTTAGCAGTATCAGATTTTCACCCCTTGCGCCATTAAAGCGTTATTTCAGAAACTACCATTTAAGAATCTCTCTTGAATGCGTTAGTGGCTGAAACAGATTCCAAAACTACAAGCCCTCTTCAGTTTTGCAGTTGACGCAGAAATAACTGCATCAAGAAATGTCAATCGATGGTGAACAACATAAGGGGTGATGAATGGTCCATTAAAATTTTTAACTGCTCGCAAAATTTTACCTTTGCTCGATTTGCTCGCAAAATTTAAACGAGTGCTCGCTTGCTCGTGCTCCCCAAATGTTTGCGTTGCTCGCAAGCTCGCAAAGCAAATTTTTTATTTCTGCTCGTGCTCGCAAAAAACTCGCAGTGCTCGGCATGCTCGCGAATGCTCGCAAAGACCATTCGTCACCCCTCCTTAAGGAAGGATATGAAGGTGAACTTGAGTAAAGTAGCCCCTAAGAGCATCTGGAACCGACTGATTCCCTCACGTACCAAAGTAAACTGAGCTGAATATTTGTAAAAACAGTCTATTACCATCACTAAGGAATCGGCAGTCAGACAATGAGAGCGGTATTGCATATAATTATGACTTCGCCAAACAAGCCAAATCTAGCTTTTGAGTCATAATTAAATGATTTTTTAAACTCTTTATCTTTTCAGTTCGTTTTGCTATCAAGCGCATTTGTAGAGTATTTTTATCATTATGAATAAACTAAAGAAACAGTCGAGAGACTTACATCAAGATATGGCGTGTTGGAGGCAACACCACCAACAGCCATATCGTAATTTTCCATTCTTCTGCCTTCAGAACTTTCAGTAAAGCCCACTCCACACCAACCCGTAGTTTTACATGTCATGTTGAAGACCAACTTGCCTTTGTCATGCGCCCACTGCAGCTTGAACATTCCATTATCGGAATCAACACCAACGTAATTCAACGCATCGACTGCGAAAAAATTGTAAGGCAATAAAACTAGCACACAAAGACATGAGAGCTGAGAAGAGATCATCATGTTTTCTGGCTGTGGCTGAGCTGCTGTGTTGTGTGAGGAAAGGCTGCTTAACTATAAGAACCTAGTTTCATGAAGGTATTTAAAAACCTCTTTGATTACGCGCATCGTGCGTAAATTAAGCTTTTTAAATTAAAAACAAATTGCGTAGTTACGACACAGAAATATATGAACAGTTATATTATATTAGACAGAGGCTATGCACTGAGATAGAGTCTCCCCCACAATATATAACCGGCTGCTGTCCGCAGTACTTGTATTTAAGTATTGTGTTTCAGTTTTTAGAGCTTTCAGCGTAATTCAGCTGGGAAAATGTGTTACTAACTTCTGCCTCATATATTTCATGAAAAAATAACTTTGATTCGTTCAATTAAAAATGTTTTCTAATTAACTCAAAGCTAGTTTTTTTATATATTTTTTTTCAGTTTTAAAATGCCTTTGACTCTAAAACATTCAGTAAGATGGCCCCGGAAATAGTTTGCTTGGAATATGGACTATTTGTACACATTTTCTGGTTAAAAGAAATTCACTTGTTTTGTTCATTACTGTTCAGATTAACTTTAACTCTGAATAATTTAATTGTGAAGTAAGGAAATGTAGGCTAAGTTGGTCATTTAAGACTTAAGTTTGTAGATATTTGAAAACTATATTTTAGCGACAATGATATCACGAAAACTGGATTCTTGCGTTATATTTGAAGAAAGATCCCTGCCCCAGTCATAGAACTGGAAATGTGGGCTTAAAGAAGTGTGATTATTTATACAATAAAGTTTTTTTAACAGCACGGGTTTCTTTCGGCGCCGTAACTTTTACAAAAAGAAGTATTTGGCTGTCGATATTGTATGGCTGCATATAGCCAAGTGCCGGTTGGCCAGTTTTTTCGGCAATGGATAAAATATTGCGGTGGCTGACCATCTTCAAAATAGAAGCTTTTTTTAGCTGTTCGAAAATAATTACAAAACTTGAATGACATTAAATTGTCCGCGGTGTTATTTACAAGACAGATTTAAAAATAAAAACAGACTAGCGTGCCGAGCAAATAAATGAAGCTGCAGCTAATTCAAGCGTGGCCAATTGACTAGTTGAAATGCCCAGAAACAAATAAAAAAAACCAACTAGCGATGTGGAAGGAATCGAATTTATATCCTTCAAATTGTAAGACCATCGCTGTGTCCTTTTGGACACGCAACTCTATTTTTCAAACCGATTGTTGGTATTTTTCTGCGCATTAAATTTTGAACTGGGACGTTGAGTATAACTAATTAAAAGTAAACGGTAAAGTAAAGTAAAGTAAAGTAAAGTAAAGAAAAGTCTATTGTTCTGATATACTGATTAGAAAGGAAACAGACCACATCAATCGTATCCAACAAGCTGTTAGTCACGAAAACATATTTGGCCTTTTTTGCCGAAGAATTCGTTACTATTTTTTTCATTTTGAATTAAGACTATTAAGACTATTGGTATTGTTAGGAACGGAAAGTTAACGTCAAATCCCAGCTTGAAATTTAACTCTACTTCGGTTACATAATGTATGTTCAATAAGTGGATCTTAGTGTAGCGTATCTTTCATCGTTCCGGCCTTTTGTTTTGCTCTAATTCACAACTAACATTAATTATCATTTGCAAAATAAAAATGTGTGTTTTTCGGCATTGGCAGCTGCAAATAGGCCTTTTGGATTAGTTGCTCACGTGATAAACTTTCGGTAAACAAACAGTTTGCTTTTGCAAAATTTGTTAGCATGAGCTGAAAGAGAATATTAAAGTTGTTTTTCCCATACAAATCCTTCTGATTTTCGGCGACCGTTGCAATCGCTACTTTCGAGATATACAGCTGAAAATTTACAGGTTACCTAATTTTAATATGCTCTTTCAGCTCACGCTAACAATTTTTTTCAAAAGCGAACTGTTTTTGCTTTTACCAAAAGTAGATCATGTGACCAAATAACTAATGCAAAAGGCCTACTGTGCACGAATTCTGAAAAAGCAGAATTATATATTAGTGGAGTTCAGTGGTCTTTCAACCTAGTTATTTTAGACCGTCAAGACCAAAAATCAACAGGGAAATTAAATTTTGTTGTACCGGTTGCTCTTTCAAGATATCAAGTCAACGTTTTATCTTTGAGCGCACCTGCCCTCCATCGGTTCCATTTCAATCTGCTCCCGATCTCAAGCGGCGTTTTACATATTCTCAGAAATTGCAATTTACCAGTGACAGCGCGACAACTGATCAATGTTATTTTCCTGTAATCTGATTGGTCAATTTTGTCTATTTGGCACGGGTTATGTACAATAGTCGCACTGCAAAAGCCGAATGGTCAGTCAATAGACCCTTTATAGCAAAGCAAATTCCAAATTCTTTTAAAAATGAAGGTTAACCGTTGTCACCAGCTGCTCGAGCCGTTTTATCCCTAGATTTGAGTACCTGTTTTAAGGCATATCGCTGTCTTTTTGTGTCTTCCAAATAGCTTTTAGGTCCTATCTTATGATTTTCAAGTGTAGGTTAGCGATATGGCTACGCTCTTCAACTGTGGAGGTCTCTGATGTGCCCTCAATGTACAGGTGAAGTTGTGAGCTTACCGCCAAGAAAACTGTAATCCGTTTGACCTTTTTTGGACTGCATCGTCGCGAATATGGTGTTCAATCCCCGCCAAAAATCAACTTGACTATTCAACATTCAACTTAAGCGGCTAACATTAAGTTACAGCAACCAACTTTCAACTTCTCGTTTCAACATTCAAATTTGAAAATTAAACTTAAACTCCCAACATCTAACATGATCACTAGTTCTTGAAAATTGAGCGCGCAGGATTCTACTTATACAGTATACACAACATGTAAGTTGTGCAACCAACATTCAATTTGAGAAAACCAAACACCAACTTTGTAATTTCAGTTTTTAGTGCTCGGCGTTATATATAAGTCTGGTCATCGTTTTTTATAGTCCGATGTTGAAAAGATATTGAACTCGTTTCAGACGTGATGGGTAGTGAATAATTGCCGTCAAGGATTAAACTTCATCTTTACTTTTGAAAATGTATGTTGCGTAGCATACGAAACGTCAAGTTATTAAAATGCGTAAGTTTGATATGTTTATCACCGCTGTTTGTGTTTTATTCCTCGTTAAACTACGATGGCCCAAGAACAAAAGCCTTTTTGAAATTGCAAAGTTGGTGTTTGGTTTTCTCAAGTTGAATGTTGGTTGCACAACTTGCATGTTGTGTATACTGTATAAGTAGAATCCTGCGCGCTCAATTTTCAAGAACTAGTAATCATGTTAGATGTTGGGAGTTTAAGTTTAATTTTCAACTTTGAATGTTGAAACGAGAAGTTGAAAGTTGGTTGCTGTAACTTAATGTTAGCCGCTTAAATTGAATGTTGAGTAGTCAAGTTGATTTTTGACGGGGATTGAACACCATACGCGAAAAGCTTCGATAATATATGTAATCTTTTCTGGAAAGAACTTTAAAATTGCTATGCTAATAAAGTTCTACCCATTATTCTATTTCGTCCTATCGTTCATGGCTTATACTTTTCAAGCGACAACGTTTTTTTCCATCAGGTTTGTCTCTCATAAAATAAGTAAGACAAAATTACAATGACAAAAATGACAAATTACAATGACAAAATGTTGTTAACAATAAGAAAAATTTGCTAATTACATGCAATTTGCGACAAATTTATCAACAAATTACGACAGCTATTAATTACAAATTATGACAATCAGATGTGATGCAGGAAGGGCAATATAAGCCTCATCTAAAGTGCCCTCTTAGATGCTAGCTAAATAAGTAGGGGTGAGAGTACACACATAGATTAAAAAATCAGTGTCCAAATAAAAAGCGTATAATGCGTTAGTTTTCAAACGTTTTAGAGAACGGTGTGAAATCCCCGATTTAGAGCAAATAAGTGAATACGACCAAGGACAGAACAGTATATGTCGTAACTCTCGTCTTCATGCCATTCGCTGTTGCCTCCTTGATCAAGTTGTACTTTTTTGTTGACACTCCTGTGTGACTGTGTTTCAAGGTTGAATTGTTGAGACCCAAGGGAGCGTCGTAGGTATGATGCCAAGCCCTTACTATCCAAACTTCGCTGTTATCCTGAAGATCAAAAAGAGAATAGACAGCAGGATTCTGAATTAACCGTAAGAACATGCTTATAGTTATTAGGCCATGTCGGTAGCTAGAAGCTTCTATAGCCGCTAACCTCAACTCGTGAGACCTTAGATTTTAAGGAAAAGGAAGACTGAATCTGTGTAACAGTCTGAAATTGTAGTAAATTAAAAGAGAGTGAGGCCAGTCCCATTCATTTCCAGTATCATATCCCCCCTATATAATTGTGGTGATTTTGTATTTTCCCTGTTTTTAACACTGGAAATAAAATACGTCTCACTTCCTACCGTAAACTGAACATCTTTGTCGTCCCCTTCTGTAGTATCAATCCTTTCAAACTGTATATTAGTATATCCATTCTCTTCTGAGGCTTTTATGAGCTTGTAATCTGGAGTGGGATCCCTTGTTGGGATTCCTGGACCAGTGCTTTGGTATCCCTGTGTATAAAAATTAAGGAAATAGATAAAGAAATATTTTACATTATCACTTGTCTGATGACTTTTGTTGATTTTCCTTGTTGCCCACAGTCCTTAATTATCAGTTGAAAGTTGAAGCCAACAAATAACCGAATAGTGTCAAACAAAAATAGTAACATGGAAACGCGGAGATTTATGGTTCTTCGAAGTCGGTGTAGCGGCAGAAAACAAACTGAGAAACGCAGTTACACATATGAGATACAACGCGCCATTAAGCAATTGACACTATCATCGAGATAACAAGTCCTACTCCTTTTCGATACTCCCTTAGAGTTTGGGGCCAGTATTTACACAGTCATGCAGTGTACAGCATTGAAACGTCGTGTACTCATGGTATTTTTTTCACCTAGTACCCCTCTTTTCGTTTCTTTTTTTGGTCTCTCTCTCAGTTTACTGTTCAATTGAATTGTGCTCTAATAAAGATTATTAAAAAATTAACAGTCTATCGTATATATGGCCTCCAAAAGTGACACTTATAGTTTTTGACTTAAATTGCATGATTCCTTTTATGTTTGTACCCATTATCATGCCGGTTCACTTTTCTATCCTTTCAATTTAATTATTTGCTGTTTTTCTTAGTATGACTGTTTGTAGAAACACAAGTTGGGAGACTGACTTACATCAAGATATGATGCAGAGTTGGAGTCAACACCACCTACAGCCATATCGTATTGTACCATTCCCTTGCCATCAGAAGTCTGGGTGAAGCCCACTCCACACCAGCCTACAGTCTTACAAGTCATGTTGAAAACTAACTTTCCATCGTCATGCGTCCACTGCAGCTTGAACATTCCGTTATCGAAATCGACGGAAGCCTGTGCATCGACCACACAAAAATAATAAGACAGTATGAATAACACACAAAAAGCTGCGTTGAGCTGCGAGGAGAGCATCTTTTACTGTCGGCTTTAAACTGAACGCTGTGTTGAGAACAAACTGTATCGTTGAAAAAGAGCTAACCTAAAATCGATAACTGAGTCACTTTCAGCCTCACTGCTTTTATAAGTACATCGTAGGTTAATTACGCAATTGATTTCGTTATAAGTTACGTATTTACGACAAAGAAATATGCTAACACTTACATTATGATTGATTAGTGCCTTTGTTTATCCACCACTATTAACAAAAACAAGGAATACAGTGGTTTGGCAGACAGTGCCAAATGCACAATATATTTTTTGAATCGAACATTTGATGGTGCATGGCATATATAAGGAAGGTTTTAGAAAAACAATTGAGAATGAAATTAGCGATAGCAATGAATGACGTTTCGATGACTCCATGTCATCAAACGCGGGATAAACATCTACGTTACCAATTTACCATCCTGAAGAAAAGCCGTGGAAAGCTGGGTTGCTTACTACGAAATGCCCTTTATCAAGGAAAAGTACTCTTTCGGCTAAGATGGCGGAAGGTCATGATATTTCTGGCTCCGACAACGAAGCCGTTTGGGAGCAAGACACCGAGTTATACCGGATTGTACATGATGGTTCTGATTGGCAATACCTCCAACTGAACGGAGAGCGGTTAATATGGACAAGCGACTTAGAATCCTTGAAGAATTTTGTTGAAAATTGTCTTCAGCAGCAAGGAAAGCGGTCGTCGCCCGGCGGAAATAATAAGCAATTCAAAAGTTGCAATGGTAAGCTTGTTATTACCTGGTACTTCAAGAAACAACTTACTCTTGTTTTCCAAGGACAAGATGGTCCGTTTTTAAAAGAAAAATTGTTCAAACTGGTTCAGGACAAGCCGGAGATGACAACCGATTCGCCGAATCGATCAACAAGCCAAAATGAAAACCAACAGACAACGGATAATGGAGCAGACTCGGGATCAGAAAATCCTTTATTTGCTGAACTGAGAGACATAAGATACAGCCTGACGGTATTAAAGAAGCAGGTCGATGATAATACAAGTTCTTTATCGAGATATCCACAAAATCAAGAAAATATTGGCAACGAAGAACTTATGAAACAGAAAGGGAGGTGTGAAAAGCTACAGGCGGCATTATGCAATAAAGATAAAGAAATTAATGCGCTAGAAATGAAAATTATGTCTCTTGAGACCCGTGCATCGTCCGCGGAACGAGAAAACGACTCCCTAAAATTAGCATTAAAGCTTATTATGCAGGAAATGAGCGTAGGAGAGCGTCAACAACAGAGGAATCAGAGTTGCCAGGTAACTGCCCCTCAAGGAAATTCAAAGAGTGATAATGCCCAGTCTAATGAGAGCTCCAATCCTGAAAACGAATGGCGAACCGTTAACACGGAAAAGAGAAAGGAAAAGAACAAAACGCGGAGAAAGAAGATCAACGAAGCACAGTTCAACGCCCATAATGACACGGAAAATTCCACGCCAGCAAACGAAAGTACTACCTTGTTGATTGGAGACTCTATGATAAAGAATATCCAAGGTACACGTTTAGGAAAAGCCGTTGGTCATCGAGTGGTGGTTAAATCGTTCTCCGGTGCCAACACCAAAGCTATGAAGGATTACCTTAAACCTAATCTGGAGCTTTCACCGGACCAAGTGATTCTGCATGTGGGCACTAATGATCTCAAAAGTAATGAACCACAACAAGTTGCTGACTCGGTGGTAGATCTCGCCAGACAAATTGAAAACTCATCCGATGCCACAGTAATTATATCTGAGCTCGTGTCAAGAAGGGACAGTTTTTCCAATGGGTAACCGGTCGTTTCGCCAACGAGTCGTTTCGCCAACGGTCGTTTCGCAAACGTTTCTGGTCAGTTCGCAAACGTTTTGAAGTCAGTTCGCAATTTTTGGGTTTGAAATTAAACGTTACAAACATTTATGTGTTAACCCAGATGCCAACCTGGGTTTTAACTATACGATTCAGAACACTACATTACATGTTGTATGCGTAGATTATTGGAATTGAAATATCGAAAACATCTATTTCTCGCTAAAGTGTATTTCATAATCAAATGGAATGTGGACGACTCACCACACTGACTACAAGTCGATTGGATACAAACAGACTGGCATTTTGAAGTTTCTTTATCTATGTGTGTGAACCGACTTTTACACGTTTGCGAACTGACTAGAGACGTTTGCGAAACGACCGTTGGCGAAACGACTCGTTGGCGAAACGACCGACATTTCAATGAAGCCGTGAAAACAGTTAATAAACAACTGAAGTTCTACTGCCGGCATAATGGAGGGAAATTTATCCAGCATCAAAACATCTCCGAAAAGGAACTTAACAAGGGCGGACTACATCTTAATTTTAAAGGTAATCAACAGTTTTTTAAGAACTTTCAGATGAGTTTAGGTTGAAATGATGCGCTATCCACCGATGCCGTGCCTATTCAATGTACAAAACGCAATACTGAGGAATCTCATGAGCCTACCTCAGTGTTGCCATCTCAACGAGGTTTTAAATTAGCCTCTTTAAGAGCGTGTCTCCGTAAAAACCGACCAGTGATTTCGGATCAAAAAATCGATTTCCCTTATATTCTGGGATATTAAAGTATTTACCTAATTAGTTACAAAAATGCATTTTGTTTGACCGAAAATGCGAAATATAATTTTTTACGAATTTTTGAATTTTCGACCGGTTGGCACCGGCGCCATAGCCTTTGAAACTGCAAAAATTGCCTACATTGCCGGCGCTACAGAAAACAAACAACTCGTTCAAGAAGCACGATTTTCTTTTTAATACACGGATACACCACTCTAGATGTCCTTGCCATATCACAGTTCCGAATTATTTATTCATTTTAACGGCAAGAATCTTTTTTCTTGCACGTGTTATCGGCCTTCCATCAAAACACGAAAATAGCTCAACTTTGAGGGCAGTTTAAAAAAGTGTGGCACCTGTCTGAACTTTGCTATCTGTATTAATACAAACTAGAAATGATAGAAAAACGTAAAAAGGAATAAAATTTTTGTGCTCTTTACGTTTTCGAACTTGACCGCCGTTTGAATTTACAGAAAGTTTGAAGACCTGATAGTTAACGAACACTTGCCTTGTCGCTTTGCTCGTGAAAGTCCAACTTCACTTGATGGTTTGATGGATCTAACCTTAGTTCTTTTTCATTTTATGGTTATTTCTTAATCATTTGAAACTATATTGACCGATGATTCCGCGTTTATACCTGTTTTGTTGCAATGTTATCTGGTTTGTAAGATGTCGTATCCGCGAGCGTGACTGGTTCGTGACACCCGACCTTGAGGTCTTTGCTAAAAATAGTTTCTCATTAAGATCGACTCCTCAAGATATGGCAGTAAAATTTCTTGAGCAAATAAAACTAATTTGTTCGCCAATGTGACGCGAGAAGACGCTAACAAAGCGATTTAGCCCGGTTATCTATTTGAAATGCTGTATGCGTAGTTGGATGCGTGACTTTGTATTCATGCCCAGTCCTCCTGGACTGAACACCAACCCGGGCGGGGGAGGGGAGGGGGGGAGGGGGAGGGGAGGGGGGCGGGGGTACTTGGGTTGATGTTTGCTGGGTATGTGCCGCTGGCCTCTCAGAGCCCCCACCCCATTTTAGACTATTTTTCGGCCAATTATAGACCACATCTTAGTCACATTTTGGAAAATGTAATTTTTGCGGTCCCAACTTAGTCACTTTCTATTTATGCATCTACCTTGCCAATCCTTTAAAAAGCCGGGCCATGCAAGCTTATTGTTAAATTCAATAAACAACTTTCTGATCTTTTTAACCGAGAATCTTCCCATTTTGATTCCCTAGTTACCCCCAAAATTCGAAAATGTGCGACCCCATAATAGTCACTCCAGTTGTGAAAATGCGACCCCACCCAGCGGCACATCCCCATTAGGCTCTTGTAAGGGAGTACCCCCCCGGGACACCAAGCAGACAAGGGGTAGCAATTTCTTCATCAAAGTTTTCCTTCTCGGATTTGGGAAATTCTCCTTGAAGAGACTTTCGAGGTCCGAAATATTCAGTATGTACGTTGTGAAAATGACAGGAAGATATAACGAACCACTTAAAATAAGAACTGATATTCGTGACAGGACGGGTCTGTTCCTTTGTGTGAGATATAACTGATCATAAAATCTGGGCTGCAACTGGCTCGAAACTGGCGCCCTTTAGGAGCAATGGAAGCTAAAAAATGATCATAATTCCTACTCGGTCAGGTAGGCTTTGTACTGCGCTACTTTACTTTTGCACTTGCTTTTGAGGGGCAAGTATTGGTACAGTTGGTTCTTGCGCGGCCTGCTATGGGAGAAGTCCCGAGGTCGATCTCCAAATGTGACCTCCAATCCTTTTTTCGTCTTCTTTCCTTTCCGTGTTACATATTAGCCTGAAGGCGGACGAGGGCTGTGAAACCGCGAGGAGATTGGGGCGGGAGCAATGATCGTTCGCGAGACAAAACCGCCGTGCTACGCAGGCTAGGTTATATTTACAAAGAAGTTCTGGATTTTTGCTTTATGTTAAATTTGCACGGAATATCTTTACAAACTTTTTCTTTTTTCTGCATCCAGATTTCTAGTATTCTTGAAAGTCAATTTAATATTAATCGACATTTCGCTTTTAGTAGAGTAGATGCACGTGACTCAGGAAACAACGCGAAAATTTGACAATAAAGAAAGAATCATTGACAACGGCATACTATGAGGCAGGTGGAATGAAGTAACAGACATGGAAAAAGAAATATGCATTGGTGAAGTAATAGCGCCAAACGCTGGGGATCAACGATTTAGATCATGCGCTCCATTGTCAGATCGAAACAACAAAAATCCTTCCTTAGTCTTAATGCTTACAGTTACCACTACCTGATGGAAAAGCTACAAAAGCTACATGAGCTCTTCGGATGCATAATTATGTAATTATAATTATGTGACAAATAAAGAGGGCAAGAGTTCACGTTTCGTGGCCACGGCCCAGTACGTTAGCCCTTGTGAATCATTTTATAGAGCTGTACACATTTTTATTAGCTTTATTGGGTTTTATTACCTATTCATAATTACGTAGAAACATTTTAAAAAAATCCTCGACGTGTTAGTCCAGTCCAATGATTTTCCGCGCAACAGTGGGGCCTGGAACGAACTTTAGTAGCGTCACCTCATTCTCTCTTGGTAGCGTTTTAGCGGATTCTCAATTTCCTTCTCTAAAATGTGTCGAGTCAATGTTTTCAATGCATCTACGTTAAATTAAAGAAGTAAATTTATCGATGTATGGCGATTCAAAGGCAATTACATCTAAGGTCATCTAACAAACAGCGGAAAAAATTTGAATGTCACGAAACAACCGTGTCACGCTCGCGGCCAGCAACGAGTGCCATTACTTTTATCACAAACAAGACAAAAAATGCCGTTGGAGGACTAATGTTAAGAAAACCAATATTTGTATAGTAAAAGCGATTGCTTCAGGCACAATAGTTTCCTCCACAAACCAAGAAGGACATTACAAACAGCGAAGTTAAAGGAGAAGAATAACAAGGCAAGTGTTCGTTGATTATCTTGCCTTCGAAATTTCTGTAAATTCAAACGGCGGTCAAGTTCGAAAACGCCAAGAGCACAAAAGTTTTATTCCTTTTTACGTTTTACTATCATTTCTAGTTTGTATTAATACAGATAGCAAGTTTCAGACAGGTGCCACACTTTTTTAAACTGCCCTCAAAGTTGAGCTATTTTCGTGTTTTGATGGCAGGCCGATAACGCGTGCAAGAAAAAAGATTCTTGCCGTTAAAATGAATAAATAATTCGGAACTGTGATATGGCTAGGACATCTAGAGTGGTGTATCCGCATATTAAAAAGAAAATCGGGCTTCTTGAACGAGTTGTTTGTTTTCTGTACCACCGGCAATGTAGGCGATTTTTGCAGTTTCAAAGGCTATGGCGCCGGTGCCAACCGGTCGAAAATTCAAAAATTCGTAAAAAATTATATTTCGCATTTTCGGTCAAACAAAATGCATTTTTGTAACTAATCAGGTAAAGACTTTAATATCCCAGAATATAAGGAAAATTAATTTTTTGATCCGAAATCACTGGTCGGTTTTTACGGAGACACGCTCTTAAATATCAATAAATTAATCACACACATAGATGAACTTAGAATTCTCTTAGCGCATAACGAAATAGATATTTTATCGATTAATGAAACTAAGCTCAAGGAAACTATTAGCGACAATGAGATCAACATCTCTGGCTATGATATAATTCGACGTGATAGAATTACAAACGGTGGAGGAGGAGTGTGTTTCTATGTGAAAAGTTCAATAAATTTTACCATACGAAATGATTTAAACATGGACACTCTTGAAAATCTATGTCCGGAAATTCAAAAACCTAGATCTAAACCGTTTGTTGTTGCCACGTGGTATAGACCACCTGATTCTCCTATTGGTATTTTTTCACCTTTCGAAACTTTAATTGGGAAACTTGATTCCGAAAATATTGAATATTTTCTAATGGGAGACCTTAACTGCGACATGATTGCTACTCGATATGACAATAACACATGCAAATTAATGAGTATCGCTGATATTTATAGTCTACAGCAACTTATCACTGAACCAACCAGAATAACTCCGACTTCTGCAACTTTGATTGATGTAATCTATACTAATTGTCCAGATAAAGTTGTGTGTTCGGGGGTCCGTCATATCAGTATTAGCGATCATAGTATAGTTTTTGCCTATCGAAAATTATCCGTGAATGGAATGTCTGGTGGGCACAATGCTATAACCTACAGAAATTTTCGAAAATTTAATCGAATAAATTTTCGGAACGATATTGCATCTCATTGTTGGGATCACGTATACAATTCAACTGATCCCAATGACATGTGGCTACAATGGAAACGCTCGTTTCTATCTATTGTTAACAAACATGCTCCCTTGAGAACAATGCGTGTTCGCACGCGTAGTTCCCCATGGATTACATCTGAGCTTAAGAAACGAATGCATGATCGGGATATTCTAAAGATTAAAGCAAGTAAATCGAATGATTCAAATGACTGGTCACTTTTTAAAAAACAACGAAATATAGTAAATAGCGAAATCAGATTAGCCAAGCAAGCCTATTACCAAAATAGTTTTAACAAATATACGGGCGATTCTAAAAAGACCTGGCAGACTATAAATGAGCTTACTTCGCGAAAATCTGGGAAAAAATCGGTGACATCTTTGAAAGTAAATGGAGTATCAATAACAAATCCAACTGTGCTGTCGAATCAATTTAATAATCACTTTGCTACTATCGGTCCAGAACTTGCGAGCAATATTGATTCCTTAAATAGTGATGATTATCAAAAGTACCTCACCGTCACAGACAAACGGTTTAAGCTCCATCCGACCAGTACAAATAAAGTTCTTTCATTTTTGAATCGTCTAAATAAGTCAAAGGCAGCTGGCCTTGACAAGATATCTGCTAGACTCATTCGGGAATGTGCAGATCTCATTTGCATTGCTATCCGGGATATTTTTAACCAGTCAATAAGTCAAGGCATATTTCCGGATGACTGGAAATGCGCAAAGGTCACCCCACTTTTTAAACAAGGCGATCGGGACGACTTAAATAATTATCGTCCAATTTCGGTGATCTCAGTTATGGCCAAGGTCTTTGAAAGAATCGTCTATGATCAATTATATGCCTACCTAGAAGAGCACAATATAATCTGTAAATATCAATCAGGTTTCCGTGCTATTCACTCAACTGTCACGGCTCTCCTTGAGGCCACGGACACTTGGGCGTACAATATTGACCGCGGTAAAATCAACGCCGTTGTTTTCCTAGATCTCAAAAAGGCCTTCGACACAGTTGACCATGAGATCCTTTTATCAAAATTAAGCAATTACGGCATATATGGTAATGCGCACCAATGGTTTAAGTCATATTTAGAGAATCGTACCCAAATGTGCTCCATCAACGGATCGCTCTCTCAAAGCTGTTTATTAAGTTGTGGTGTTCCCCAGGGGACGATTTTAGGCCCACTACTATTTCTGTTATACATCAATGATCTTCCAAATTGTCTTTCAAATTGTGAGCCGAGGATGTACGCTGATGACACCCACCTTACATACGCAGGTGATAATGCAGAGAATATTCAGTTGCATCTAAATCATGATTTAGAAAACGTTCATAATTGGCTGAGAGCAAACAAGCTTACTCTAAATATGACTAAAACCGAATTTATGCTTATCGGATCTAGGCAGAGGCTAAGTACTCTCACAGAGTCCCCGAAATTTGCAATTAATGATTTTCAAGTTAGCCAGGTGACTACTGCAAAATCGCTTGGAGTGACCATCGATGACAGACTTGACTGGAGTGGCCATGTCGAGAAGGTAACAAAGAAAGTCGCTTCTGGTATTGGGGCCATAAAACGAATAAGGCACCTTGTCCCTCAGGCGACCTTACAATTAATATATCAAGCTTTAATACAGCCACACTTTGATTATTGCAACATTGTTTGGGGAAACTGTGGGATAACTCTACGGAATAAGGTTCAAAAGCTACAAAACAGAGCAGACCGTGTTTTGACCTACTCAAGCTATGACGTAGATGCTGGTTACCTTTTCAAACTTCTAGGGTGGAAAAACCTAGCTTGCCAGCAACAAATCACAAGAGCTACGATGGTTTACAGGTCTCTGCACGGGTTGGCTCCAAACTATCTTAGTTCTAAATTTGAAAGACGAGAAGTCGCATATAACCTAAGGGACTCAGAAAATAAACTCAATGTTCCATTACCGCGCACAAACTATTACAAAAACAGCTTCAGCTATAGTGGCGCCATTCTCTGGAACAGTCTTCCTAGTAACTTAAGGGAAGCAGAGTCCCTTGGGCAATTTAAACGATTACTCAAAGAACTGTAAGGCACGGCATTCGTGGAAAGCAGCTTTTTATTTTTATTATATTAGTATTAGTATTAGGTATTTTTAAAGCTGACGAATTTTGTACCGTGGATAAATAAAGATTATCTATCTATCTAAAGAAACCTTGAATGAACACCCAATGTGACTCTATCAAAGCAAAACTATTTACCTGATAATTAATTAAAGCATCTTTTACACTTCATATCTCTTCATTTCTCTTTTAATCACATGCGACTAAACTTTCGTACGCAACTCCCTATATAATGAACTGACAGAATCAAGACCCACAAGAATTTGAAAATGATGACATGGAGTCATCGAAACGTCAATTATTGCTATCGCTAATTTTTATTCTCAGTGGTAGCGTACTACTGACTATAGAGCACTGCGTACTTATAAATGATCAGTTGCCACATATTATCCAGCACTGGTATGGATCCAATATAAGTTTTCAAGAAGGTCGGACGCTATATCGATTCAGATTATTTTTAGCTCATAGTTTTAATAAAGAGATACGACCTAGACGAAAATCGTTTAACCCAAGTTTAAGGGACTTCCACTCGCACTGATTTGTGGTGGGGGTGACCAAAAGGTTTTTTTTGCGAAAACTTTGTCGTAGTTGGGCTTGTAAAGTAGACTGTTCGCAGCTCTTTGATTTCTCAACGCAAGATAGAAGAGCGCGGTAAATACATCCTTGCCCCCAGTACTTACCGTTTTTCCTTATGTAATAGCCAGGGGCGATTCTTTCTTTTAACGCATCAAAAGGGGGCGATTATTCTGTCGAGGGAGGGAGATTATTCGAGAGAGGCAATAATTCAATTTAATTTAATATCTAAAATATCACTCACTGGAAGTCGGGCCCTAGATATTTTGTTTTGTCATGATGCCATCAAATAAACTGAACATGAGCTTTTCAAGTGCCCTAAATTTGGTTCCTTGATTAAATTCAACTTCAACTTGACACGCGGACGGCAACGAGAACGTCAAAAAAACAAAAGGTCTAATAAGAAAAACAATAACTTTGCACGCGCATCACGATTTTTTGTACATTTCTTTCCTGTTTTTTGCACGACGTCAACGTCAAAATGCCTAATTTGGCGTTTTAAGGAGGACGTAAACAAGCAACGACGAAATTTTATTTATCTTTCTGAGCTTGAATATGGTCCCTTGAAATTCAGCTTCAGGAGGGTTCGCCAACATTTGACAACGTAAGTGGGTAGGAATAATAGCTGTAAGGACTAAAAGAACGCAAATTCACTTTTTAAGCGACGTTCTCGCTGCCGTCCGCGTCGGTGGATCTTAAAGTCCCTATTACCATCAAAGGGGCGCGACCGTAACTCTTTTGACCATTCTCGACCTGAGAGCTCTTCGCGCATGATTCGTGATTACACGCGCTGGTAGACGGAGATCTGGGGCTCACACTGCTGAGACGCGATCGTAAGCGCGTAGCTCGTAGCGCAAGGGGTAGGGGTAGGGAGTAGGTGAGCGAAAAATAGTTATTAACACTACAGGGGTTATGGTTCTCCCCGCCCCCTACCCCTTCGCTTGCCTTTTCTTTTCCTACTATATTGCTGACTCAGCTGACTGCAAAACTATGCGTTTGTCTGTTCTTATCACTCTTTAGTCTGCTACACAGCCGTTTTTAGTCTCATCACGCAACGCTTCTGGCGCGTGTAGCAGACTAAACGGCTGTGTAGCAGACTAATCATTCTTAGGCTTCGATTTACTGTAATTCTTTGGAAATTTTTGAATTTAGATTTTTAATTGAGATAGGATTTTTTTTACCTTGACTTTGTTTTAGTATCCCAGTTCAATGAAACAAAAAATGTAATTAAAGTGATCCCCAGCTCATAAGTTTTCTAATGGCCCCTCGCGCGCCTAGCATGATTTAGCACTCATGAGGGACACTCTGAGTGGAGGTATTCCAGTAACCGTTTTTAATTAAAATAATAAAAAGAAATTATCCCTTTGACTTCTCTTGTATGAAGGCACATATCGACCGACATAACCCAAAAACTTGATTTTGCTATGCGTGACGGTTTGGGTGGCTGTGTCGCGTGACAGTTCTCCGGGCAATTTCAAGATGGCGGCCTCCTCGAGCGACTTGTTCTATGGCGGTATCGAAGGGTAAGAAGAATCATGATTTACTTAATTTTCAATTTAATTTTCCTTCTCAAAGAAGAAGAAATAACGCAAGGCTACTTCCCTTTGATATGACCGTGAGGGAGCTTTAGCTACGACGACGGCGACGGGCAACAAGAACGGCAAAGAAATAAACAACAACTTTATTGAACTTTGGACAACCACAAATGCAACACACTTTTTTGTCCAGTTATTTGCCGTATGACGTGAAAAGGCCTAATACCAGGTTTCATGGGGGGCACCTTTTCTTAGGAAAAAATAGAATTAAGGGTGCGTTCCTTTGAGATGATTCGGATCAGGATCAGTGAACCGAGATCACTCGGATCATGGTAGATCAAATGAACCGATGAATCCACTCAGGACAAGGATTTATTCATTTGATCTACCATGATCCGAGTGATCTCGGATCACTGATCCTGATCCGGATCATCCCAAAAGAACGCACCCTGAAATACCAGGTTATGGGTAACACTTTCCGGCGGAAAGGTTTGGAAACTTCAAAAGCTAATATATGATAAACTTGCAACACTGGCGAACGCATGGTAGTCCGGTTAACGTCATAATAAAAATGAAAATCGTAAAAATTTTGTTATAGGTTCAGGAGTAATCAGGAGGCAGTTGCTTAAACAGAGCTGCCACTGAGATTTCAAGTTGGCGGGTGTATGTAATAAGCAAGCGAGAATTAATAGCTACAAAGTTCTTTTGGTTCTATTTCCTTTGGTCTCCTATGAAAGTAACTGGGATCATGTTCGTGGTAGCTGCAGAGGAAATCCCCAACTGTGACCCTTAGTGACAGCCCTGATAAATCGTACCATCAGATAAATTAACAGCTAACACCTGATGTTCAGTTCAGTCAAACTCTATAATGTTAATGCCAGAAGTTATAAGATATGTTGGGTTGAACCTTTTTCGCAAAGAAGGAAATTAGTAGAGGGAGAATTTACCTGTGATCAGGTTTTTTTTGAGAAGATTGCGAAAAAAAGAATGCCTGAGATATGTTTTCCAAGCCACCAACAACTCCCTGCTTTAAAAAATTTTATTTGGTTGACCTGTCATCAAGGCACAAAAGACGCCTTCTACCAAATACCTATGTACAGTTGTTACTTCCAGTTTCTGGCTTTTTTGCATGTGAAACCTGTAGGCTGCTTTACCTTTATGAATAAAAGGTAACATAACCTCTCTCTAATAAGCGACAACTATCTCAACTAGGTCAGGTTGTAGGGTTTAACTTTAAGAGCCTCATTAACCCCGTATGCCCAGTTATTTTGCTCATTCTGCTGTTGAATAAACTCACTCTATTTTTAGTGGTGGAACAGGCTCAACTGCCATTATTTTATCCAATGATGGAAAAATTGTAGGCCGTACTACAGGACAGGGAACAAATCATTGGGTATGTAACATGAATATCAGTGTTTTAGTTTAAGTTGTCAGTTGCACCTTGCTGTTGTGTAAGACATTGTTTGGTCACATTAAGCCATGGGATGTTTTATCATTGCCACAGAATTATATCCTCAGAGAAGAAACATTCCCAAAAAGGGCTCGTCTTTTGGCTTTAGATTCAGGGGGTGCTTTGTGTAGTTTTGTGGTGATAGGGTAGGGGGTAGCCTAGTCCCTGGGCGTCATTATTCTGCACAGCCAAATTGTTTTGGGTCACGTGGTCCAAGGTAGGGGGATTGGTTGGTGAGAGTGCTGGAATATTGACTAAAATGACTGTTGGTATTCTTCACGCCAAGAATTAGTAATGGAAACTATTTGATTGACTTCATTTCAGAACTGTGATACTTCTGAGCAGCTTTTCGGAGAGTGAGCCACTCTCAAAGGAAGCACATTTTTGGCATATTTTCACTTTATAAAATTACATTGATAAATAATTGATATTTGAACACGATTTCTTTGTAAATTCGCAAGAACTTTCACTAGAAAATTTCTTGCGTTTTGATCGCTTGGGTATCATATGTTGATAGATTCCAAATATGGATGTCCCAGATTGACTTCATTTCCATAATGGATGGGTATCCTGTGATACTATTCCAAATATGTACAACAGTATGTACATAAAAGGCAGCACGTTGCACGCCTCTGCTGTCCGTTTCAGGTTCAAGGATTAAGGCCGAATGCTGTCTCACTGGAAGAGCTTAAGATGTTCTCTTTGTGGATGATAACAATATAGCAAACTTAGCGACAAAGCTTCCTGCCAATCTTGCAGCTGTTGACGGCGTCGCGTACTCGAGTGATACACGTTGCAGTAGTGCTAGGACGTCTCAGTTTTATTTTCTCAATATTTTAGCTGATTAGATCTTTTTTGCTAGAGATCAAACGATGGCAACCATCACGCAGGGTCTTCATCCACGGCTTTTGCAGTTTATTTTGTAAACCGGAAGTGGAAGGTTGTCATAGTGTGTTCAGTCAGTCAGATCAGTTTATTTTCTCTCATGTTTTAACTACTGATAAGTTACAGCCTTTCTAAAGATTGGTGTTTACAATTATAAGGCCTGCTACTTAAATTGTTCAGTCAGCTTCCGGTTTGAAGTGCATTGCACTTCCTGTTCTGTGTCACGCAAAAGCGACATTCCCGCTCGGTGATATACAAGTATTTGGCACAGGAGGGGAAGACAGTATGCTGTTGCATATCTTTGATAGGCTTTAAAGAAATGGTAGGTGTGTAAATAGGGTTTCTTAGTATCATATTAAGAAAATTACAATTCCATGTTATTGAGTGAATTATTTTGAGTTCTAAAAAGCTATGACGTTTCAATGGGCTTTCGACCGCGATAACTTAAAATACGCGAAGAGTATCGATATTGCAAGACGCAAAATGTCACTTGTTAGCAAATGTTTCTTAACAAAATGCACGGAACAAGGCATATAGCTATTTAAGGTGGCTCGACTGGATTTTTTAGGGGGGATACCTCCCAAGTTTGAGCATTAATTACGTCGCCATAAGTAAAGATATGGAAAAAGGATTACCACAACTGTATTATATAAAGATGAAAATTTCTTATGATCTGAGTTTTATTGCAATCGGAGTTGCCATGGCAACGTAACGACGCCATTACGTTTTTTATTTATCTTTGTGTTTCTCGGTACCAGGAGTTTTTTTGAGAAATCGCTTAAGGGAGTTTGTACCTGCCATAATTGCCTCAATTATTGAAAAGTTTGAACAAATTCTATGAGAGCGTTTTCGAGATATTTTGAAACAAAGTTTTAAGCATCATAAAAACAGTGAAATAGCATGCTATCCACGCAATTAGCTAATTTTTCAAGAAAATGATAAGCTTTGGAAACGCGGCTTCATCTCATAGTAGTTTGATTCCATTGAAAACCTCCTACAAAAAATGAGGGGAATTGCTTTGGGCGATCGTGAGTAAGAAGAATTTTATTAACTTGCATTCAGCTGCTTTTGGTACAGTTTTTGCACGTAATTTGGTCCACGCCTACAAATTTCGCATTTCTCAAAAAACCACTCGATAAATTTTTTTATAAATTTGATAATCCCGAGATCAACTACCAATAAATATACCCTGCGACCCTGCAAGTTTCAAGAACATTGAAAACAGGAAAGCCTTTCAAACAGGCCCTCAAATATAACCAATTTTCCCCCCAGATTTTGTGTTTACAAGTGAGCGTCCACATTATTCACTGGCATTGTTTTCAAGTTTCATATGCACGTGCAAATTTAGCAAAAACATAGAATTTGCATCAAAAAGGACCCTCGGTTAAATCTCCGGAATATGCTAATAACCGCGTAAAGAAATTAGTGATATATTATAACACCACAGCAACTCTTTGCAAGAGTTTCTGTGATGATATAACCCGAGTAAGATAATTAAGTGTTGCATCCTACAAGATGAGCCGTGACGTTCACCGTTTCGGCCCTCACTGCTATCTGTGACACAAGCCAGTTATTAGCATATTCCGTATATTTCTTCCGAAAGTAATCGAGAGTTCTTTTTGATGCAAATTTACTACTTTTTGCTCAATGTGCACGTGCATATGAAACTTGAAAACAATGCCAGTGAATAATGGGACGCTCACTTGTAAACACAAAATCTGGGGAAAAAATTGGTCATATTTGAGGTCCTATTTGAAAGCCTTCCCTGTTTTCAATGTTCTTGAAACTTGCAGGGTTTATTTATTGACAGTTGATCTCGGGATTATCAAATTTATAAAAAAATTTATCGCGTGGTTTTTTGAAAAATGCGAAATTTGTAGGCGTGGACCAAATTACGTGCAAAAACTGTACCAAAAGCAGCTGAATGCAAGTTAATAAAATTCTTCTTACTCGCTTAAGCGATTTCTCAAAAAAACTCCTGGTACCGAGAAACACAAAGATAAATAAAAAACGTAATGGCGTCGTTACGTTGCCATGGCAACTCCGATTGCGATAAAACCCAAATCATAAGTCATTTTCATCTTTATGTAATACAGTTGTGGTAACCTTTTTTCCATATCTCTACTCTTGGCGACGTAGTTAATGCTCAAACTTGGGAGGTATCCCCCCAAAAAAATCCAGTCGAGCCACCTTAATAACAAATTTCTCAGCAAATGGAAAGAGTTCCATGCGGAAAAACGCATTGGTATCTTTTTAACCGAGAGTATCGTTGTTTTTACCCTTCGAATGTCGTGACAAAATGGCGTGTTTTGACCTCAAGGGTCGCTTTTGTTTGGCGTTCAAAAATTTTCCCTGTAGGATTGCCCAAGAATTTTATTGCATTTATTTGAGGAAGACACCTTGCTCTTTCTATCGGTAGTTACGTTGTGGCTCAAAGCCGTATACCAAGTAGTGATTTTTGTGTCTGAAATTTGCCAATTTTATGTCTGTCAAAAATCGGCAAAATAAGTAAAATTATTAAAAATCCGAAAAATATTAGACTTGCTGTCGAATAGGAAAATTTCACATCGAAGCTATTGGTTAAGTTGTACTCTCTCTATTAAGATTTTCAGAGGCAGAGTTTTGTACTTCTTTAATTTTTAAACGATTTTTAAGTAATATATGGTCTTGAACCCGTGAAGACTGATCTGACAGCCTCCGGACCGACTCGGTCGCCGTACGCGTAAAATAAAAATCCAATCGAACTAAAAGTTATTTTTCTAGATTGAAATAGTTTACCTAGACCTATATTCTGACAAAGTTTGGGGATTTTCGATTTTTTTCATTTTGCACACCCCCAGGCGATATTTACGGACGGCCGCTCTTAAGAAAGGATATGAAGGTGAACTTGAGTAAAGTAGCCCCTAAGAGCGTCTGGAACCGATCGATTCCCTCACGTACCAAAGTAAAGCTCAATATTTGTAAAACACTGTCTAACCATCAGTAAGGAATCGGCAGTCAGACAATGAGGGCGGTACTGCATATAATTATGACTTCGCCAAACAAGCCAATTTTAGCTTTTGAGTCATAATTAAGGGTGTGTTCCTTTCCGTGAATCCAAAAACGGATTTTTGATCTGAGATTTAACAGATTTCGTGACCGAAAGGAACGCGAAATCCGAAATTAGATCTGCAACCTTGGTAACCTTTTGTAAATACGGAGGGCAGGCAGGAAATGGTACCATTGCTCTAGTACGTCGAGGGCTTAAACAAAATCACAACTTTAAGACAATCAACAGAGTTGTTATTGCCGAAAGTGAATCACTCAAAAGGTTCAGTTTATAATAATAAACAATCCAAAGCTGTCGCCACAAATAATGTCAACTCGCTGAACAAGCTACTAGTTGATATATTTTCGGGCTTTTGTTTACAGTAAATACAACTTAAACATTGTTATTCGAATTCTCAGCAATGTTAAGCGACAAGAGATTAATAGATAGATATTTTACCGTACCTGGAACGTTCGTCCACATGTTCAAGGTAAATGGCGGTAAATGGCGACATGAAGGAAAGTCCTGAGTATGCTCCGCCTGGAAATACCGCTGGATCGATTGACTAATTTCGGATCCATTGTGAATGGAATGGCGTAGATCACGGATCCGTTAATCTGGATTTGGATTCATTGGATTTCAAATCCAGTGAATCCGTTTTGAAAAAGGATTCACCAGATCAAAAATCCGGATTTGGATTTAGCGAAAGGAACGCGAAATCCGTGTTAAGATCCAAAATCCGTTTTTGGATTCACCGAAAGGAACACACCCTAAATGATTTTTTAAACTCTTTATCTTTTCAGTTCGTATTTCTCTCCTTGCAAACGAATTTGTGGAGTATTTTTATCATTATAAATAAACTAATGAACTAGTTGAGAGACTTACATCAAGATATGGCGTGTTGGAGGCGACATCTACACCACCAACAGCCATATCGTAATTTTCCATCTTTCTCCCATTAGAACTTTCGGTAAAGCCCACTCCACACCATCCCGTAGTTTTACATGTCATGTTGAAGAGCAACTTGCCTTTGTCATGCGCCCACTGCAGCTTGAACATTCCATTATCGGAATCAACACTAACGTAGTTCAATGCATCGACTGCGAAAAAATTGTAAGACAATAAAACTAGCACACAAAGACATGAGAGCTGAGAAGAGAGCATCATGTTTTCTGGCTGTGGCTGAGCTGCTGTGTTGTGTGAGGAAAGGCTGCTTAACTATAAGAACCTAGTTTCATGAAGGTATTTAAAAACCTCTTTGATTACGCGCATCGCGCGTAAATAATAAGCTTTTTAAAAACAAATTGCGTAGTTACGACAAAGAAATATATGAACACTTAATATTATGATTTCGGTACTTACGCACTAAAAATACTGAACCAAATAGACAGAGGCTATACTATGCACTGAGACAGAGTCTCCCGCACAATATGTAACCGGCTGCTGTCCGCAGTACTTGTATTTAAGTATTGTTCCAGTTTTTAGAGCTTTCAGCGTAATTCAGCTGGGAAAATGTGTTACTAACTTCTGCCTCATATATTTCATGAAAAAATAACTTTTGATTCGTTCAATTAAAAATGTTTTCTAATTAACTCAAAGCTAGTTTTTTTTTTTTAGTTTTTTTTTTTCCAGTTTTAAAATGCCTTTGAATCTAAAACATTCAGTAAGATGGCCCCGGAAATAGTTTGCTTGGAATATGGACTATTTGTACACATTTTCTGGTTAAAAAAGTTTCACTTGTTTTGTTCATTACTGTTCAGATTAACTTTAACTCTGAATAATTTAATTGTGAAGTAAGGAAATGTAGGCTAAGTTGGTCATTTAAGACTTAAGTTTGTAGATATTTGAAAACTATATTTTAGCAACAATGATATCATGAAAACTGGATTCTTGCGTTATATTTGAAGAAAGATCCCTGCCCCATTTGACATGTTAATGTATGAGTCATAGAACTGGAAATGTGGGCTTAAAGAAGTGTGATTATTTATACAAAAAAGTTTTTTTTTAAAAGCGCGGTTTTCTTTCGGCGCCGTAACTTTTTCAAAAAGAAGTATTTGGCTGTTGATATTGTATGGCTACATATAGCCAAGTCCCGGTTGGCCAGTTTTTTCGGCAATGGATAAAATGTTGCGGTGGCTGACCATCTTCAAAATAGAAGCTTTTTTTAGCTGTTCGAAAATAATTACAAAACTTGAATGACATTAAATTGTCCGCGGTGGTATTTACAAGACAGATTTAAAAATAAAAATAGACTAGCGTGCCGAGCAAATAAATGAAGCTGCAGCTAATTCAAGCGTGGCCAATTGACTAGTTGAAATGCCGAGAAACAAATTAAAAAATGCAACTAGCGACGTGGAAGGAATCGAATTTATATCCTCCAAATTGTAAGACCGTCGCTGTGTCCTTTTATACACGCAGCTCTATTTTTCAAACCGATTGTTGGTATTTTTCTGTGCATTAAGTTTTGAACTGGGACGTAAAGTCTATTGTTCTGATATACTAATTAGATAGGAAACAGACCACATCAAACGTATCCAACAAGCTGTTACTCACGAAAACATACTTGGCCTTTTTTGCCGAAGAATTCGTTACTATCATGCTTGGTATTGTTAGGAAACGGAAAGTTAACGAAATGCCAGCTTGAAATTTGATTCTACTTCGGTTACATAAAAAGAGGAGAGGGTTACATAATATATGTTCAATAAGTGGATCTTTAAGTGTAGCGTATCTTTCATCGTTCCGGCCTTTTGTTTTGCTGTAATTCACAATATCATTTGCAAAATAAAAATGTGTGTTTTTCGGTATTGGCAGCTGCAAATAGGCTTTTGCATTAGTTGATCACGTGATAAACTTTCGGTAAACAAACAGTTTGCTTTTGAAAAATTTGTTAGCATTAGCTGAAAGAGCATATAAAAATTAGGTAACCTGCAAATATTCAGCCTTATATTTCAAAAGTAGCGATTGCAACGGCCGCCGAAAATTAGAAGGTTTTGTATCATGAAGAAAACAACTCTTGCCACCCAGTCACGCTTGAATGATTTGCTTGCTTTGTTTGCTTGCTTGGTTTTCCATACAAATCCTTGTAAAATTTTTAAAATCTTTCCCTTACACATTTAAGGCTCAAATTCCCTGTTATGAATTAGAAAGAGATTTGAGCCCCATAATGCTAGCCTGAGATCATGCCCTCTCCCTATTAACCCTTTATGTCTCTCACGGGAAGAGGGCATGATACATTTGTTTGTCGGATCACATGTAAAAATGCCAGAATCTGGACTTTTTTCTGATTGGATAGGAAATAATACGAATGATTTGCGCCGTTCCGATTAGACCGTCAAGACCAAAAATCAACAGGGAAATTAAATTTTGTTGTACCGGTTGTTCTTCCAAGATATCAAGTCAGCAACTTCTTATCTTTGAGCGCACTTGCCCTGCATCGGTTCCATTTCAATCTGCTCCCGATCTCAAGCGGCGTTTTACATCAGTAGACCTGCACCGTTCTAAACCTCTTATTTCACTGGTCCCCTTTAATCTGCACCTCCATTGTTTTCAGGGATAGGGGCATTGTTATATGACAATCCCTATTGTTTTCCCAGCAAATCACAAACAATCTTTCAAATAGGTGCGGGTCGCCCCTTTTACATATTCTCAGAAATTGCAATTTACCAGTTTCAGCGCGACAACTGATCAATGTTATTTTCCTGTAATCTGATTGGTCAATTTTGTCTATTTGGCACGGGTTATGTACAATAGTCGCACTGCAAAAGCCGAATGGTCAGTCAATAGACCCTTATTTTATAGCAAAGCAAATTCCAAATTCTTTTAAAAATGAAGGTTGCTCGAGCCGTTTTATCCCTTGATTTGAGTACCTGTTTTAAGGCATATCGCTGTCTTTTTGTGTCTTCCAAAAAAGCTTTTAGGTCCTATCTTATGATTTTCAAGTGTGCGTTAGCGATATGGCTAAGCTCTTCAGCTGTAGAGATCTCTGATGTGCCCTTAATGTACAGGTGAAGTTGTCAGCTTACCGCCAAGAAAACTGTAGTCCCTTTGACCTTTTTTGGACTGCATCGTCGCGAAAAGCTTCGATAATATATGTAATCTTTTCTGGAAAGAACTTTAGAATTGCTGTGCTAATAAAATTCTACCCATAAAATCTATTTCGTCCTATCGTTCATGGCTTATACTTTTCAAGCGACAACGTTTTCTCCATCAGGTTTGTCTCTCATAAAATAAGTAAGACAAACTTAATTACGACAGCTTTGCTTATCACAAATTACAAAGACAAAATTCTGTTACCAGTAACAAACATTTTACTCATTACATGCAATTTGCAACAAATTTATCAACAAATTACAACAGCTATTAATTACAAATTATGACAATCAGATTACAAATTACAACAGAACAGGATGTGATGCAGGAAGGGCAATATAAGCCTCATCTAAAGTGCCCTCTTAGATGCTAGTTAAATAAGTTAAGGGGCGGAAGTATATACATAGATTAAAAAAATCAGTGTCCAAATAAAAAGCCGGACTTGTCCTTAAAGTACTGGCGTATAATGCGTTAGTTTTCAAACGTTTTAGAGAACGGTGTGAAATCCCCGATTTAGAGCAAATAAGTGAATACGACCAAGGACAGAATAGTATATGTCGTAACTCTCGTCTTCATGCCATTTGCTGTTGCTTCCTTGATCAAGTTGTACTTTTTTGTTGACACTCCTGTGTGACTGTGTTTCAAGGTTGAGTTGTTGAGACCCAAGGAAGCGTCGTAAGTATTATGCCAAGCCCTTACTATCCAAACTTCGCTGTTATCCTGAAGATCAAAAAGAGAATAGACAGCAGGATTCTGAATTAACCGTAAGAATCTGCTTATAGTAGGGACCTTACGAAACCACGACGACGACGGCAACGGGAACGTCAAAAAACTAAAGGTTTAATGAGCAAAACAACAACTCTGCACGTGCGTCACGCTTTTTTGTACATTTCTTTGCCTTCACTGCACAGCTACGACGTGAAATGTCCAAATTTTAAGTTTACTTGGGAACGGGAACGGCAAGGCGATAAATTCTACCATCTCTGTCCGAACTTGAGTGCGTTCCCCTCTATTCAGCTCCAGCCAAAATCCCCTTCTTTTACGTAACAGGGCGAATTGGGATAATCGTGAAAAAGTTTAAAATGATGCGAAGTCTGTTTTTCAGCGACGTTTTCATGGACGTCGCCGTTGTCGGATCGTAAGGTCCCTAGTTATTCGGCCATGTCGGTAGCTAGAAGCTTCTATAGCCGCTAACCTCAACTCGTGAGACCTTAGATTTTAAGGAAAAGGAAGACTGAATCTGTGTAACAGTCTGAAATTGTAGTAAATTAAAAGAGAGTGAGGCCAGTCCCATTCATTTCCAGTATCATATCCCCCCTATATAATTGTGGTGATTTTGTATTTTTCCTGTTTTTAACACCGGAAATAAAATACGTCTCACTTCCTACCGTAAACTGAACATCTTTATCGTCCCCTTCTGTAGTTATATCAATCCTTTCAAACTGTACATTAGTATATCCATTCTCTTCTGAGGCTTTTATGAGCTTGTAATCTGGAGTGGGATCCCTGTACTGTCGCACTTTGTAATAATCGTCGCACTTTGCAATACCTGTCGCACTTTGTAATAAAATTGTCACTCTTTGTAATACCTGTCGCACTTTGTAATAACACTTGTCGCACTTTGTAATAAAAAAGCTGTGGCACTTTGTACTAACACTTGTCGCACTTTGTAATAAACTTGAAATAGGTGGTCGGAGGACGAGTGAACCCAGTAATAAGCGTCATCATCGACGACAACAACAAAAACAACAATAATAATAATAATAATAATAATAATAAGAGTTCACATCAACTTCTGGCTTCAAGATCTTTCTAGGGAAGTACAACTCTTTATATGCGCGGACGACCTCGATAGAGAGAAAGTGTCTACGCCTATGGCAGGGAGAGTCGTTTAAAATGGGAGTTTGTATTGGAATTTTATTTACTTAATTGTTAGTAAAAGTAATTAAAGGTGTCCTTCAGGCGAAACGCGATCGTATAAGCAAAATATTTTTAAAGTTTTACTACTAGCACAGGCAACTAGAAAACCTATGAGTTCGTTACCTGCGAGGTATTAGTTGAGACATATATATACAGAGATATTACTTGATTTTGTATTTATTACCATGAATAAGCTATACTGTATTTCATAAAACCAAATGAAAATCACAAACTCAGAGCACAACCCGGTGCCACAATCATTGTCATCAGTAGTTATAAGAGGATGCCTTACCATTCAATTTCACCTCTGATTATTTTCTGTCATTTCCTGATTAACTCTGTCACCAAACCATTTAGTACAAAAATGACAGAAAATAATCAGAGTTTTTTTCCATTTTTCCCAAATATTCTAACTCAAAAAAAATCCAAAAATCCGATTAATTTTGTAACTTTTGTAAATTTGGGAAAAATGACAGGATTAATCGGCTCGCCCTGCGGGCTCGCGGAAATGACAGAAAATAATCAGAGGTGAAATTGATGGACAGGCATCCTCTTATAACTACTCTGAAAGAATTGAATCGCGAATGTGATAAAGATTATTACTAAAATTATTTTTATATTTAGAAAAGATTAATTATAAATATAAAAATAATTTTGAAATAAATATATTGTAGAAATGTTTATCGGATTAACGGCTTACGCGTAAGCTGTTATTTAAGGTTTATATTATGGTAACACAAAAACGACTTACGCGTAAGTTCATTTTTTATTCCAAGGTTTTTGGCCAGACTTAGACACAATAACGGCTTACGCGTAAGCTGACTTCTAAGATGTCGTTGGTGATTAATAATAGATAAGTTGTGGGGGATTTCCCCAACAAAAATAATCTAATTATATTCTAAAATGGGATACGATCACTTTTTTCATTTTATCAAAGATGATTTAGTTGATCCTAATAATGCTTTTATACAAAATGTGGATAATTTTCTGTTTTGTATTTATTTAAAATACTTTAACAGATACGACAGTGAAATTAAAGAAGAAAGAAATAATGTTTTAGAATGTTTTTTTAGTAATATTAAAACTTCATTGATGAGTGAAGGCGTATCTATTGGTAATAGTATGGATAAATTTATTGATTTACAATTCAAAGGTAGAAAAATGAATCATGCAGAAATGCAGATTAACTTAATTTTATATTGCATCTTGGTAAATGGCCTGAATAAAACAAAAGGAAAAAAATTTAAATATATTAAGAAGAAATTGTACCCTTTAACAAAAATATTGAAAGAGATTTTTTGTGAATTTGATAAGAATGAAATACACAAAGAAAGAACCTTTATTTTTCCATTAAGATCACCAAATGGTACTGATGATGAATTTTATATTATTAATTATAAAGATGATTTGTTAAGAAGATCTTTTGGATGTTATGATGCTATTACTTATTCTGATGATGAAATTTTTGATGATATTCATAATGGAGAATATGATAGAGAAGAATATGATTATGAAAAAGATTATGATATAAAGAGTATGTTTTTACATAGTAATCGTAACAAAGATGAAGAAGATGAAAGGAAATCTAAATATTATAGTATCGTTTTAGATGAGTCTTTACATGGGGATGGGGAAGAATATAAACTTTAAAAATGCAGTTGTCAAGTTACGATCGTCTCTTCTAGAAAATATTATTTTAAAGAATTCAAAGAAACTATGACGTCAATACATTCCAGAGTTCCCTAGCAATTTCAATCGCTGAAAGTAAACTCAAAATCTATTTTCAGTTTGCTGGTTGCCAGGGAACTCTGGAATGCATTCTATTGTTTTCAATGAAACGTGAGGTTATTTTTGATGAGATCATAATCAGGGGATTTCCCTTCAAAATAATCTAAACAAATACTAAAATGGAATATCAAAGCCCTGAGGACCAAGATTTCATTGTTGAAGATGGTTATAAACATGATAAAGATCCTGATTATGTTCCTGAGGAAGAGGAATCATCATCCGATGATGATAAATATGTTGTAAAAGGAAAAGATTTTCAGAAACTGAGCAAAAAGGCAAAAAAACTCGGCGCCGAATCTCTTGATTATTCAAAGCGGAAAAATAACAAGTACGTGGTGAAGCTGCCAAGTGGAAAGAATTTGCATTTTGGATCATCGCAACATTCAGACTATTTAATTCACAAAGATAACGAGCGAAAAGAAAAATATCTTTCTCGGGCGATGAAGATCAAAAATAAAAAAGGTGAGTTGACGTATGAAAATCCTGAATCGGCTAATTTTTGGAGCGTTAATCTGCTCTGGTCGGGGAAATAGAGTTTTCAAGAGAAAAGATGAAAAAAGAATTTTGTTTAAGGTTTGAAATATTAATTAAATGAGAATCAAGACACCATTAACAGAGGAGGAATTAAAAAAACTTTATTCTTTTTTTAAAAGATATTTTGATAGTTCAAGAATAAGAATTTTTCCAGTGGGAGAAGAAGAAAAAGAATTTATTTCTTTTCTTGTGGAAGATGAAGAAGTTAATTCATTATTTGTTAATGAATATGGAGAAGGGTTTATTGCTAAAATGATGAAAATTGGTGTTGAAGAATATCTTAAGTCTCTTTTGAAAGAGATAAGAAAGGAGTGAATAATCTGTTTTTGTTGGGGAAAGAGTTTTGAAGCAGAAAAAAAAATAAATTAAAGGTTTGAAATATTAATAAAATGGGATTCAAGTCGACACCAACAAGTGAAGATATTACCAAGCAAATTAACGAAAAATTGAAATTACTTTATTCTTCTTCACCTTCAAGAAGTTTGTGGCCAACAATAAGATCTTCTCCAGCGAGGGATAATGAAAAAGAATTTAATTCAATACTTGAACAAGTTGAAGAATTGATTTCAAAATATGATAAAAATCCTCATCTTGGAATAGGAGGAGGAAATTTCAATCAAAAGTTTCCTGGAATAGTGGATTTTTTGTATGAAGCGGGTGATCTTGAAGAAAAGAAAACTGTGGCGACACAAATTTCAAAAGATATCCAAAAAAGATTTATTTCTGTTGCAGATAAGTTGTGGGATTATTGCGACCCAGTTGAGTTTTAGGTCTTATATCATTTTTGATATAAGACTGTGAAACAGAAAAATAGAAATGAAGTTTAAAAATAAAAAAAACCAATAAATAAAGATGGCCACTGATCTAACTAATCTTTCTATTTCAGAGCTAAAAAAAATAAAAAAAGATAATAAACAAAAACTCAAGGAGGAATATAAACAAAAGTTGATTGATGATATTAATAAACTGCAAAAAGCAAGAGAGAAAATTAAATCAAAACCCAAACCCAAATCGTATGAAGATTATTTTCAGGAGTGTATCAAGAATAAAACAATTCCTCCAGATGCTCCTTCTTATCTGCGCAAAGCACTTGAGAGAGCTCTCAGAGAATATGAGCAAGGAATTGAGAAAGAGAAATCATCTTTGGAAGGATTTGCTAATAAATATATTGTAAAGGGGCAAACTGATATTACGCCATTCGAGTTTTTCAAATCCAAGGCTGCTTATCTCAAAGAGTTTCTCAGAAATCATCGAAATATTAAAGTCAGATTTGTTCTTGTTTGCATGATGGAGCAAATGGGGAAGTCAAGCGATGGAAAGTCAAGTCTTCCCATTCAAGATAAAGCTTATTTTAATTCTGAAACACATATCAATCTTGAATCATCCGATGTAAAAGAAATACTGACTGAAGTTATTCGCTCCATAATTGAAAAGATTGAAGTTTATCATAAGAACGGAAGTGGTTGGTATTTCAGGGAAATAATTCATCTTGAGATACACACTGTCGATTACAACCCAATGAGAGGATCATCTTATATTCCACTTCCAGATTGGATAATGCGAAAGAAAGCGATATTGAGCATTCGAAACAAAGATGAAAAATGCTTTTTATGGTGCGTATTGAGATATCTTTTTCCAAGAGACAAAAATGATTTCCGATTGACAGATTTGAAGCAAAAAGAAAATAGCTTGAATACGAAAGGAATAAAATTTCCAGTCAAATTAAAAGACATTTCAAAATTCGAAAAAAACAATCCAGATATCCCAGGGATAAATGTGTTTTCAGTCAATGAGAGAAACAAATTTTACCCTCTCCGAATGGCACAGAGAGATCCTCAGAAAACAATCGATTTGTTTTTGTTTGAGAAAGATGGCAAGTATCATTATTCTCTTATCAAAAGTTTTTCAAGATTATTTCGATCTCAAATAACATCGAGAACGAATGGTCGAATACACATTTGCAAAAGATGCTTCTCTCATTTCTCAAAAGAGGAGTTATTCCAAAAACATATTGAATATTGTTCTTCCAATGAATCAGTTGTTGTAAAAATGCCAGCAAAAAATTCGAAGTTAGAATTCAAAAATTATTTCAAAAAACTTCCAATACCTTTTGTAGTTTACGCCGATTTTGAATGTTTTACCAAATCTTTGGAAACGTGCAAACCCAATCCAGCAGGTTCATATACACTTGGTTACCAGAAGCACGAACCGTCGGGTTTTTGTTTTTATATCAAAGGAATAGTTTCAAATATTTTTAAACCAATCTGTTTTACAAAACAGAAAGAAAGTGATAATGTTGCTGAAGTATTTGTTTCAAAACTTGCAATGGTAACAAGAAAACTCTTTGATGATTTTTATCGACATCCAAAACCTCTCAGATTAACTGAGGAAGAACAGAAATCTTTCAAAGAAGCCAGTATCTGTCATATTTGTTTAAAAGAATTAAAAGATGATAAAGTCAGGGATCATTGTCATTTTACCGGTCAATATCGTGGAGCTGCGCATAACAGCTGCAATCTTCAATGCAAAAAACCATTGATACTGCCTGTCATATTTCACAATCTTCAAGGATACGATGCGCATTTGTTTATAAAAAAACTTTCTGGTTTGAAGGGTGAGTTGAATTGTATTCCATCGACTGAGGAGAAATATATAAGTTTTTCAAAGAAGATCAAAGTCGACGAATACAGATCCAAGAGAACTGGAGAAATGGTTTCTTTGAATTTTGAGATAAGATTCATCGATTCGTTTAAGTTTCTTCAGACGAGTCTTGCGAATCTTGTTGGAAATCTGCAACCGGATGATTTTAAAAATACAAAAGAAATAATGAAAGATAATATTGAACTTCTGGTTCGAAAAGGAGTTTATCCCTATGATTACGTTTCATCTCTTGAAAAGCTGACTGAAACACAACTTCCAACCAAAGAGAAATTCTATTCAAGATTGAATGATGAAGACATTTCAGATGAAGATTACCAACATGCTCAAAATGTATGGAATACGTTCAAATGCCAATCAATCAGAGATTATCACGATCTTTATCTCAAGTCTGATGTATTGCTTCTGGCGGATGTTTTTGAAAACTTTCGTAAAACATGCCTGAAGCATTACAAACTGGATCCGGCGCATTATTACACATCTCCTGGATTGGCTTGGGATGCTTGTCTCAAGGAAACAGGCCAAGAATTAGAATTGTTACACGATTATGATATGTTAATGTTATTTGAAAGAGGAATCAGAGGTGGAATGACGCATATAGCAAAACGATATTCAGAAGCAAATAATAAATATATGAAAGATTATGACCCAGAAAAGCCTTCTAAATTCATTCAATATCTTGATGCAAACAATTTATACGGTTGGGCAATGTCTCAATCACTTCCGACGGGTGGATTTAAATGGATGACAAATCTCACAAAAGAAAAGGTGTTAGAAATTCTTGAAAAAACAAATAGCAGTATGAATAATATGGGAAAGAGGGGGTACATATTCGAGGTTGATTTAGAGTATCCAAAGGAATTGTGGAAGTCACATAACGATTATCCTCTTGCTCCAGAGAAGATTAAAGTGGGAGGAGTGGAAAAACTCATTTCACATTTTAAATTGCGTAAAAATTACGTAATTCATTATCGTAATTTGAGGCAGTGTCTTGAACTGGGTTTGAAAATCAAAGCTGTTCACAGAGGAATATCTTTTAATCAAAGTTCTTGGATGGAGCCTTATATCAGGAAAAATACTGAACTCAGGAAAACAGCGGCAAACAGCTTTGAGAAAGACTTTTTTAAGTTGATGAATAATTCTGTGTTTGGAAAGACTATTGAAAACATTCGGAAGAGACAAAATGTGTTTCTGGTTGATAATCGAGAAAAAGCCGCAAAATTAACATGCCGTCCAAACTTTGAACGGGCGACAATATTTGATCGAAATTTGCTTGCGATTCACCTGAAAAAGACTGAGGTCTATTTTAACAAACCTGTGTATGTCGGGCAGGCTATTTTGGATTTGTCAAAACTGTTGATGTTCGACTTTCATTATAATTTCATCCAAAAGAAATATTCTTACAAAAAAGCTCATTTGCTTTTTACAGATACAGACTCACTTATGTATGAGTTAAAAACCGACGATTTTTATAAAGATATCTTGCCAGATATAAAAGCTAGATTTGACACATCGGATTACCCGCAGGGGCATGAGTCAGGAATACTGACAGGAGTTAACAAGAAAGTGATTGGGAAGTTCAAAGATGAGGTGGCTGGTCGGCAAATAACTCACTTTGTCGGTCTCAGACCTAAGATGTATTCTTTCAAAATCGAAGAATCAAATACTGTAAAAAAATTAAAAGGAATTAAGAAGGCAGTTATCAAAAAACAGATTGATTTTGAAGATTATGTTCGGTGTTTATTTTCGGGAGAAAAACAAATGAGAACGATGAATGTAATAAAAAGTGAGAACCATGATATTTATTCAAAAGAAGTAAACAAAGTAGCTTTGAGTGCGGAAGATGACAAAAGGATTTTATGCAAAGATAAAGTTAATACTCAAGCATTAAGATAAAAATGGGTTAAAGATTTTATATTAACAATATAAAATCATGTCAAATCAAGAATTTCTTGAATTTAAAAATATTAAATTTTATTTTCATCCTTTTAGTAAATTTTATTTGGCTAGCAGATGTGGTAAAATACTTAGTTTAAAATGTAATAATAAAAAGATTTTAAAATTATGTTTAAGTAATAATTATTTAATATTTAATTTTTACGAAAATAAAAAAAGAAGTTATTATGTCCATCGTTTTGTCTATGAAACTTTTAATGGAAAGATTCCAGTTGATAAACAGGTTGATCACATAGATAGTTGCAAAGAAAATAATTCAATAACCAATCTTCAATTATTAACTCAAGCGGAAAATACTAGAAAATCTCATTTTAAAAAAGTCATTTCTTTTGACGTAGAAAAAAAAGAAAAAATAATTTTTGATAGCCTCAAAGAAGTTTCAGAATATCATAAACTTAAACCTCAAACTATAAGCATGAACTGTAGTAAAAAAACTAAAATTTCCAAATCCAAGAAAGACGGAAAAAAATATCAGTTCTTTTATTTATAAATTTATTTATTTAAACTATAAATAAAATGCCTTTTACTGATAATGAAATAAAAAAATATTTGGATATTCTTCGTAGTTACACCAAAACTCCGGAGAAAACAGATCGAAGGATCTCTTGCTCAAGTTGCCAAGAAACTGATTTTGATTTGGTTGTAGGATATGTATATTGTATGAAGTGTGGATTGCAAAATGGCCGTTATTTTGATTCATTTGACAAAAGAGACCAAGATCGGCTGCTTTTCCGAAAGAAAAGTATCTATCAGCGTAAGTATCATTTTGAAAAGAAAGTTAATCAAGTCTCCAAAAGATTAAATCTCTCCGAAGATGAGAAATACAGTTTGTATTCAAAACTCTTAGAAATAGACAACAGAATCATGGAAGAATTAAACAAGAAATTCAATCGAAAAAGAACTATTAATATCATATTTCTTATAAAAAAAATTCTTGAAGAAATGAGAAATCCAAAACACAGTCTTGTTGAACTGAATATTGGAGATCAAACTCTGGAAAATTATCAAAATTGGTGGGAAAGTTACAAAACACTTAATTTACGCCTTTATGAAAAATCCAGTAAATAATCCCAGTCAAATAACTAATTACTTCAGACTTAACAGGAAAGTTGAAAGTATAAACACAACCTCGACTGAGATTGAAATGTTTCCTGAATTCGCGAAAAGCGAGATTGAATATAAGATGATTGGATAGTATTGATGAGTTTGATCTGCAACTGTGTCTGAAGTCGGATAGTTTGTAAAGGATTTGATTAAAGCTCAATCTTTGAGTGAAATACTTTATATGTAAATATTGGTAAACAAGACAGGCCTTAATAAAGTTATCATCATAAAATTTTGTTTTGTGAGAAGGAAAATAAAAGTTGACATATGCTACAATCGATTCTAACATCTTCTATCTATAGAGTAGATAGAAGATGAAAAATATTATTACTATTTAAAATAAATTATTTTTTTTATAATATAAAAATACTTTTAAAAATTATATTTTGATTAAACCTTTTTCAATATTATTTTTTATTTTATCTTTGATTATTTTTACATTATTCAAGTCGTTTGGATTAGCATATTTGAAAGTGTATTTATTCCCATCTAATTTCGACGTTGCTGTTTTCCTCTTTCCATCTGAGATTAGTTTTATAGATCCAGGATTAATCTGAAGTATTTTAGAAGTTGAATAAATCGATTGATAAACTTTATCTTTTCCAGTTGTTAGATTAGTTGCTATTATTTTTCTGGATTCTCCTTCTGGATTAGATGATTCATTAAAAATTCTTTTCAGGTTATCTGGCCTGTTATTTAGTTTGTTTCCGTCAATGTGAATTATCCTGAAGTATTTATTTGTTTCTTCGTTATTGAATGCTTCCCAGATAAATTCATGTTTCAGGAGACTTATTGAGTTTGAACCTTTTGGTCGAATAGATATTCTGAGATAACCATTCTGAGATGGTTTTCCAAGATCTTTTTTATTCTTGATGTTATAAACTCCTCCATTTCTTGTTGTAAAGTAATTTGAAAAGGTTGGGTGAAAATACATCTCCATGATTGAAAAATATAAATACGAATTTAAATAAATCAATTTTATTTTATAGATAAATAAAAAATAAAATAAGAATTTATTTATAAAATAGTAATAATCTTTTACAAATATTTTTTATTATATTTTTTTGAGAATCTATCTGCAACAGGTGATTGATCGATAATCATTTCATCTATCAGTTTCATTCGATCTACAAACTCTTGTTTATTGAATTCATCACCTCTCAAAGCCGATCTCAGTTCAACCAATACTTTCTCATAGGTCGTAAATGCTATTTGTGACATTTCAATCTTTTTCTTGTAATTCTTCATTTTTGAAACCGAACTCACCAAGACTCCAAGACCATTGATAACACCCAGGATTATTGGATTGAGTGTTATTCCTCCGGCAATAGTTCCCACTACAACCAGTCCTCCTCCGGACAAAGTGAGAGTTTCATCAAGAATTTTATATCGCTTGAAAGATTTCTTGAAACACCAGAATTTCTTGTGATAATGTTTGTAGAAGTCTTTGAGAGTTTTGATCTCTGATTCTGATAGTGAGTTGTCAATGTGATTAAATTCAAACAAGTCCTTCATTTATTATTAAAGTATATAACTACCATTTAGTTTCTCTTGAATCATTATCCTCTTAAATGCCTCAGAGTCAAAGTCGTAAAAATTGGGAGAGAACATAATTTTATTCAAAACTCCATCTTCAGTTATGAAGTCAAAATCTTGATCGGGTACGTAATTAGCGCTATCAATAGTTAATGTTGAGCTCAGGTTACTCAAGTTAACTTTTGTAACAATTGTATCAACACTATGTGCCAACCATAAAACAATTTTTTTTCCATTAAAACCACTTGGTAAACCAAAAAATTGTCTTTTACTTGAGGTGAATAAAGTTAAATAACCAGCAGCTTTAGTATAATTTAAACTCATCAGATGTTGATTATTTTGTTTATTTTTCTTAACCAAAGCAAAATCTCTGTTGTCCCAGTGATAAAAAACCAGGCACAGGGTGTAATTTCTGAAGTTATCAGAGGGATTTAAAGTAATAGTGTAATTATTAATATTTAATCCTTCCTTTTTGATAATACTCAAGTCTTTATCTGGGATGGTAATACCATTCAAACTATGAAAGTGATTCAGGCCACTAATTACAATACCAGATGCACCGCTTTTTAATTCGTAATTATTTGCATCTGTAAAATCATAAATTTGATCAAAGAATCGACTATAAACATGGTTTATCGTAAAAGGAATCAACTCTTTTACCATCCCAACTGTTGCAGCGCTACTATTCAGATTTCTATTGAGAGCAAGATTCAATATGCTTTTATTATTTGCGTTAATGTCAACATTGTACTTTACTTGCGATCCAAGAATTTCAAATGATTTATGATAGTCATAAACTTTATCTGGGTCGATATTGCTAACTTTGCTCATAATACCATAGGCTATCATATAAACACCAGAAAACTGAAGAGGATACACAGCCAGATCATTTCCATTATTTGGAATACTGACCAAAATGTGAATAAAGAATCTGTTTCCAGTTGTCAACTTTTTTAAATTAATAATGACTCTATGATAATACATAAATTGTGTTTGGCTTTTTGAATCGATGAAATTATGTTGAAGTTTTTTTACACTAACATTTCCAAGTTGCAATCCTTGTGACGTGTTGTTATCAACACTTATCTGGGTTTTATGCCAAAGTTGATAATCAATGTTAAGTATTTCAAGACAAAGGGTATAATCAGCACCTCCAACCAGTCTAAAGAAATTAAGCCCAATCTTGTACTTATAACCACCTTGAAAATTCTTTAGTATTGTTGTATAAAGAACTTTATGATTGTAATCGTGAAAGTTTCCTTTTTTGGTTGTAAGGTCTGCTATCTTTTTTGGAATAAAACTGGTTCTATTATCTATTTCATCTGTCCATTGAGTTGGACTTGTCATCAAAAAAGCAAACTCATCCTTATAATGACTTGGTTGAACTTGAGTTTGGTGCAGATGTCTGTCAACATACTTTTTGGAGGCTGCATCCGAATCTGAAGATGGATCTTCAAGGTTAATTATTTTATGACCTCCGATATTAAGATCTGAAGTCATGGCCCTACTCCCATCTTTTTTAAAGAAAGAACTGAAGTCTTGGTTAGAAAGGCTATCATCCACGTATTTTTTGGGAACGGCATCTGAGTTATTTGTTGGTGAGACAAGATTGATTATTTTTTTATTATTCATGTTCAAATGATTAGTCATTGTATTTGATCCATCAACGTGAAGATAAGCAAGGTCACCGTAAGCCAATGGTATTGGTTGTTTGGAACCAGTTGGATTTGGAAGATTGAATATTCTTTTGTTATTCATATCCAAATTTCCAGTCATTTGTCTTGTTCCGTCAAGTTTCAAAAATACACTGCCATCGACTTTGGAATCATCAACATATTTTTTATTTGCAGCATCATCATTGTTTGATGGAGTTTTGAGATTTTTGATTGAGAATTGACTTTTCATATCAACGTCGGAATCCACTGTCAAAAGTGATGTTTTTCCACCTCCAGAATTGGTATCAACATATTTTTTGGTTGCTGAATCTGTATCTGATGTTGGTGCTCCAACATTTGTCAATTTTTTTCCAACCATATCATAATTTCCATCTGTGGTGAGATTAAATCCAACACCTGGAGCTCCTTGAACTCCTTTGGCAAATTGAAAGTGATTAGAAGAGTGTTCATTAAATATTCCCATCTTATTTAATATTTAGATAATCAGTGAAGTTTTTTGAAATGGTTTTCTTTGGTTTATTTACATAAAGAAATGAGAATGGTTTTCGTGTCGCCTCTTTATACATATCTTTATCAACACCCAATTCAGATGATATTCTGTTTGCTTCTCTGGAAGATGGAAATTCGTACAAACAGTAATGAGAACAATTCAATCGAATATCTTTTGGAGTTTTGTAAAATGATTGACTCAAATAAATAACCGAACAATTCTTATGTCGGCCTTGAATAAAATAATCAACGATTTGTCTCTGATTTTTATCACAGACATAATCATCAAATATCACAAGTTTTTGATTGTCTTCGAAATCCATTTCTGTTACAGGAGTTATTTCATCATTACTCACAGAAAGGATTTCATAACCGAGTTTATGCGATAATTCTCTCATTTTTTGCATCAATCTCTTGTACTTATCCTGCTCCAAATTTCGAGCGTAAAGATAAATCTCATCGTAATACAACAGAGGTTTCATTAGCATATGGAAGAGCAAATTAGTTTTACCACTTCCACTATTTCCACAAATCAGCATTCGAAATGTATCCGATGGCATGAAAGGAAACAACTGCTTGAATTTTTTATCGCTGTTGTCCTTGCTGTCATAATTTGGTATCTCCATTTTATATAATAAATATATAAATGGATATTGAAGAAATGAAAAAATATTCACAAAATAAGATTGAAGCCGATAATCTTATTAAACAGGTGAGACAAAAAATAAAAGAGACTACTTGGGAAAAACAGAATCTGAGAGAAGGATTTACTGAAACATTCAAACCTCTGATTTCTCAGTTTGAAGATCCTGGTGAGAAATCCAAAAAACAAAATATTTTCACTCAAAACAAAAATATGTTACAAAATCAGTTGGCACTCACAGAAGGAACAACAAATAATTTATTGGCTCTTCAAGGTATCAAAAATGAACAAGAACGTTTAAATAAAATATTGGAATATATTGAAAATAAAGCTAATTTTGACGAGTTGTCTGGATTAGAAGCTATTGAAGACGGAGAAGATGATCAAGCTCGAGCTCCAACACCAACTCCAACACCAACTCCAACATCATCTCCAGCATCATCTCGAACATCATCTCCAACTCCAACTCCAACTCCAACTCCAACTCCAACTCCAACTCCAACTCCTTTAGTTCAAAAAACTATGATAGAATTAGATAAAAATTATTTTGATAGATATTTAATGAATAAAAAAAATCAAGAAATACTAGCAGAAAATGCTTATGATAATCTTCCTTCTTTTTATTTTGATAAAGATAAAAAAGAAATTGATAACTTAATTGATAATGTAAAATCAGATTTAAATGGACTTTTTAACCAACTTCAAAATAAAACAAAAATTGAAACGAATAATAAAGGATATTTAGAAGCTGAATCTACAGCATTAAAAAGGGGACCTAATCCAGAAACAAAAAAACAAATAATAAATTTTAATGTATTATCTATATATATGAAAAATTTAGTGGATCTTTCAGATTTGAAATCAAAACAATCTGGTTCTGGATTATTAACCCCCCAACAATTGCTTCGTAGATTTGAGTTACTCAATGGTTCTCTGGTCGCAGGAAACAATGGTGTGCTGCCTGAATTTATTCAATTAGCTCATCAACTCCGTGATCTTGGAATCCTGACTAATAATCAACTTAACAAACTTCTCAGAAAAGTTATCTGAACATAATATAAATGAATGAAAGTGCAATTCATATTTCCTCTATTAAAAGAGAAAAAATAGGAGAAAACAAACCACATGACTTCTTAGTCAAATTTAATCCTCCTTTGAAACTTGACTCACAATTCAGGCATTATCTTGCTTTGGATAGGTTATCGATGACTTACTCTTGGTATAACATCCGGAGTAGTTACAAAAACAACACAATTAAATACACCCACGACGGATCTACATGGCAAACCATCACTTTCACAGATGGTATGTATTCCTATTCTGACATTAATGACTACATTCATCAGTACATGGAACAAAAAAATCATCACACAACAGACGCAAAGGGTGTGAAGAATTACTCAATAAATCTATCTTTTATTCTCTCCACTTATCGAGTCCTGATAACACTTGAGGGAAGTTTTCAACTCGATCTGAGAGGAACAGATTTTGGAGAACTCATTGGATTTGAGAAGAAACTAGTGACTAAAACTGAATATGGAACCAAACTTCCAAATATCACAAAATCTATTGATTCTCTTAATATTAATGTTAGTGCTATAAAAGACTCCGTTGTAAATGGTGTTAATACAAACACGATAGCAGTTATTCCAACAGATAATTTGACAAGATCGTATCCATTCACTTTTGAACCATTTAGACCTCTTTACTGCCCTGTAAGTTCAAATTATATTTCTGAAATGAGAATTACAGTAACTGATTCTGTTAGTCAACCTGTTGACTTGAATGGAATTGATTGGTTTATGACACTGTTGCTTCGTCATACTGAAGATAGCAATGTTGTATAATTCTATAATAAAATGATGCGACAGTCAGAGTTTAAAAGAAAATACGATCCTGATACAGGAAAATATGTAAAAAAACATATTTACGGAGAAGGAATAATGGATTCAGTAAAATCCTTTTTCAGAAAACCAGTTCCCAAAAAACCACCACCTCCAAAACCAACTCGTAAAAAAGTAACCTTTGAAACGAACCCAAAAGAAAAAAAAGCTGGAGATAAAATCGTCAAATTACTTTCTCGTGAAAACCCCCCCTCCACCAAAACAAAAATGACAGAAAAGGAATATAACCAATACTTGGAAAACCTGAGAAAATTATATAATTATTAATATAAATGAAATCCTTTAGAAACCCAAAATATCTTGAAAGATATGAAGATGTTATATTTGATCTCGAACAACCTTTGAATACAGCAGACCCAGCAAATGACGCCGCTCAAGTCAGAGCGCCAAACCTTAAATTTATTGCTGATAACACGGGTGAAGCCACTCCATTTGATTGGTATAACGCGCGTTTTTCGATGGATTTTAAAGTAACTTTGTTAGCTGGGGGAAATATAGCAGGCAATGATCATAACGGAATTGTGAATGGTTCTAACTCTTTTATAAAAAAATTAACTATCCTAGCAAATGGAAGAGAAGTTTATAGTTGCAATGAGGCAAATCATGTTGCAAATATCAAAAACCTTCTTGAATACAATTCCTCTTACGCAAAAAGTATTGGAACCAAAGAATTTTACTATCCTGATACAAGCCGATCTGCGGAGGAACGTGCTGCTCAAGCAGAATATAATGTTGGTTTTACCCTGAGAAAAAAAGTATTGGGTGCTTCAGTTCTTGTAAATTGTGAAGTTCCTCTTAATAGATACTCATTCTTTGAGGCACTTGAAGACAAATTACTTCCAAATACAAAAATAGAAATAAACTTTGAAATAGAAAGCGATGCCAATCTGATTTTTCAAGCCGGAGCTAATTGCAGAGTTATTATAAAAAGACTTCAGTTGTACATTCCAAAACTGACTTTTAACTCTGAAGGACAAAAGTTATACATGGAAAATTATCTTAAACCTCATAAATGGACTTATCTCAACGAAGTCATTCATACATCAAATAATCTTCAGCAACAAACAGGTCATTACAGAATAACAACTGCAATTTCAAAACCACGCCATGTATTTGTTTGGGCCATCAACACAGCAAGAATTAATGCGCAAACGGCAAATCCATTTATTTATGATACTTTTGGTAATTTACCAGCCAATGCCGACGTATCACGATGTTATCTTGAGGCTGGAAATGGTAATGAATACCCTGATTTTGCCTATAAACCATCCACAGATCTAACAAGAGTTTTCCGAGGATTGATGGAGTATGTCCACGCAAACAACGATTTTCAAGGTGGAACAATCCTTGATATAACAAGCTATAAAAAAGTTTATCCAATTATTTACTTTGATTTGACAAAACAAAAAATGGACATCAAGGACGGAGTAACAAAGTTGGCGTTTCATTTTGAATTGTCAGCCAATCCAAACGCTGATTACAACTTTTACGCTCTTGTTCTTCACGAGAGAGATGCAGAAATAGAGCAGCAAAGTGGAAAACTATTACTTCGAGCTTGATTATGTAACTATTATATAAAATGAGTGAAGATATTGTTTTTGAACTCGAACAGCCCCTGTTAATCCCAGCCGACAATAATTATCAAAACAGAGGTAATTTAAAATTCGTTGTTGAGGGTAAATCACTTGATTGGTATAATGCCAGACTTTCAATGGATTTCAGATTAACAAAATTAACAGGTCGTAATGTAATCGTTAATGATAACAATGGAATTGTTAATGGAGCAAGTTCATTTGTAAAAAAAATTAGTTTTAATATCAACGGACGAGAAGTTTATCAATGTAATCACGCCAATCATGTTGTAAATATCAAAAATTTGCTTGAGTTTGACACTTCCTTTGCGCAGAGTGTTGCATCCAATGAATTTTTCTTTCTTGATACAACAAATTCCCCAAACAGAAATAAATACTTGACAAGGCAAGTGCAACACGGAAGAAATAATGAAAATACTGGTTGGACGCCAAGAGTTTTTATTGAAAATGAAAATACGTCTTACAACGCAGGATTTGACAAAAGAAAGAAACAAATCAAAAATTCAAACGTTGTAAATTGCGAAATTCCTCTTAATCGATATTCACTCTTTGAAGCTCTCAAGGATAAGATGTTGCCAGATTCCAGATTTGAATTAAACGTGGAATTTGAAAGTGATAACAATCTTGTATGGAGAAGCGACAATGATGTCTGCAGAGTAATAGTTTCAAAACTTCAACTTTTAATTCCTCAAAATACACTGATTACAAAAATGAATCCAAAATCCTTTCTTAATGAGTTTGTAACTAGCTCCTCATATCTGAGACAAAAAGAGGGAAACTTTTTGATAACAAATGAAATATCAAAACCACGTCATGTTTTTATTTTTATTGTAAACAATGCAAATTTCGATTCTCAAACATCAAATCCTTTTCTTTACCAAACTTTTAATGTTGCAAATAACAGAAAATTAACAAGATGTTACATTCAAGCAAATGAAAAAGTCATTCCCAATATTCATTACAAACCATCCACAGAGCCCTCAAAGATTTTCAGAGATATAATGTCTTTTAGCAATGATACTCTTCTGAACAGAGATAATTTTGAGATTTTGTTTCAATTTATTTATTTTAAACTCCCAAATCTGGAAGAAACCAAACTAACATTTCATTACGAATTGAGTGGAGAAACAAACGCTGATTACACTATTTTTGCAATTGTCCTTCATGAAAAGAATTTAATATAACTTAATATATAAAATGACGACTTACATCGAATACGGAGTAAAACTTTCAAACGGACAAAAATCAAAACTTTTAACTGCAATTAAAAAAAAATCACCTCTGTCACTTCGATTAAAACATTCTCATCTCAGAGGATCTGATGAATTGATGTTGACACAAAGACAAATAACAAAAATAAAAAAATCACTTGCAAATGGAACAGGATCAGACTTGAAAATAAGTCAAACACAGATCAGAAGTTTGGTAAAGCGCGGGGGAAACCTTTTCACAAGTCTGGCAAGAATTGGTGCTAAACTTCTTCCTTTTGCTGTAAAGGGAGTTTCAAAAGTTGCTCCTGCACTTGCTACTGGAGCTGCAAGCGCATTGGGAGAAATAGGACTAAAGAAACTGTTTGGAAAAGGTATTTCAATTCCAAAAAAGTTTTTCCCATTTCTTCCTCCTTTTGCAAGTGAGTTTACCAAGGCACAAATAGATCAAATCAACAAAGTTTTCAAAACTGGAGGAAGATTGGTTATCAAGCCGACTCAAAAACAAATAGAAGGTGGATTATTGGGAACACTAGCAGCGATTGGAATACCAGCAGCAATTAGTCTGCTTCCAAAGTTGTTTGGATCAGGTCTTCAGGTTGACAGGGGATCTTCAACTAACACAAGAAGTGTTTATGTTCCTCCCACACAAGGAGAGGGTTACTATCCACCTCCCTTTAATGGAACTTGGGAAAATCCAATAGGGATGGGAGTAAAAAAAGGCAAAAAAAAAAACTCCAAAGGCAAAGGAATTCTGTTGGGAAAAAACAGCCCATTCAACTCAATTCCCTTGATAGGAGACATTTTGTGATTAAACCCCTTTCAAACTTTGACTTGATGGAATGGGTGAAAAAACTTGGCCTGAGTCATCTCAGAGGAATCTTCAGTCGAGACAACCTTCCTCAAAAGATAAAAAAAGAGATTGGAATAATAAATCTTGATGATATGCAAGGACCTGGCACACACTGGGTTTGTTACAGAAATCTGGATTCAATTGTTGAGTATTTTGATCCATTTGGTCTGATTATGCCGAATGAGGCTTTGAAGTATTTCAGGTCTTCTGGAAAACGAATTATTTATTCCATGGATGAAATACAAAATCGAAACACTGTTCTTTGTGGTTATTGGTGCCTTTACTACTTGTTTGAGAGACAGAATGGAAAAAGTATTTTGGATGTTATTCACAATCCTCATTTTGATAATGACAACAGTGATTTTATAAAAGAATACTTTGGAGGATAAAGATTCTTACAAAAATATAAAATAAAAAAAAGAATTTATTTAATTAGTAATAATATTTTTCAAGATTAAATATAAATTTATATTTAATCTGAATCCACTGGTGAATCCTTCAACTTTTTGACCTTCTCAACTTTTCTTTCCAATTCTTTTACAGTATCAACTATAGAATCAAATTTTGTGTAAATATCAATAAGTTTGAAAAGTTTCTTCTTTTTATCAGATTTGATTTTCAACCAAGAATACTCTCCTTTCCTTATTTTCTCCCATGTCTCACATTCACCAACCATTAAAACTCGTGAAAGATCTGGATTCTTTCCCCGAAGAATCTCAAACTCTTCAATTATCTTTGTTCTTACTTCTTTCTCAAAATCTTTGAGTGTTTCAACATCCATATTTTTTTCTATCTCTGAAAAGAATTTAGCTTCCATTTTATCTATGGTTACATTAAATTCCCCTTACAACTTGTTTGAGAATATTTGATTTCTCACTTAACTCCACAATCAACTCAAATATTTTAAAGAATCGATTATCATTCTCCAATCTTGCAAAACTGGCATATTCATAGCTCTCATTTAACTTATTATAAATCTTCTCAAGTTCACTTTTTACAAAATTAGCCCTCAGTGACATTTTATCTAAACATTATACTAAATGAAAGAATCATATTGCATCAAAGATAAAACGGTAACACCTTGCACTGAGCCAAGTGGTTACCAAACTGATAAAAGAGGAAGAAAGCAATTCTTTTGTCATTGCGCGGTTTGTGGAATTAAAAAGGTGAAATATGTTAAAATGGGAACAACCTCTCAAACTGGAACTGGAGGAAAGAAAAGAAAAACAAAGAAGAAGACAAAAAACTAATAAGCCCGTCTGAGAAGGCGGGCAAGCAATCTGGAGGAGATCTCTTTGACACTGTTGTTGGAACAGCTGCAGAAGCATTCACTGAACATGCTCTTCCTTGGTTGGGAAAAAAAACAGTCGAAATGGGTCGATATGGAGCTAGTGAAGCTATGAGAAATAAAAAACTTCAAAAAAAAGCTGTAAACTACGGAATCAATAAACTGACACCATTTATTCAAGATTCTGTTGGATCGGCACTGGATCAACTATCAACCAAAGTCAGACCCAAAAAGAGATATAAAACCAACAGACGCGATTTGGATGGATCTGGAATTGATCCAATGACTGTTGTAAAAAAAGCGCCAGAAATTGCAATGTCAACTACGCAAGAATTGATTCCATCTTTGAAACCAGTTTACGACAGATATAAATCTGGCGATATCATGAAATCAGCTTTTGGATCGGATCATGGTGTGACATCTGGAAGATTCTGGAGACGACCCACAGCCGCTGAAGAAGCCAAAATGGGAATAATAAAAAAAGGATCCAATCCAGAATTATTTTTCAAGTTTGAAAAACCTTCAAGAAGAATGAAAAAGTCAAGATTTTTTGAGAACAATCCAGAAGCTCTGGCAGATATGAATAATATCATTTCATCCAATCCTGACACATGGCCTCAGATCCTGAGAACCAAATATCAGATTATTATTGACGATCGATTCTGGGAAAATAATCCTCTGACAAGTTTTGGAAGTGGAGTTGATATTCACAAATGGATAGGAAAACTCCCAAAACCAAAAGCAGGTTGGACTCCAGGACAATACAAGTATATGGGTCCTTATAATCCTCTTGAAAAACAAGTAACTTACGATCCAAATACTGGAGAAGTAACTGAGTGGCACGTCAAACCTTTCAACAAAGTTGATGAAATTGCAGCTTATCATGATATTTGTTATGATATGGGAAAAAACAAAGGTGATTGCGACAGAGAAATGGTAGAATCTTTGAATCAGATTCCTTTTGGTGAAATGCCAAAATGGGGATCAACTGCTCGATTCTTGATTAATACAAAACAGAAACTTGGACTTGGGCTTCAAAAAAACGCGCGTCGGCGTTGAGTAGTGATTGGTCTCAACAACTGGCCGACGAACTTCACAAACCAATCACAAGAAACTTTCAAAAGAGATCAGTAATCTCAAACGGGATTGATGATATCTGGGCTGCTGATTTGGTTGAAATGCAAAAGTTCAGCAAGTGGAACAAAGGGATTAAATATTTGTTGATGGTCATTGATGTGTTTAGCAAGTATGGTTGGATAAGAGGTCTGAAAGACAAAAAAACTGAAACTGTCAGAGAAGCATTTGATGATATTTTTGAAAGAGGGCGACAACCAAAGATGTTGTGGACTGATAAAGGTTCTGAGTTTATCAGCAAACACTTCAAAGATTTTTTGAAGAAAAAAGATATCAAACTATATCACACTGAAAATGAAGAGAAATCTAGTGTTGTTGAAAGATGGAACAGGACAATGAAAAACAAGATGTGGAAAATGTTCTCTGTAAATAACAACACTGTATTCGCGGATAAGATAGATAAACTGGTTAATGATTACAATAATACGAGACATTCCAGTATTAAGATGACTCCTGTTGAAGCGAGTAAAAAGAAGAATGAAAAAACAGTTTGGTCGAATTTGTACAGTGATTCTATCTTCTTGAAACCTGAGAAACCAAAGTTCGAGATTGGAGACCACGTTAGAATTTCAAAGTACAAAAGAAAGATATTTGATAAAGGTTACACACCAAACTGGACAGAGGAGATATTTGTGATTAAAAAGATTATTCCAACAAAACCTGTTACGTATTCAATTGTTGATCTGATGTCGGAATCGATAAAAGGATCTTTTTACGAACAAGAACTTCAAAAAGCAAAACAGCAAACTTTTAGAATAGAAAAAGTTATCAGAAGAGATAACAAGAAAAAGATGGCATTGGTAAAATGGAGTGGATACCCTGATAAATTTAACTCATGGGTGAGTTTCAAATACTTGGTTAATTTTTAATACAAATTTTGTATTAAAAATCTCATGTTTATTCCTCAATGTCGGAAATAATTAAATCCTCAACATTTCCAACCTCAACAGTCACATCATCATCACTTTCACTATCAACTTCTTCCTCGGTTATTGTCAAAAGAGATTCTCGAGGTTTCAATGGTCTTACATAGCACTCATGAACTTTTATTTGAATAGATGTATCAGTCTTGCTCAAGAATATTCCTTCTACTATCAATGCCATTTTGACATTGCAATACTGATCAATATATTTAAAAGGATTCAAATCTTTCTTCCCCCTGGTCTTGAACAAAGAAAGTATTTTCTTCGACTTCTCAGAGTAAATAAATTTTGCGTAAAGAACTGGTGCGGCTGACTCATCTTTTTTTGTTTTCTTCTTTCCTTTTTTATCAACAAATTCAACCTGTTTGTAGTAAAGGGGGGAAGACAAAGTTGATGCCATATCTGATCCGTATTCAGTTTCAAGATGTTTGCAGCATATTTCCCTGATATTACTCAATGCATCAAAAAATGCTTTTTCCTCTGTGTTTGGTTCGGTATCTTTTCCCCAGAGACAAACTGGAATACTGTAACCAACAAGTTTGTTATTCTCTTGGTTTTTCTTTTCATTCACTCCAAAAGAGAAAAGAAACGGAGTTTCAATTACCAAAGCACCTTTCTTTCCGTTTTGGTACTTGACTTCAATTGGGATTCGTTTGTATTTGATTTTTCTATCTTTGACTTTGAATTCTTTGGCTTCATTGAAAATAATATTTTCTGGTGTGAGACGATCGTAACTTGACAACTGCATTTTATTATAAGAATATATTATTTCTTTAAACTAACTTAAAAAATATTATCTTTAAATAAAATGACAACCAAAGATATCTTAAATAATTATTTCTTCCCAAAAATGTTTCAAATACAACAAACCTTGAATCATCCCTTCAAAATTCTCATTAATTATTTAAGATATTACACATCACCCTATAATTGTGAGAGAGAAGGTATTGATTTATATGATTTATACTTTTCAGCATTAGATATTTATTTATCAAGGTTGAACAAAAAAAAAGAACCACTTTCACATCATGAATTAAATAAAAGAAAAGTAATCAAAGAACAAAAAAATATTTATCTTCAAATAGCATTAATGGACCCAAAGATTTATGATAATGATGATTTCTTTAATTATCATATAGGACTATTATATGATTACAACGGTGATTTTAGAAACCATCGTTTTTTAATGTTTACAGATGAAGAAGAAGATGAATCATTCAAAAGAACATACAAAGTATTAATAAATATGATTAAAAATATTGATAATCTTATTGAAAAAAGTTATTAAACTAAAATTATATTATTTTTAATAATATAATTGATAAACATTCTTACAATATATTTATTTCAAAATTATTTTCTTTTATACAAATTAGAAATTATTATTTTTCAAAATATATAATCATTAAATAAAATGATTACTAGTGGCCCCGAATTTGATAATTTTGAAGTCAAACCAGGATTGAAATTAGAATCGTTTGATATGAATGAAAAAGACGAAATATTTCTGAATCACCCCTTCAAAATTCTCATGTATTTTCTTGGAAAACATCCCCCTTATTACAGCAGATGGGATGATGTTGATTTGTGTAATTTTTACTTTAAAATGCTTGATGATTACAACAAGTATGGAATTAGTTTTAAAAGAGAAAACAATCTTAACAAATTTGATAACTGTCTTTATCTAATAGAAAATAAAGATCAAAATTATTGTAAAAGTAAATACGATTTTGTTTCTGTTAAACATTTTGATTTGAAAACTCTTCTGTTTAACAAAGTGAAAAAAATTGACCTTGATGAACTCGACAAAGAATCTGAATCACCTTCATCACCAATTGAATCTTCAAAGTCAATTCTTGATATCATTCCATTAATGGATCCTCTTGAAAGAATTAAAAAACCAGCTACTGAATGGGAATTATTAGAAAAAATAAGATCAATTGAAAAAAAATATAAAATCTCTCAATGGGAATACTTGAAAAGAAAAACAATCAGAGAACAAAAAAATAAATATCTCCAGGTTGCTTTAATGGACCCAAAAGTATATAATAATGACAAACTTTTTGAAGAATTAATTTTTGGATTATTAGATGATTTTAATGCAGAATTTGAACATTATACTCATTTAATGTTTACAGATGAAAAGCATGAAGAGTATTTAAAAAGAAATTTCAAAAAAATAATAGATATGTTAAAAAATATTAACTATCTTATTGAAGAAGGAAATAGTGAATATCTTGGAATTATTGATGATTAATCCAAATCCGATAAACATTTCTACAATATATTTATTTCAAAATTATTTTTATATTTATAATTAATCTTTTCTAAATATAAAAATAATTTTAGTAATAATCTTTATCACATTCGCGATTCAATTCTTTCAGAGTAGTTATAAGAGGATGCCTGTCCATCAATTTCACCTCTGATTATTTTCTGTCATTTCCGCGAGCCCGCAGGGCGAGCCGATTAATCCTGTCATTTTTCCCAAATTTACAAAAGTTACAAAATTAATCGGATTTTTGGATTTTTTTTGAGTTAGAATATTTGGGAAAAATGGAAAAAAACTCTGATTATTTTCTGTCATTTTTGTACTAAATGGTTTGGTGACAGAGTTAATCAGGAAATGACAGAAAATAATCAGAGGTGAAATTGAATGGTAAGGCATCCTCTTATAACTACTGTCATCATCATCATTATTGTCACTGCGACTATTATTTTCGCACTAAAAAGTTCTTTATCACGTCATTGTGCCACGATGACCACTACTAATGAATGTTGTGGAAATTTCGAATACGCTGGAACCTACATGAACCGGCATCATTCATAATAATCAGAAAATGCGACATCACAAAGTATGGTCCAGCTAACATAACAAGATTTAAAGAAAATACGAACACGAAAAGCAAATATTATTACAGTACAATGATACTAACAAAACATCTGAGTCTCAGACGTTTATGTGCAATTTCCATCTTCTATGTAGGTTAGTATCCTACTTAATTGTTTCGCCAATATATGTCCATGATGAGGAACCATCCAAGACCTATATAACGCAGGAAGAGCCAAGCATTCGCCCACCTTTTATTTGAAATTATTCGCCTTAATTCAAGCACAACACCGCTTGAAGGCCCAAGCATTTTTAGGATTTTTTTGACGCTGACTTTTCCCGCTACACCGAGACTAGAGAAATAAATACGCGGCAGAACCTTCAAAGCCAGCCTTTGGGTTATATCTTGAAAACGAGTATTAACGTTGCATAGCTGATTATAAACGTGGCATCTGTGGTTAGGCCACGAAAAGTTTGAAGAAATTAAGACCTGATCAATGATTATGGTTAGAATTTCATTTGGAAGCTTATCTATGTGACAGGTCAAATCGTCGAAGTGATTGACCATCCCGACGCTGTCATCTCCAACAAAGCGGATCTCCACTGGTACAGGGGATTTGTCTGTAGGCACTGCCGACGCCTCTTCTCTACGTTTCGCGGGCACCACTTCTGCCTCTTGGGAACTTAATGAATCACCACCTTTTTCTTGGCTACATTCGTAACTTTCTGCCAGGTGTGGCTCTTCCTCCGAAACTAAAGTCCCACCTTCGACACAAATATAATGTTCTCCGTGCTGCTCCGCACAGTGTCCCAGCTGCACTCTCGCATAAGGTGTGCTCGCAGACGAAGAAATCAGCGTGGTGGCATTATGCCCCAGAGCTGAAACAACTAAAACTTCAATGTTATACAAGTCTGCTGCCGCTTGTAAAGTTATCTGGTCACCATAGGTGCCATCCGTTGTCATTGACTGCAAGTACTGTGACCAAGGCACGCCTGCATATAGTTCTACAGGAAAGCCTTCGGTGTCAGCTGGATTGTTCTCCAGGTATTGTACAATCTCCTCACGGACTTTTTCCGGTGAACGGCGTATACCCAGGCGATATAAATTAACCAAAAACACAGCGCTCCAAACTGACAGTTTCCGTCACCTGGCGGGTTATGCATCAGAGTTATACTCATGTGGGGAAAATCTCGCTCCAAAACACGATCGCAGGCAGTTAAAGGTATCAAAAATTTTTCCCAAGCTCTCGTGATGCCTGCTTTTTCTTGCTTGTGTTTCCTGTCTGGCGTTTCCGAATGCTCGCTATGTTTTCCACCGAGATCGACTCTTCAATTTGTTTGTTAGAGTTCGGCGGCCCAAATCTTACTTTATATATGTCATGATTCTTTTTACTCTTCTTAACAACGGTGCCTTTCGCCACAAATCTCTTTTTTGGTGGGAGGCAACCCCCTTTTTGCGGTCTGTAACGGATCAAAACGTTGTGTTTGAGTTTAAAGTTTTCAGCTTTGTGGAGCCGTTTGTGCCGTCTCACCATCCGATCGGCTTTGCGCTATAAAGCTTTGCTCTGTCCCGTATTTCACTGAAAGGATGAAGATATTTTCCTTTCGCCTTTTCGCCATAAATACAGTATTTTAACAAAAAGCAACTTATAAGGAATGCGATACATTTAAAAGCGATCTTGACAGTAAAATTATGTAATTGTATCATTCTTTAGAAGTGTAGGGTATCACCCAGACTTTTGGGCGTGAAAATTGACACGAAACTGGACAACACCTATACAACTAGGCTTTGACTGATGAATGTTATGTGTACAAGTAATGGGTCGAGGCTTATCGAATTAATCTCCAACGTTTTTCTTAAGTCTAGCTTTTCGGCATTTCACTCCTCAGGCTGGGCTATTTTTCGTAGAAAAAAAAAGAAACCTAAAATTTTCGGATTGAAAAAAGAGAGGAATTTGTAAAATTTACACTTTCGTAATACGTCAAATTACTTCTAAAATCTTGGTAAAATGAAACTGAAGCCCTTGTAATTTCGAAAAAAACTTAACTTCTCCTAGGATGACCGAACAGATAAAAAATCTTATGAGCTACGCTAGCTTAGAATGCATTTGTAGAGATCTAAAAGTGATAGCCTAAAAAGTGTTTTCAATGTATTTAGGGGGAAACCGTCGTTGGGTGCCGCTGTGACATGTACACATCCCCCCTGGGTAGGATAAAATAGAGATAACAAGTTTCGGCAAGAGAGAATGAGCTAAGAGAGCGAATCCCTGTGCCCCATGATAATTTTTTTCAATCTATTTAAAGTTCGCGCGCGTGCTGCGTAGGTTATTTTTGTCTGTTGTTTCCATGACGCCATTCTAACCGACCAATAAGGTGGCGTCCTTAAAATAACCACGCAGTATGACACAGAACCAAGAATAGATTGAAAAAAATTTTCATGGGAAGAGGGTCATGTATGGGGGATTCGCTCTCTTAGCTCATTCTCTCTTGGTTTCGGTCGATGCAAGTCAGACGCCAAAGAACCGATTACTTCCTTTGCATCTCCAGTTGGCGGAAAGATGTTGACCCATGGTTAACGTCGTTAATCGCGACGTTAAAAAAAAGAATTTAAAATGACCAACTGGCAGAAGGGTTCTGATCAATAGTTTCACAGTGATAATTTCTCTCGGAATTTTATAAGTTTCGGCTTTTTTTTTTAGATTTTTAAACATCTTTTTAAGCACAGATCAATTTTTCAATGACGATTGCCTCGATTTCTGCGGGTTTCAAGTAAAATGGAGTACACTTAATTAATTTAAAATGAGGGATTGTTTCAGACTCTTCTTTAACAATGAATGATGCCATCATGATATCGCTGCTATTTTTTTAGATAATTAATGTGTTTTCCAACTCTTGATTTTGTCAGACACCTTTTTCACTTCGAAGGAAAAATAATGGAATTGGATTTTGCCAATACCTACACTCATTAAATTACGTCATTGTGACAATCACATCTTTCCTAGTTGTTGGAAATTAAGCGCATATTATATTATTCTGTGTTAATGTGGTGGCCGTCTCATGAGCGGCCTAAATAATCATCAGCGTCATCTTAAAACATAAGAGCTATTATTATTGTTATAGTATTTTATAATAATAATAATAATAATCAAACTTGTAGAGTTTATTGATAACAATGCTAACTATTAAAATCCTATCTACAATTAATTCACTTAAAAAAAACTATTCCGTCAAGACACTATTTACAATTCCTTTCGTTTAAAAGAAAAAAACACTTAGTTTTAATTAGAAAAAATTCATTTAATTTTAAAAAAATTATTCGAATTAAAAACATCTCATTTCAATTGAAACAATCCATTTCGACAATAAAAACAAATTGGTATATACAAGGTAAAAGTAAGTAAAAGAAAACTGAGAAATAAACTACCAAAACCTATTTCAACAGCGTCTACATAATGGCTCCCTCCTGGGTTTCAACGTCAATATCAATGTTCTTAAAGTCACAAAAGGCTTTCCTTCTAGCTTTTGAACCTCTTAGGCAGATTAGTGCGGATCTTAGTAAGGCGAAGGATGTCCTTGCTCTTATCCAGGAGATTATTTTAGCATAATGTTCTCCTTTCTTGCTGGAGATCAGCTGCGCCAGTCTGGAATGGTATTGCAAGCACTCGTTTCCCATGCCGCCTGTTGACGTGAAAATAATAATAATAATAATAATAATAATAAAATAATAGTTATTATTATTATTATTATTATTATTATTATTATTATTATTATTATTATTATTATTATCATTATTATTGTTGTCCATGATGATACTTATTACTGGGTTTACTTGTCCTCCGACCACCTATTTCAAGTTTATTACAAAGTGCGACAGGTATTATTACAAAGTACGACAGCGTTTTTTATTACAAAGTGCGACAAGTGTTATTACAAAGTGCGACAGGTATTACAAAGTGTGACAATATTATTACAAAGTGCGACAGGTATTACAAAGTGCGACGATTATTACAAAGTGCGACAGTACAATCCCTTGTTGGGATTCCTGGACCAGTGCTTTGGTATCCCTGTGTATAAAAATTAAGGAAATAGATAAAGAAATATTTTACATTATCACTTGTCTGATGACTTTTGTTGATTTTCCTTGCTGCCTACAGTCTTTAATTATCAGTTGAAAGTTGAAGCCAACAAATAACCGAATAGTGTCAAACAAAAATAGTAACATGGAAACGCGGAGATATATGGTTCTTCGAAGTCGGTGTAGCGGCAGAAAACAAACTGAGAAACGCAGTTACACATATGAGATACAACGCGCCATTAAGCAATTGACACTATCATCGAGATAACAAGTCCTACTCCTTTTCGATACTCCCTTAGAGTTTGGGGCCAGTATTTACACAGCAAGTGTACAACATTGAAACGTCATGTACTCATGGTATTTTTTTCACCTAGTACCCCTCTTTTCGTTTTTTTTTTGGTCTCTCTCTCAGTTTACAGTTCAATTGAATTGTGCTCTAATAAAGATTATTAAAAAATTAAGAGTCTATCCTATATATGGCCTCCAAAAGTGACACTTATAGTTTTTGACTCAAATTGCATGATTCCTTTTATGTTTGTACCCATTATCATGCCAGTTCACTTTTCTATCCTTTCAATTTAATTATTTGCTGTTTTTCTTAGTATGACTGTTTGTAGAAACGCAAGTTGGGAGACTGACTTACATCAAGATATGATGCAGAGTTGGAGTCAACACCACCTACAGCCATATCGTATTGTACCATTCTCTTGCCATCAGAAGTCTGGGCGAAGCCCACTCCACACCAGCCTACAGTCTTACAAGTCATGTTGAAAACCAACTTTCCATCGTTATGCGTCCACTGCAGCTTGAACATTCCGTTATCGAAATCGACGGAAGCCTGTGCATCGACTACACAAAAATAATAAGGCAGAATGAATAACGCACAAAAAGCTGCGTTGAGCTGCGAGGAGAGCATCTGTCGGCTTTAAACTGAACGCTGTGTTGAGAACAAACTGTATCGTTGAAAAAGAGCTAGCCTAAAATCGATAACTGAGACATTTTCAGCCTCACTGCTTTTATAAGTACATCCTAGGTTAATTACTCTATTGATTACGTACTTACGACAAAGAAATATGCTAACACTTACATTATGATTGCCTTAGTGCCTTTGTTTATCCACCACTATTAACAAAAACAAGGAATACAGTGGTTTGGCAGACAGTGCCAAGTACACAATATATTTTTTGAATCGTACATTTAATAGTGGCATATATAAGGAAGGTTTTAGAAAAACTATTGAGAATGAAATTAGCGATAGCTATGAATGACGTTTCGATGACTTCATGTCAGCAAACGCGGGATAAACATCTACGTTACCAATTTACCATCTTGAAGAAATGATGTGGAAAGCTGGGTTGCTTACCACGAAATGCCCTTTATCAAGGAAAAGAAACCCTAACTGAACACCCAATGTGACTCTATCAAAGCAAAACTATTTACCTGATAATTAATTATAGCACCTTTTAAACTTCACATCTCTTCATCTCTCTTTTAATCACATGCGACTAAACTCACAGAATTAAGACCCACAAGAATTTGAAAATGATGACATAGAGTCATCGAAACGTCAATTATTGCTATCGCTAATTTTTATTCTCAGTAGTAGCGCGCTACTGACTATAGAGCACTGCTTACCGTATAAAATGATCAGTTGCCACATATTATCCAGCACTGGTATGGATCCAATATAAGTTTTCAAGAAGGTCGGACGCTTATATCGATTCAGATTATTTTTAGCTCATAGTTTTAATAAAGAGATACGACCTAGACGAAAATCGTTTAACCCAAGTTTAAGGGACTTCCACTCGCACTGATTTGTGGTGGGGGTGACCAAAAGGTTTTTTTAAGCGAAAACTTTGTCGTAGTTGGGCTTGTAAGGTAGACTGTTCGTAGCTCTTTGATTTCTCAACGCAAGATAGAAGAGCGCGGTATATACATTCTTGCCCCCAGTACTTACCGTTTTTCCTCGTGTAATAGCCAGGGGCGATTCCTTCTTTTAACGCATCAAAAGGGGGCGATTATTCTGTCGAGGGAGGGCGATTATTCGAGAGAGGCAATAATTCAATTTAATTTAATATTTAAAAAATATCACTCACTGGAAGTCGGGCCCTAGCTAGATATTTTGTTTTATCATGATCCCATCAAATAAACTGAGCATGAGCTTTTCAAGTGCCGTAAATTTGGTTCCTTGATTAAATTCAAGTTCAACTTGACAGGGGAGGGGACTGAAAGAGAGAGAAGATGGCGAGACGGGTGGGGGTGGGGGATTATTCTAGGGAGGCGATTATTTTAAATATTACCATCAAAGGGGCGCGACCGTAACTCTTTTGACCATTCTCGACCTGAGAGCTCTTCGCGCATGATGCGTGATTACACGCGCTGGTAGACAGAGATCTGGGGCTGACACTGCTGAGACGCGATCGTAAGCGCGTAGCTCGTAGCGCGAGGGGTAGGGGTAGGGAGTAGGTGAGCGAAAAATAGTTATTAGCACTACAGGTGGTTCTCTCCGCCCCCTACCCCTTCGCTTGCCTTTTCTTGTCGTTCTTATCATTCTTTAGTCTGCTACACAACCGTTTTTAGTCTCGTCACGCAACGCTTCTGGAGCGTGTAGCAGACTAAACGGCTGTGTAGCAGACTAATCATTCTTAGGCTTCGATTTACTGTAATTCTTTAGAAATTTTTGAATTTAGATTTTTAATTGAGATAGGATTTTTTTTATCTTGACTTTGTTTTAGTATCCCAGTTCAATGAAACAAAAAATGTAATTAAAGTGATCCCCAGCTCATAACGTTTCTAATGGCCCCTCGCCTCGCCTAGCATGATTTAGAACTCATGAGGGACACTCTGGAGTGGAGGTATTCCAGTAACCGTTTTTGATTAAATTAATAAAAAGAAATTATCCCTTTGACTTCTAGAGTGCTCCTTGGCTTGACTTGGACTGTAAGTCCCCGGTGTATGAAGGCATATATCTACCAATATAACCCAGCGTCAACGTGCTATAGTGCGAATAATTCATATTAGTAAAATCCAACTAGTGGTCTATTATCAAAGCTGCTTTCTGATTGGTTGAGTTACTACTACCCCACCAATCTCGACCCAGAGCTCTTGTGCGCATGTAGAGGAGAGAGATCAAGAGCTCTGGGGAACCCTGGAGCAAGATTGTCTCTGATTGGTTTCAGCAAAAAACAATAAAAGTGTTTTTGATTGGTCCATTCAAGTTTGCACGAGAACGGTTGAACGTGTGGCGTGTCTTGCGTGTGAGCGGTCCCTAGAAATGTTGAAGTAAACACGTCCGGCCGATTCTTGATTTCAGCGATTCCAAAACAACATTTGCACGACTAATTAGGCAGAATTACTGGATTTTCCAATTTTCAAATAAAAAAGCTTAGCTACATATCGAAAATTCAACCAGAAAGAGATAACAATGTGAAAAAATAAAATAAAAATACACCGACATCTTTGCCAGCAATAATTTAAGAAGCATGGCATGACACATTACTGATTTTTCTTTGACTTCCACGTTATCGTATTCACACGAAGTAGCCGAGTATGAATGAAAACTTGAGCTCCTTGTCGAAAATTGCTCCAAAACAGACTTGGAAGAAAAAAAAAAAAAACAGAAAAAGTAAATCGTTCCCTAAAGTGATGCGTGTACAATGCGACTAGTTATTTATAGTTGTCTTCTTTTCCCACGATATCGCATTTCAAAGCTGTTAGTAGCTTCTCTGAAGTGTTATAAATGTTCATGAACAAACATAAATAAAAGGACGCTAAATTCATATTTTGGAAAGTTTTATTCTTGGAATTTCGATACGTTTATCTTAACAAGCCATTCAGGTTTCACTTACCGCCTCGTGAAGTAGTCCATAGAAATATTTAATCAACTGTCAAGCATATGCAAACTTCAAGTCTCAAATCTGTGATTGGGAAAGTTTAACGGTATTTTCTCAGCGGCTACCACAAGAGCCTTGGATACCTGAAAATTCCTCAAGGCCGTTAACTGAATTTCTTCAGTTCCAAGAATGAAGCAGCACAAGACTTCCGCGATAAAGTAGATATAAAAGAAGCCAAAAGTTTTGGTTGGATAAACGAGCATGCGCTGTGAGGCCCAAATAGCCAGATTTTGGCTACTCCAGAGCTTACGGGCGCATTTCCAAACCCGTAAGCACTGGCAATCGAGAATGCTAGCCCACGAGGAGCGAACAGCGGCGGCTTTTTGGCGGCAAAAAAGGATTAAAGTCGAGCTTTTATTCTCGATATTTTTGAACGACTAGTTGGATTTTTCTAAAACAATCATTCCTCTCGCCCTCATGGCCTTTGAGTCGATAGCCCATTAGGAATAATTGTTAAAAAACTTGATTTGCTATGCGTGACGGTTTAGGTGGCTGTGTCGCGTGACAGTTCTCCGGACAATCTCAAGATGGCGGCCTCCTCGAGCGACTTGTTCTATGGCGGTATCGAAGGGTAAGAAGAATCATGATTTGCTTAATTTTCAATTTAATTTTCCTTCTCGAAGAAGAAGAAATAACGCAAGGCTACTTCCCTTTGATATGACCGTGAGGGAGCTTTAGCTACGACGAGGGCGACGGGCAACAAGAACGGCAAAAAAGCAAAAGGTCTGAGATAAACAACAACTTTGGACAACCGCAAATGCAACACACTTTTTTGTCCTGTTATTTGCCGTCACTGCACGTCTACGACGTGAAAAGACCTAATACCAGGTTTCATGGAGGGCACCTTTTCTTAGGAAAAAAATAGAATTAAGGGTGCGTTCCTTTGAGATGATTCGGATCAGGATCAGTGAACCGAGATCACTCGGATCATGGTAGATCAAATGAACCGATGAATCCACTCAGGACAAGGATTTATTCATTTGATCTACCATGATCCGAGTGATCTCGAACACATGGTAGTCCGGTTAACGTCATAATAAAAATGAAAATCGTAAAAATTTTGTTATAGGTTCAGGAGTAATCAGGAGGCAGTTGCTTAAACAGAGCTGCCACTGAGATTTCAAGTTGGCGGATGTATGTAATAAGCAAGCGAGAATTAATAGCTACAAAGTTCTTTTGGTTCTATTTCCTTTGGTCTCCTATGAAAGTAACTGGGATCATTTTCATGGTAGCTGCAGAGGAAATCCTTGAATGTCGGCCCTTAGTGACAGCCCTGATAAATCTTACCATCAGATAAATTAACAGCTAACACCTGATGTTCAGTTCAGTCAAACTCTATAAATTTTAATGCCAGAAGTTATAAGATATGTTGGGTTGAACCTTTCTTTGCAAAGAAGGAAATTAGTAGAGGGAGAATTTACCTGTGATCAGGTTTTTTTTTTGAGAAGATTGCAAAAAAAAAGAATGCCTGAGATATGTTTTCCAAGCTACCAACCACTCCCTGCTTTAAAAAATTTTATTTGGTTGACCTGTCATCAAGGCGCGAGAGACGCCTTCTACCAAATACCTATGTACAGTTGTTACTTCCAGGTTCTGGCTTTTTTGCATGTGAAACCTGTAGGCTGCTTTTACCTTTATGAATAAAAGGTAACATAACATCTCTCTAATAAGCGACAACTATCTCAACTACAATCATGGACAAAAGTGTTGGGACAGTTATACAGTTCAAACGCTTTTTAATACACGCAAAATTGTAGCCGCGTGCTACTAACACTCCACATCCCTACCCTGTCCCCCCACCCCAGGGGCAATGTTGAAACCGTGAAGGCACAATTCCTGTGATGTTTCAACATTGTACTGGGTGGGGAAGGGGGAGGGGACATGTATTTCTAACATGACAGCACTGTTTTTTGCGACAATACTTGTGAAACGCATATAATCAATGTCATGCTCTTACTGTCCTAAGGACTTTTGTCCATGATTGTAGGTCAAGTTGTAGGGTTTAACTTTAAGTGCCTCATTAACCCCTTCTGCCCAGTTATTTTGCTCATTCTGTTGTTGAATAAACTCATTCTATTTTTAGTGGTGGAACAAGCTCAACTGTCATTATTTTATCCAATGATGGAAAAATTGTAGGCCGTACTACAGGACAGGGCACAAATCAATGGGTACGTAACATGGATATCATTTTTTTAGTTTAAGTTGTCAGTTGCACCTTGCTGTTGTGTATTTGACATTGTTTGGTTACATTAAGCCATGGGATGTTTTATCATTGCCACAGAATTATATCCTCAGACAAGAAACATTCTCAAAAAGGGCTACTGTTTTTGGCTTTAGATTCAGGGGGTGCTTGTTATAGTTTTTTGGTGATAGGGTAGGGGGTAGCCTAGTCCCTGGGCCTCATTATTCTGCGCAGCCAAATTGTTTCAGGTCACATGGTCCAAGGTTGGGGGATTGGTTGGTGAGAGTGTTAGAATATTGACTAAAATGACTGTTGTTATTCTTCACGGCAAGAATTATTAATGGAAACTATTTGATTGACTTCATTTCAGAACTGTGATACTTCTTAGTGGTGAAGATAAATCCACGAGCCAATTGCTTTGCCTCCAAAACAACTTTGATATATTTACAGTGACACCTGTCTCTCTTGGGTGTGTTCCTCCATTTCAATGTATAAATGGGCACATTGTCATTGCGTTGTTTCCTTCAAAAAGAGACTTCCCACACATTGACCTTCTATCTGAGAGTTTCACAACAAATATGGCCCTAGCCTTAATTCCATTTCTAGGTTTCTGTAGCATTTAAGACCTAAACACATTCCTTTGACACTTGCTAGATAGGATGCTAGTTATAGGTTATACCCATAGATGCCAATGTATACCCAACTGATACAATTGTTACTGCCAGTATGATTATATTGAAAGGCACTCAGCAAAAAAATAGTCATACTGGGGATAACATTTTAGCAATAAAGTATTCCATATACTGTGGACAGTGGCAGCATTCCCTTGGGAAGAAGGTACTTAATCATACTAGCTCACACTAGATATTTCTTTACATCATTTTCTTATCTCACCACATGCACAGCTGATTGGCTTAGAAGAATGTTTACGAAGAGTCAACGAGATGGTGGAGGAGGCTAAAAAGGCTGCAGGTATTGATATCAACAAACCATTGGCTTCACTGGTAAGTTAATGTAGTCAAATTGACTTAGGTGAAAAAAAAAGAATTATTTTCTTAATGACAATAAGAATTTGCTCATATGCATACCACTCCCCTTTTTTTAACCAAATGAATGGAAAAATTCTAAAATTCTGTAATGGATTTATCTAGGTAGGTTTTTTCATCTTTATTATTCTGAATCATTTTTATCATAATCATTTGGATCATGACATCTTTCAACTGCTCTGGAGAGTGATGGTTGTTATTCTGTCCCTTCACTTAGTCGTATTTGCCATCACCACTCTTTTGTGGTTGTCAAGAATTTTTAAATAAACATTTGCACAACCTAAACACATACAGTGTATGTCATATTAACTATCTTATACACAGGTATCATAATATGTTAAGAGCTTTATACCTGACTTTGCAAATCAAGTCTGTCTTCTATTTTTTCAGGGACTTTCACTGAGTGGCTTGGAGAAACAAGAAATCCAAGAACAAGCAGTGTCTTTGATGATGTCAAAATATCCTAACTGTAGCAATAAATATCACATGTGTTGTGATACTGTTGGTGCAATTGCTACATCTTCAGATAAAGGTAGTTTAAACAACAGTATGATTATCACTATTATTAGAGATACAGACTGTACATTATCACAAAATTCTCACAAAACTAAAAAGGGTCAGCAATGAGAATAAATGGAAACAAGCTGTTATTGTCAACAGGACAACTGCAAGGACTGATCAACCATCTGTTCATGTTGTTTGTTCTGCAGTCCTTGCAGTTGTCTTTTTGACAAAAAATTTATACTTTTTTACTTTTGACTGATTGCGATCTTTTTTAAATTCACCTTGACTTTACACTATTATTATTATTATTATTGTTATTATTATTATTATTATTACTATGTTATCTACTTTGGAATGGTGTGGTGGTGTTGTCTATACATTGTTAAAGGGCCATGAGCTCAGGATATGAGTGCTATATAAATAAAGTTATTATTATTATCATTATTATTGTAATTTCCAAAAGATTGCAGTTAGGAGATGAGTAACTCTGTAAAGCAGGGGCACTTTCTGTTCATTTATACCCTTCCCCTTTCAGTGATGCCTGTCACATAGGAGCTGGATAGACTTTTTTCTGTCATTATACATCCAGCCAGGGTAGGATGATCATTGAATGGAGATTTTGGGTTACTAGGTTATTATCCCTCTGGAATCCACTGACCGCCTTTGGGGGAAGGAGGCTTTGAATTGAGGCTTTGTGTGGATGGGACAATTTTCTTTAATCCATGTTGGACTTGTCATTATCCTGGGGGAAAATTAATGTTAAGCATCACTGAGCTAGGGAGAGTAGTTCTGGATAGATTAGTATAGAACACAATAGAATACTAAAGAAAAACAAAAACGGTTTTATTTAACTGGGGACACTTGATTTAGAAAACTCCATACAACTATACATGAAAGTGCTGTTTTTAACCATTCAAACTACGGTGTACAGTGATATTGTCCATGTCTTAGTATTCAATGTGCTTATTATGTAATGATTAAGCTGCGTATTTTTGCTTCTATAAAATTTAGAGATCTCATAACCTGTAAAGAGGCTGTCGGTTAACTCAGAGCGATTACTGCAGTGTTGGAGATGCGGGAATGAGCCTACTCCCTACACCTAACCTCTTCCCTTTCTTCCCCTTCACAACTTACCTTCCGTTCACGCTTTCGCCTTTCCTTCCCTTTTTTCCAAGCCTGCAAGTAAGCTGTCCAGGGTGCTCTGGCGGCGGGGCGGGAAAAGGAAGGAGAGCTTGCAATTACGTCTCTGGAATTGTGTGCTCCCCGTCGACTGGGCTGTCATATTTCCGCCAATCAGCGCGAATGTAATCAAAACACGTGAAAGCTCGTGCTAAGGGTAATGACGCCATTACTTATGTCATCTCCGCCAATCAGCATTTTGCATCGACTTTTTCGGTGCAGATATTCAAATTCCAGAGACGTAGTTGCAAGCTCTCCTTCCTTTTCCCGCTCAGCCGTCAGAGAGGCCCAGAGAGCTTACTCACAGGCTACTGTTTTTCTCCCTCGCATGCTGAAGATGTACATTTTACTTCATACTCTTTAGGTGGCATAGTGTTGATATCAGGAACTGGCTCCAACTGCCAGATGTTGACCCCAAGTGGCAAAACGTTTAATTGTGGTGGGTGGGGTCACTTGATGGGCGATGAAGGCTCAGGTAAGTCAGTTACTACAACGTCTAGCGTTTACCAGTGACTTTTACTGAAGTTAAGGTTAGGTTCCAGTTACTCTGACCCTTGCTTTGTGTTAAACTCATTGTTAGCAACAAAGTTCCCGCTTTATAAATGACATAATCACATCGTTGTGAGTTTACCCACATTTTGATTGGGGATGAGTAATAAAACAATCAGCGATTTGAGCTTTCGAAATGTATATAGTGAAGAATTCTGCAGTGTCGTCCTTTGTCAGTCCGAAACACCATCTTCGATCTGCAGAATTCTTAATCATGAGAACTCAGCCTCAATCGATAACTTTTAACTATTTGCCTGTTAGGAACAGAAACGAGGCAAAATTCAGGACCCAGTTGTTAGAAGGCCGATTAGCGCTAAACCCAGGGTTAAATTTAACCCGCCGGGTTTCTTTCTCATTAATTCAAAAGCATTTTCCCGGTTAATTTTCAGCTCTGTTCTTTTCAGAGCACTGATCCAATCATCAAATTGTAGACAAAAAGAATGAAACTGAATTGGCGTTTTAAGAGTTCATATGTGAACTCAAATTTCACACTTACCCTGGGTAGTTTTACCCTGTTTAAACAACCCGGTCATGGAAATAACTGACTTGAAAATCAAAGTCGTAAGATCGATTTCAGTACATCAACCAACAAAATTACATAGCTGTTTGATTCCGAGGAGACTCGAAAATCCTAGCGGAAAACTAAAACCTAACAAACTTTAAGCTAGTTTACATAGTTTCTTTCCTTTTAAGAGTTACACTTGCAGCAAACGGTCTCTCGTCGGCATGGATCACGCATTTAGTGCGTAATGATTTCGTTTTCTTTTTAGCATGGTGGATAGCCTACAAAGCCGTCAAGACAGTATTTGATGCCGAGGATGGATTGGTTTCTTCGCCGTATGATATTACCTATGTTAAGAGAACCGTTTTTGAATACTTCAAGGTATAACTGCGACATGGAAAATAGAAACCTTTAGTTTCGAGGATGAGGACGATCACGCGGAGAATGCGATTTGAGCTAAAGTTTTTTTTTCGCGTATTCTTAGAAAGTAAACTTAACTTTACGACGCCTGAAACTTTCCGCTTCGATGTTTTATGGAGGACAACCAATTTTCCTTTCTCTAATGAACTTGGATAGAGTCCTAAATAATTTAATTCCAGAAAAATTCACCTGCATTTCACAAATTGGCCGAGTCTTTATAAACGTGGTATAGATTGTTAGAGCGCAATTAAAGTTTTAATGATGCTTTTGCGGTACTTATCGTTATCTGGTTTCGAAAGCTCACTGTTTATCTGTATCCCAGCCTCGTGTTTTATAAAAACTTTATTTAACTTCAAAACCACATTGTGTCTGTCATGACACAAATTCCACGGGTACTCTAATCAAGGAATAACTTAGAGATCCTCTTAAAGGGTAAAAAGTGAATGACACCATGTATTTAAATCCCAGGGCTGAGTTGCTCAAAGCATGGTTAGCTTTAACCATTGTTTAAGCAGTATCAAAACCAATACGTTGTCAAGGTATTAAACGCTGGTTAACGCTAACCATGCTTCGAGCAACTGGGCCCAGGACACTCCATTACGTACATGTAGGATTTGAACAAAAAGAACTGAAAACTTTATCTGAATCAGTGACAGTACATAAAGTTTTCTAAATGATAAAATTGATTAGTACATTGCACGTGTCTGCGTTTTCAAAGAGGTAGTTATAAATAAAGTGATTTCTTTCACAGATAGACAATTTATTTGGAATGTTGGATCATTTGTACGCGAAATTTGAGAAAGCGCATTTTGCGGGACTCTGTAAATCTATAGCTGTTGGTAAGTCATAAGTAATCTTTCCTGCCTTGTTTCCAGTCCTTCATGATCTCTTTAGTTTATCCTGAGCCTCTGCTTGCGCGCACACGTCTGCTTTTCTCCAGGGTGCCTTTTTAATGGCAGTGCTGACTGTGAAAGATAGATTATTCTTTTTTATTATATAGACACGAGTGTTTTACTGGGAAATATACCACTCGTAAAATTCATAAACGCTACATCCGGGACCCGAGTGGTTTATTTTCCATAATCTCACTAGTGAGTTTATCGATGACGTAATTTCGGTCATTTCCCTCTATTACTTTATCGATGTCTTTTTGTCTATATAATAAAAAGAACATTACACGGCGGCTTGAAGATATGAATTTTATTTTCTCGTGGCAAAAACAATATTTTACTCACTCGCTGCGCTCGTTCGTAAAATATTGTTTTGCCACTCGAAAATAAAATTCATATCTTCGCGCCACCGTGTAATATCCTCTATGCATGCAATGAGTGGGGAGGGGGGGTGGGGGGCTTAGAAAGTGATAGTGAAGCTGAATAAAGCGGCTAAGAACCTCCCTTCAACCTTGTCAGATGCGAAACGAGTAACAAAAGATCTCTTCTTTTGGTTGGCGCAGAAAAGTTTGTCCCGCCGTAGTTTGATAGGCGTAGAATTAAGTCAAACTTCTTCATTCTTTGTTCCTTTTGTCTTGTGATGTTTTGTTGCCGTAATCTGTGTTTTTCAGGGGCAGCCGAAGCCAAGGATCCGCTTTGCCAGCATCTGTTTTTTCAGGCTGGTGAAGTTTTAGGAATCCACATCAGGGCTGTTGTCCAGCACATGGATGAAGTGGGTTTTTTAGTTACATTCTTTTGTTCTCCATTGTCCCTCTCCAACCTTGATGCACTTATTTGTAAGCAATTGAAAAGATCATAGTCATAGATTTGTTCTTTTGCATTTTAGTTGATAATTCAGTTCACTACGACGTTGGACACAATCCTCTTGGTTTACACGACAGCACTACCATTTTTCATTATTTATCAACACTTGCAATGCTTAGCCAACATTTTTTCGATTCTTTCATTCAGGGAAAATGTTCACTAAAATCACACAAACTCTGTAATGCATTTTACTTCCTTTCTCCTATACTCCTCGGTCATGTACGGCATACATAGTAAAAGAACGTTCTCTCGTTCTACCCGAAGAAAATAGACGTGGTTGCCAAAAATGGGGAAAAAAAATGCGTTACAGTAACTATGTTCAACGGTGTTTCCGTAGACAGCACGCGCGAAAATTCCATGTACTTGGTAAAATATCCGAGCGTATTACACTCCAAAACACTGAATAAGGTGTACATAATTCAAAATTTTCAGGAATGCCAAGAAGCGCTATTGAATGCAGAAAAAGGTCTAAGAATCACTTGTGTTGGTGCGGTGTGGAAGAGCTGGGACCTTCTAAGGGAAGGTAAGGTTGTATAATTTAGAAACTTCAAGGTATTGTCGGCTTGACGTGATGGATTTATGGAAGCAAATTTGCTATTAGTATGGCAAACCACGCCGGAGCATCTTGTCGATCCAACTAGATACTACGTGTAGTTTCATATGGCCTCCAGGTTTAATTGGCATAAACCTCACCTCTGCCCACATTTGGCTTGGATATATCCTGCCGGCATAATTTAGAGCGGAATAAGCGATTTTTGAGGCGAGCAGAATTAAAGCAGAATAGGGGATATCAGCGGCACTAGTGATATGCGTAACGGTTGTATTAAAATTTTAACTAAATCAAAAAAACAAATAGTGAATACCTTGTGATTAATTTGATTATGTAATAGCTTCAAAGCATTCGCATTAAAAGATGAATTACAATTTTTCTACGCATAATGAATGTCTAATTAGTTTTTAGGGGCTAGGTTTAGGCTCCCTTTTATATTTATATTTTGAAAAAGAGTAGAATTCGAGCAGAATAAGGGTGTCCAAGCAGAATTTTGAGCAGAATAAGCGATTTTTACAAGCACACCCGCAGGCATAATAAGCAATTTTATGAGCAGGATTTATCCAAGGCTAGCCCACATCTTTTCTGAGATTTCTTCATAGGGCATTGAGACATTGCCAACATAGCCATTGTTTCATCATCGTCAAAGTAAAACTGTTGGAAGCGAGAAAAGAATGACATTATACAGCTCGTCAATATGCTTTAGGCCTGTGTTTTTCCAGTATTGCTATTTCCAAGCTTCTTATTGTTTTTTTTTTTGTTTAGCTCTGTTTAGCCTTACTGAACCTTATAATCAAATTAAACTGCATATATTTTTGGATGGCGTGGTTACAAAATGTTGAGTAAAACGTGTAAAATGTTAAAACATAAACCGCACTTTCACTGACACTGTAACTTTTTTGTCACTTCTTTGTAGGTTTCTTAGATGGATTAAGATGTTCTCAGAGCAACACTGCTGTTCAAGTTAAACGCTTTACGTTAGTTAAGTTACGTGAAAGTTCTGCTGTTGGTGCGGCTGCTCTTGGAGCCAAAACCGCTGACCATCCGCTGCCGATAGACTATGACTCCATGGTGGACGAATTTTACTGTCACGTTTTCCAATAATGAGCACGTGCTATTTCATTGTAATTTTACTGCTAGGGACAACAAGGAACGGCCTTTTCAGCCGACGTTACGAATGACTGGTTATGCATGGCCGAATGTAAGATATCTGTTAAAATACCGAATCTGTTAATCGCGACAAATAACCATATAATGTTTAATCAATAAAGAAAAGGTACGGGTTTATATTTGCAAATAATAATCCCTTGCGGGCATGCAGACTGTATTTGTGATTTTTGTTTTTAAAGCACTGGTTATTTACATTAGTTTGACAAGACTGCAGATCGGGATATCAAATGTTCATACCCAGATCTGTTTGCCATTTGCTGTCTTGACCAGACTCCTTTATGACAACAATGTCTTAGCGATCATATCTTTTGTCATTTTCTATCATACTGTCTCTTTGCGTCTTTCCGAGTTCATTGCAATGTGTCATTCTCACTGAGTAACGTTAAGCTGCTTGGGTTTGACTTGTCTAAAATTGATAACAAATTATAATTATAACAATAATAATGATAATAATGAGAATTCTTTATTAATCATGACAAGTAAATCGCATTTCTACTCTACACCTCGACAACAAAACTATCCTTAAGTAATTAAAACGTTTTAAGTAAAGTCTATTCGGATAATATATTCACAATCTTTTAAAATGTTTTAGTATAACTACATTGATGGTTATCGAAAATAGAGCGCTGTGGAAGGCTAGGAGCTTCGCTTTATCCCGCTATAATCACCGCGCGGTGATTATAACATTGAAGGCTAGCAGTTTTCAAAATGGCTGTGACTATTCGCCGATATTCACGTCGCCTGAGGCGACTAATTGTTAATTAAAAGGATTTCTTCCTATATATAAGAAATGTACAGTTGAAATGCGTGTCAACAAAGGCGTAAATTAACAACACTGATTTTAATATTAATGATAATAATAATAATAATATAATGAAGATGATGATGATGATGATGATGATGATAAAACTTTGTTGGGTAGCACATATTACAGTGCGGCCCAAAGAATTATTCGAAGCGTCTATGCATGATGTTTATTAATGAATTATGCAGATTTCTAAGGTGAGATGTGAAGAGTTACAAAGTAACTGAAATGAAGCTAGACTGATGTTTCAAGGAACTAAAGAAGCGACGCACTAACACCATTTGAAAAGGTAAATCACGTTACTTGTCTTAACCATTGCTTGTTTGATCGGCGATTTTAAACTTGCACACAAACTTATATATTTTACAATCAACAGGACCACTAAAGTAGTTTGGGAGATTTAGAGAGTCCTACAGCCCGAAACGCAATGTTCAGGAACAGTTGCATTCACAGGTTCATGCTGATTTGGAACGCACTTCCAGAACATATAAAAGAGCTACCATCCGTTAGTGTCTTTAAAAAGAAAATTAAGACTTTCAAGTTTGCATCGACAACACTGTTGTAGATACATGTACTTCTTTGTTATATTACAAATTTTAAGTGCTGTTACACACGGCTTTTAGCTAGAACAGATTTCCATTGTATATACATATGTAAATTTGATAAGATTACCGTGTTTAAATAAAGTTTTCCTTGTTTTCTTTCTTTCTTCCTTCCTTCCTTGGGTTTGGACCTTATACTACATTAATTTTATCTTTGGTTCCTAAATTACCGTATTTTGAATCTGTTTTATCCGCAGTTAAAGCAAAAAGTGATTAAAAGAGAGATCTTTCTTTCGTTTGTTTTCCAAGACTCGAATGCTCTTGGTGTTTCATTCGAACGAGATGTCCCGTAGCTTTGGAAATGGCCGAGAAACTCTCTAATGTCCCTTCTACCTTCTGGTCATAAAGTGCAGTCGATAGTATATACGTCGACCGAAGAATTCTCACCGTCATCTAGTATCAGTCTTCTCGAGTTGGCTGCGTTCGATGCCTTGCGATGGGTTCAGAAGTTTCTGTAAGTTTAAATATTTTCACACATAATTTAACGATTGTGTAGTTTTCATGGATACCTAGAAAAAAATCATCCATTTCCTCTATCGACAATGCTCGGTAGTAACTATTCTTGCTATTCAGTTTGTTTCCAAACAAACATCTAAAACGTCTTCTTGATCAGAATAGTTTGCCTTGTACCAGTGCTTTTTTCTTGTTAACTCGCAAATGGTTGTCAGAGTCTCGTGGAGGACCAGAAATAAGCAATATATTCTGATGATTCTGATGCGCTGCGCTTCGCTGTTGAACACGGGTCTACAGATACAGATACAGATACTTTATTTATATAGCGGTATATCCAAAAGCTCTATACCGCTGTACACCAACTTAAAAACTAACTGCAAAACTAACAACAACTAAAATAACTTATCAACTAATTAAAAACTAATTTAAATAAATGCGCCTTAAGGCGCGACTTAAAAATGCTAACTGATGGACTTATTTTTAAATCGAGGGGCAAGCTGTTTCACAGTCGTGGGGCAGCAGCAGAAAAAGCTCTGTCGCCATAGGTCTTTTTATTGGTCTTAGGGACTTTTAAAAGATGCCTATCACTGGAGCGTAAAACCCGGCACGGGGTATACCTTACTAGCATATCGCTGATATACTTTGGTGCAAGGCCATTTAAACCTTTATAAGTAGCAGAACTTTAAATGCAACTCTCTGTTCTCTGGAGCTCTTTCAAGATGGGAGTTACATGAGCAAACTTAGGCTGCCCAGTCACCAGACGTGCAGCACAGTTCTGAATGCGCTGCAACTTCTGAATCAGAAAACTAGGCGAACCAATAAGCAGAGAATTACAATTATCAAGTCTGCAGGTAACAAAGGCATGTGTACTAGTGATTTAGTGCTTTCGACATTTAAGTATTCCCTAATTTTAGCAATGTTTCGCAAATGAAAAAGAGCAGACTTACACACAGATTTTACATGCCCATCAAGGGAAGCAGTCTGATAAAAAACCACGCCTATATTTTTAGCTGAATCAGAAGGACTAATGCGATACCCGCCTACTGAAATGCCATTTAACGGAGGGCTACTTAACTGGTACTTCGAACTAATAACAAGCAACTCTATCTTATCATTATTAAGTTTAAGCCTATTGCTAGCCATCCAGTGGTCAATATCTCTAACACAAGACTCGACCTGAGCAACAGTGCATACCCTGTCCTCCTCATTGAGGGTATTGAAAGACAGGTACAACTGGGTATCGTCAGCATAGAAATGAAAACCCATGTTGTAACGCCTTACAATATCTCCCAGAGATGACGTATAAAGAAGATAAAGCACTGGACCGAGCACAGACCCTTGGGGAACGCCACAAGGCAGAGAATGCGCCTCAGATTGCGCACCTCTTACATTAACAAACTGCGACCTGTTGCTCAAATATGATCCGAACCAAGACAAGGCAACATCACTAATACCAAAACGGCTAGCTAACCGATAGAGCAATATCTCGTGGTCTACCGTATCAAATGCTGCAGATAGATCTAATAACAATAAAATGATTGTTCTGTTCTTATCAATGTCAACGAGAATATCATTATATACTTTAACCAGAGCAGTTTCTGTGCTATGAAAATTCTTATAAGCTGATTGAAAGACCTCGCCTAAACCATTACTAGAAACATGCTCAATCAATTGCGTAGCTACCATTTTCTCTGTTAGCTTAGAGACATATATCAAATTAGAAATAGGTCTAAAATTTGCGTAAACTTCAGAATCAAGGTGCGCTTTCTTCAACAAAGGTTTTAGTAATGCCGTCTTAAAGCAGTCCGGTACCACATCTGAGCAGATTGACTTGTTGATGATGACAGTTATCACAGGTACAAGCACGGAAGAACACTGCTTGAAAACAGAAGCCAGAACTGGATCAAGAGGGCATGACTTAATTACAGAGGCGCTTATCAACTTCAATACGTCAGATGACGTCACTTGCTTGAAATGCGACAGATGAAATTGACACGGTGTCACATCTTCGACAGTCGATTGGATGATGGTACTTAATTTCACTTCAAGCAAAGCTCGCAGAACCGCTATCTTATTACTGAAGAATTCCACGAACTTGTTGGCCAACTCGCAATCAGACGAGCAGGAACTAGGATAGTCAATAGGTGGCTTCCTATGTAATAGCGAATTAACAGTAGCAAACAAGGTCTTTTGATGACAGTTATTTTCACGAATAAGATCAGAATAAAAACCGACCTTGGCGGACTTGATCTTGTTATTTACAATAATGCCTTGCTCTTTATAACGCTGATAATCTAAATCGCCTCTGGAGGCCCTCCAACGGCGCTCGAAAGCTCTGCATTTCCTCTTCTCTGATCTAATATCGTCCGTATACCATGGTGAAAAATGACGGATGATGACGATTTTTCTCATCAGGGGAGCATGCGTATCCAGAAGCGACTTGAGCGTTCCGTTGTATAAATCAACGAGATCAGTCAAGTTCTACCGCTCCAAAGATACTGATTCTGATCCAACTGCGCTTTCTGAACCAGTCGGCTCGTGTCCGTGTGTTGCGTAGAATTTTACAATGGGTTTAGTTCGTCCACCGTTTTCAGTGGCGGATCCAGGGGATGGACCTCCCCTTATGTTTCGACCAAACTGAGGCCCGAAGGGCCCGGAACATTTTTTTTGAGACCGCCCCCCCCTCTTATCTCAGGGTCTGGATGACCACCCCTCCCTTATCTGAAGGTCTGGAACCGCCACTGATTTTAGAATTTGTCACAAAAGGGATCCTCGCGTTGATTCCTTTTAAAATAGGAAGAGTATCACGTTTTTTGGGCTGCGTGCCGTGACTGTTGCCCCGAAAATAAATTTCATTCATGGTTACAATCACGTGGTTAAACTGGTCACTGATCGATGACGTCGGCGGATTTAGGGGTGGGGCCGAGTGGGCTGCTCCCCCCCCCCCCCCCCCCCCCCCCACTTTTCTGTGAAATTTCATATTATCTTCTTCTCAGACTTCTCAGTAAAATAAGTAGTATCTATATAACTGGCAAGTGTCCCCCACTTTCCAAATTTTCTGTACCCGCCCCCGGGAGTGCAACCATGCGATCTTTTGAAATGTGTTACACGTACGTATATGTATCAATAAGTAATCGCCATTTGGAAACAAAAGGCTTGCTCTTTTCATTTCAACTTCATTTTTAGGCAAAGCAGAGTTATACTCACAGGTAAGTGTTTCATTTTTCTAATAGTTCAGTTTCTCCTTTTTTTTTCTCTTAAAGTAGAAATTTTGCGCTCTGAACAATGTTCAGGTCTTTTTTGTTAACTTACCTCAACCGATTGTTGCTCCTTGGATCAGTGGTCATTTTCGTGTTGTCTTTGTTTTTACCAAATTGATGACTCGGGCAGTACGTTACTTACTTTCTATTTGTCTATTTGCCTTTTAGATTTGCTGGTGAAAACAAAGGAAATGAAGACTGTCACATTTTTTTTGTTTGTATCCGTCTGCATAACTCAGCATCATTGTAAGTTAAAGAAAATTTTTAAATTCACATAACAGTTTATTATTTATCGCAGTTAGATAAATAACTTTAGACGAAATAAGTACACCGTTCGTTAAATTACAATTAGTCTCTGCTTAATGGGCGCTATTTCATGCTATTTGCTATATTTTAACAAAGCTAAAAAACGAACGTGTCTTCGCATAAATCGAATTCCAAAAATGATGGCCCAGTATTGTTAATGAAGACCGTTTTTTTGTTACCTAAACTATTTCCTCTCGACTTTTGCTACGGATGAAGAAGATGAACTTGGATTGAAACTTGAAAATGTTGGGCCATTTTATCTACTTTAAGTTTTATGATATGCTTGCAAAAGTCACCAAAAACCATTATGGTTGGAGTTCCATGATGAAATTTGTTTTGTATCTTCTTCATCCTTCTACAGGAACATTTTGTGTCTGGATAAAGGCACTAAGTAAAGACTGTAACACAGAATTGACTAAAATACAGCAATTAATATAGCTCCTGTAAGTAACTATAAAGCCTACCTTACCCCCCCCCCCCCCCCCCGGGGGGAAGTACAGAATAAAAAAAACAAAGGAAAAAGAAAGACTGGTTTTTCATTGAGAATGAAAACAAAAGAAAGACTGGTTTTTTTATTGAGAATGAAAACAAAAGAACAGCTTGGTTCAGAGTAAATTTGCATAATAAGTAATTTTGCCAAGAAAGCAGGTGACCGATTTTCGAACAATTTTCGTATCTTTCGTACCTTGTTTTTGCGACTTTGATGCTTAAAAAAAGGTCAACTTGTGAGCAAGTCTTACGATTCTATTTAAATTCGTTTTTACAGGAAGAAACAAAACTCATCAATAATTTTTCACCATTCATTATGAAACAATTTGAAGGCGAACTCGATATTTTCGGCAGATAATTGTCAATGTGCTCTCGACTGGTAAAAGTTGGCCACAAATATTTAGATAAATACAGAAGCATCTCCGGGCAAAAAAAGTAATTTTTAAAAGTCAGTAAAGAGAGACATTGAGTCAACCTTGCACCCGTAGCAAGGCAGGTGCTGCTGAGTTTTTTACTCTATTTTTGGCGGGAAAATGTAGAGGCCGAAAGCATCGCCGGGATTTTTTCGTGAAACACTACCCGTTGCATACCACAGAATAGGCAACAGGTTCAAGTTTTCTGAATGACTGACTGTATTCTCTAAGGCATGGGATAAATGTAGGAATACACGGTCAAAATTTAGCAAACGTACTTCCCCGGAATTGAATTAATTACTTTCCCTTGAAGTTAAACACCAAGGAAGGTAGGACAAAATCGCCAGCTCAGCGATAAAACCCGCTTATTAAACAGCTCTAAATTTCATTCCCTCGCAAAACTGAAAATACCTCCGTGTGTCCGACATCAATTGCATCATCTGGTTGACCTTGATCGGGCCTTGACGAAATCCAAAGGGGTAATGCGCTTACGCATACAACGTAGTTAAACAAGGCGCCGAAAAAGACAGCAAACGACGCAAAAAATACGGTAAATTGGCTGAAAATGTGCGATTTAGAGCAACAAAAATGGTACAGTCGAACCTCTCTAATACGGACTCCGAAGGGACAGAGCGAAGTGTCACTATGATGACGTCAGTTTTAAGACCCCACTGACAGGTTGAGTGTTCAGTAACTAAATTCAATGTCTTGTTAATTTTTTGACATGTTCTGGTGTTGGTATCGCTGACTGATAAAGTGTCAATGTTTGTGTAACTGCCGACAGGAAATGGTACACTGTACCGCAAATTATTGACACCTGGTTCCTGGAGTGTCCGTAATAAAGAAGTTAAGTTTGTATGAGTTTGCTCCCAGGGGCCGAGATTTTGTGTTCGTTGTCCGTATTAGAGAGGGTCCGTATTATAGAGGTTTTTTTAGAGGAAATGTATCGTGAGAATTTTGTCGCGATCGGTTCGTAGGAAACTGTCAGCGTACAAATGATCTGCCCATCACTATATAGAGTTCACAGTATCTCTGAGGTAAAGAGAGAATCCAACTAGTGGCTGGAATGTCGTGCGTTCAATTCCCTTTTGGAACTAAAAAAATTGCGATAGACGTATTTCTAGTTTAATGTAATGAATGTACAAATTAATTCAAAACTTAGAACCTGAATTAGGACCGTGAGACCTTAAAGTGCTGATTGGCCGCTTAAAAACGTGGTTGGTAAAAGAAAAACAAGCGAACAAACGTCAAAACTGAACAAGCAAGTCAGCCCAAACAGAACAGTTGTGTGGTTGTTTTCAGATCACTGAAGAAAAGGGAACACTTTCGAATCTTCGAACGGCTTTCCTCTAAACCATTTCAAGAGCATGACGTATTTTGACAAAACTTTTGACCTGATAGGCTGGTTGTATGTCCGGAGAATACCACTTTATGTATTTAACTCAAACTTTGGCGTTCAGTTTTAACCGTTAATATATTCATTTTCTCTATTTGTTTTTGGTAAAAAGGCGAATCTGCAGTCCTGCAGGGCGATAATAAGCGTGAAGATTCAAGTGGATTTAAAGAACAAGACGATGGTAGCGCAGTAGAAGACACGCTAGCCCAAGATGGGAAAGAAAGCCAAAGCAATACCGGAAAAGGTGCGTCCTTCAAGTAATATTTAACTAAATATATTCGGTTATTTTAATGACTTTAGTTGAAAGAGCTTAAAAATTGACAGTGTTAAAGTTTGTAGGAGTAAATGACACTAGTAATGCACATATACCACGGGAATATATTTGACGCCCAGAGGAACCTTCCTTGTAAGCTTACTTTCTTGTAAGACAAAATATAGAAGTATAGTAAGCGGACAACAGAGGTTATATACACCGTATTCATAAATGGCGGACGCGCGGGAGAAAACTGGTACCTAATCATGAAAACGAGGCGTTGGAGGATAACAAACACAAATTTCTCGCTGATAGCACAGTTTTATTTAACTTACAGAGCGGTGATTTCTTCTTTTTATACCGTTTCGGCGGACTTTTTTTTAATGTAACAGGCTTCTTAGGATGTCGTCAAGCTCTAAAGTTTACTGTTCTGTTCCCCTTTGCAACCAAACGGGCCGCGTAGATCCGCAAGGAAACAGAGTGGGATTTTTTACTTTTCCGAAGGATCCAAACATTCGCAAGCAATGGCTACAGAAAATCCGAAGAGATGTTGGCCCTAACTTTTCACTAACGAAAGATACCAAGATCTGCTCGTTACATTTTCGTGGAGAAGAAATAAAGACAGGCATTTCCGGCAAAAAAATGGAATTAGTGAAGGACACAATTCCTTCGAGGTTTGCGTGGCGTACTTCTCCACGGAAAAGACATCCACCATTAGACAGAAGTTAATACTTAAAAAAGGAAGCAAATGGAGGATTTATCTACATGCAACGAGAATGAATGTGCGGCTGAAGACCCACATAGTGTACCGGTAGCTACAACCAGTTGCAAAAGTACTTGAGACACTGTACCGTATTTTGCCAAAAATGGCCTGTCCATGATCTTGTACTTTTGACCCCCCCCCCCCCCCCCCCCCTCCACCCCTTATCAAAGTTGCCAGCTCAAAACTTGGAGGAACAACTTTGAATGGGAGGGAGGAGGGAGGTCAGTATTTTACCTCACAGACCTGTGACTAGTAGCGATTTGAAGCAAGAAAGGTTGTGTTTTTGTGAGAGTGTCTCAACATTTTTGCAACTGGTTGTCTGAGTCCTTCATACCTCTCTAGCCGTAATGCCCGATTATTAAACAGGGAGAAAGGTGGTGCACCTTTTGCACCTAAGGAGGTGGTTATAACAAACAGTATTTCATTTCCCTAGGTTTGCGTGTTTTAAAATGGCGAGACAAAAACGGCCGTTTTTCCACTTTTGTTTATGTGGTAATTTGCACGAAATTGGGCTTTTAAAGGAAGCGCGCGGTAAAAGATGCCACACCGTCTTGAGTAAGCTGTACCGAAAAGGGCTTTTTGCCCTAACACGCTACAAAGATGCAAAAAATGATATATTTTCTTCAAACTCGGGTAAAAGACGTTTATTTATGAAAGGAAAGTGACCTAAGATGTCCCGCTAGGTAAAGGAGAGAGCTTTTTGTTGCTGTATCGGACAAGTACGTGGAAATGTTCCCTCTTTTATCGCCTGCCATTTACAGGAAAGAAAAGTTACGCTAAAAAGTAGCTGTTGTGGACTTTACTTTACTTAACACAAGTTTGGATTTATGTTTACTTTTTGCTTGTCTTACAACTTTGTTTCGCTTTTGAAGCCCGAGTGTGGCTAGTGATCACAGATAACGTGTAAATTCACGCGCGTATTTCAGTAACATCGCCGCGAGAGTTCGCATATAACGTTCCTTTGTATTCTATACTTGGTAGCGAAATGTATTTCTTTGCAAAAAAGAAGTCACTGTCCCCAAGAATAGTAATTTTCCAGCATAGCAACGTCATGAATTTACATGCGTCAACGGTCTACACGGTCTACACGGTCTACCATCGTCTCAGACAAAAGATAATGATATACCATATTTCTTACTGTTGCAGAATAGTAGACCGTGATTGATGGTAGACCGTGAGAAAATAGAAACTAACGTAGCACACAACTTTTTCTGCTCTCTAGCTCTAACGGACTTTAATAACTATCCTATTTTCACTGTAGTCGATGGAAGAAACTGAACGGTTTTACTTTTACAGCGGTGTTTAAAATTAAGTCACGAGGTATACCGATTACATAACGCCACTGCATATCAAATGTCATTGCGTTACAGATACAGGGGTGAAAATGGAGGCTTGGCAGCTTTACTCGCAACTATAATATCTCCAAATACCAAGAAAAGGAAAATTATGCTGTGATTATGCATTCACACTTCTCAGAGTTTAATCACAACGCCGTAACTTTAAGCCATGTCACGGTAGATAATAGCACATGCGTTACAACAAAATTGAGGCAACATTTAAAAGTCACTACATTCTTAAGAGCTTTTTTCTGCAGTTTTGCTATCAATGACAATGATGTGTCAGCTGGGAAAAGCAGCAGAAAGTTTCATTCTCTTTATTTATGTCGCTATAGTCTTCGTTTTGGGAAGTTGAGACGTGGAAATCGCATTTTGAAGTAACACTAAAATGAGACAACCAGTTGCAAAAGTACTTGAGACACTGTACCGTATTTTGCCAAAAATGGCCTGTCCATGATCTTGTACTTTTGACCCCCCCCCCCCCCCCCCCCTTCCACCCCTTATCAAAGCTGCCAGCAATACAAGATCATGCTCAAAACTTGGAGGAACAACTTTGAATGGGAGGGAGGAGGGAAGTCAGTATTTTACCTCACAGACCTGTGACTAGTAGTGATTTGAAGCAAGAAAGGTTGTGTTTTTGTGAGAGTGTCTCAACATTTTTGCAACTTTTTACTGTAAAAAGCTTCTTAGGATATCGTCAAGCTCTAAAGTTTACTGTTCTGTTCCCCTTTGCAACCAAACGGGCCGCGTAGATCCGCAAGGAAACAGAGTGGGATTTTTTACTTTTCCGAAGGATCCAAATATTCGCAAGCAATGGCTACAGAAAATCCGAAGAGATGTTGGCCCTAACTTTTCACTAACGAAAGATACCAAGATCTGCTCGTTACATTTTTGTGGAGAAGAAATAAAGACAGGCATTTCCGGCAAAAAAATGGAATTAGTGAAGGACACAATTCCTTCGAGGTTTGCGTGGCGTACTTCTCCACGGAAAAGACATCCACCATTAGACAGAAGTTAAATACTTGAAAAAAGGAAGCAAATGGAGGATTTATCTACATGCAACGAGAATGAATGTGCGGCTGAAGACCCACATAGTTTACCGGTAGCTAGCACGAGCACGGTAGACAGCAGCAGTCTTTCAGAGGATGATATGGTTTCAAACAACCTCGAAACTTCTGACCATGAAATGCAAGAAGAGTCACTCGAATCATTGAAAATGCAGCTGCTACATGCCCAGAAAGAGATTGCTTGTTTAAATGAAGATTTGTCAAATTTGAAGTCACGCTCAGCTAAAACTGAAGCTGAACTGGTGAATTCAGAAAAAGAACTCAAGCGTCTATCGCAGGAAAACAATGACCTAAAATCACGTACGTTTTGCATAAACAATCTGTCAGACAACGATTCTATCTCATTTTACACTGGTTTTCCATACTTAGAGACGTTCAAAGCAACGCTTTCATATCTGAATCCAGGAGAAAATGGTGAAAATATTCGATACTGGCGTTCAATTGATATGAAGGTAGACGAAAAAATATACGAAAGGAAAAGTAAACAAAGGGATTGTAACAAACTTGGGCGAAGAAGAACTCTTCAGCCAGAGGAAGAATTTTTTCTGGTGTTGTGTCGATTGAGGCAGGGATTTAACGAGAAACATTTAGCATTTTTATTTGGCATTTCTCAGCCGACGGTTAGCAGAATTTTTCGTTCCTGGATCAACTTTATGTTTCTTCGTTTTGGCATTATAAACATTTGGCCGAGCCGGGAGGAAATTAAGAAAACTATGCCTGAAGATTTCAAAGTTAAATATCCAAACACGCGTGTCATCCTAGACTGTACAGAAACAAAATGTCAAATGCCAAGCAGCTTGCTTCTTAACAGCAGATTATTTAGTTCCTACAAGAACCACACTACATTCAACAGGCTTATTGAGGAAAACTAAAATTATTAGCAGTCGAAAACGTGATAAAAGAGCTTGTGGTAGTGTTTGTGGCAGCCGGTTCATTTTGCTTTGCGAGTTTTCGTTTCGTGTAAATTAAATCCGGGTCTGGGTCGACAAGATAACCATCCTTACCCTGATTAATGTATTCTTCAACTCTAAAAATGTAAGAAACATATAATATAAAAAGATAAGCTTTAATTTAGTGTGAAAAAGCCACAATTCAACAATCGAAAATGATGATGGTGGTATCATACCGCTTTACGAGTTGAGCTTTTGTGCGAAGTCCTTTTGCTGGATCGTTTCTACATTTAAGCCAAAACCGTAATTCTTCATTTTTCAGCTGTGCTGGATTTCTTCCAGCTAAAGATGACCCGGGAATATCTTCGCTAAGGAAAACGGACATGTTTACCTATAACTTCTTCTATGATCTGTAAGTTTTATCCTCCAACGCCTCGTTTCCACGTTTGGCCGATCACTCGTCCCAGGACAGCCGCCATTTACGAATACGGTGTATTGGGCTATCGCAATTATTTACAAATTGCATTTTGCTTGAGCCATCTCTAAACATTTTGGCGGTGACGTTAAGCCGTTGGCCTTGTCTCCTTCATCTTTCTTTCATTAGTCAAATCGAAAGGGAGAAAAGGGACCCATACTACTGTTCGAAAAGAGTAGGGAAAATTTCCCTGGTGGTGTGGTCTGCCTTTCACGCATCACACATCATTCATATCATGGGCTATGGGTGGCTTACACTAAGCTCATAAATGGACTGATAGCGGCTGCCAGTGGCGCCCTTGTCTGCTGACGTCAGAGCTTACCGTGAACATTTTAATTTTGTAATGATAAAAGGGTGCGTCTTGTTGTCCGCTAATCCACGACATCACACATTACACAACATAGGAAGTCGGTAATCAAAACTGAGTATGTAAGCTCTGAAGAGCAACATGACGACTTTGCGTCACTTCGCGAGAAACGTCTAGAGATCGATGACAAAAGATATATAGCGTTCACATCTCTTACATGTATATGTTTATTTACAGGCCAAACAGAAACTGGAAGTAAAAAAGCGCTTCCTGCGCTAGCAATGGCAGCCTTAAAAAACCCCAAAGTTCAGGAAGCTGTTGTTGACAAAGGACTGGAAGTCATGGGCAAATTGGTGGACAAACAGCTCAAAATTATCGACGAAGCTCAAGAGAAGGCTTCCAAGTTTTTGGCGAAAGAGGTGCGTGTTAGGGCCCGTTCATTGGTGATGATGGATTAAATCTACATACAAAAGAGCATTGTCGTATAAGTTCATAAAAACGATTGTTATGATGAAGTATAGTTCTTCCATTTGGCCACGGGTAGTCCAGTCGCATTTGTCTATTTTTGGCGATTAAGAATTAAGAGCTCTATTTATTTATTTTTTTTTAGCTCTGTCCATCCATGCTTCGTTGTGGCTTTTACGCATCTCCTTCCATGTGAATCCCTTACACTTAGTGGCCTGTTTTCTCTTTGCCATAATTGTACCTAAACAGGAAATAGTTGTACTTGTCTCTTGTATTATACTTCCCCAAGGGCTCTCCAAAATACAATATCCCACAATACACACCAAACTGTCCAATAACATATACTGCTTTAGTAAAATGCAACTAGTGGTCTATTATCAATGCTGCGTTCTGATTGTTTGAGCTACTACTAGGCTATATATTATAGCCCACTAGTAGCGAAAAGCACCGGCTTTTTGGCGGCACAAAAGGATTAAAGTCTAGCTTTATCTAGCTAAAGTTGTTTTATCTCGATATTTTTTATCAACTAGTTGGATTTTGAAAGTGAAGAATGATCATTGCAGTAAATTTTCCAATTTAAGCAATTGGAAAGAAGAAGCCTGAAAAAATCAGGGCTTATATACTTCACATCATAGTTGGATTTTACTAAAATAATTGTTCCTCTTGCCCTCATGGCCTCTGAGTCAATAGCCCATGAGGCCATTGGGCTATTGACTCAGAGCCCATTCGGTCTCGAGGAATAATTGTTAAATATATACTACGCATAATAGATCACTGCTGAAATACTTAGGAATGCTAGGTGTCCTTATGAATAGAAAATAAGATGCTGTTGGGAAATCCACTGAGCCATTCCACTTAAAAGAATCATAACAGTTTATAGTTGTTCATCGGATCTTGGGCTAAAGTTCTGATTGTTTGTCAGAGTTGTTTATTTCTATGGCGTAATAATTTAGCCTGCAAGAGAAAATTTTACAAACTCCTTTTTCAGTTTTTGTCTGACACGCCGAGGAAGACCCTTTTCTCGGCTTGTCAAACAGATACGAAATCAAAATGATTCCTGCTTTTTCAGGCTAATTATCAACTACTAATGTTAAGTTTATTTTTTGAAGTAAACGGTTAGTATTAACTTAACAGGAGCTCCGGTTTTAGTCTTGGTTGAATATTTATGTTGGTTACTGCGCGAACCTCTATCACTGACGATACTATTCATTCACAGATAAAACTTGATATCATGCCTGATAAAGGATGGAGTACCCCAGATATGTTCGTACCCCCGGGATACCACATGGGTGCGTCAATCTCCGACACGGAGCAAACAGAGAAGGAACATGGAGAGCAGCCGTTTAATTACGCTCCAAACATGGGTCTGGGATACGTCATGATGAACGGTTGCTATGGCACCAATTACACTCCAAGTGATCCTTGTTACAACGCCAAGTTTGCCTCACCTATTTGCCTTGTAAGAGAAACTACTCTACAATCTCTTGTTCAGACTAAGTGATGTTCTCAGGGACAATTTTTCATTTGTATTATTACAAATTTTGGATTATCACACTAGCCTGTTCCAGGCTCCGAGATAGTAGGGTTCGCGAAATTGAGAAAGCGCTAGCACGAAAATAGAACGAGAGGAAACTCCCTTCCGTTTTCCCGCCGCCACCGCCCCCTTTTTTTGCGTGCCTAACACTTGCGCCTCATCCCTACTATCCGAGAGCCTGGAAAAGGCTATTATCGCACGGGTAGGACGGAATTTGAAAGAAACAGTTTTCTAAAGTAACATCGCATGGCCTGATATAGGAAAATAAAACATACAAGCCAAAAGGAGCTAATGAGCTTTTAACTACAGTCATTAACCTATATGCCATATAGTCTAACCTAATGTAAGCAAACAACCTTGGAACCATTATTACATTTTTTTTTTAAGCTCATTGATATCACAATTTATATGAGGACTTACAGAAGCCGCGTCTTAATGAAGAAGCGAACTTCTCGTATAAATTGCACAAAAAAATCTTAGCGTCTTAAATAACATGTGACATCCGCATATGCTGGTATAGATAGTACAGTTCTTTGTATTGATGTTGGATATTGGCGGTTGAATTTCCTCCCCGGGAATCCTCCCATATTGCCCTGTAACTGTAGAATCAGTGTCATTTTGATACAATTTATAAAACATTCGTTTCGTGAAGCCCGGCTGGTGATAATCTAATTTAGTTGTTCGGTAGGTATACTCATCTTACTTGTAGGGATATGCACGCATAGTGGACTATATGCCGCAGATAAATTAGCATGTATTTTGTGCGAAAAAACATAATGACTGACGAATTAATTGACCACTGTTCACTTTGCCCAGAACATGATTGATGGAGCCGCTTTTATGGGAGTTGGGTTTGATGGTCGAGGAAAATACAGTCCAGAATCCAGAAAAATGAGTATAGTGCAAAGAAACTGCAAGAACAAAGCATCGTAAGTATATTCTTTGGAGGTGTTTTTGCTCTCCGAAGAATAGCGCTTTTCCCCTTCATTTTTGTACGTTATATATATTTTCAATATAAATTGAAGCCGCTTTTATAAGTACTTTCTGTCTACTGTCTTGGTAAAGTAGTGATCTGGCGATATGTTCATGTCATCCCAAGTATCCAAATTGACCGTTTAAGCCACGCGATGACAAACATGAGAAATGTAACGCAAAGATTTAAACCTGGCGAATGCATGAGAAAGATGTTTTTCTCAGTGTTACTCTAAGATAATTTCAAGCTATTGTTCTAACTGCCTTTTTGTAGGTACGACGACCTAGATGTACCAGACACAATGAACGTACATGGTGTTTACGATACCTCTGCTTACATGTTAACTTTTGAGAGTCGGTCGGAATATCGAAGCTACATCCAGCAGGAAGCAGGAGTCTCTGGTTCGATTTTTGGGTTCTATGCTGGTGTGAAGGAGGCCTATGGAAGCTCTTCGTCTGGAGCGAGTCAGACATTTCTGTCTGTTCTGTATGTTGACGTCGATAGGTGAGTCATAGAATTTTCAATGCAGCGCAAGGTGAGTGCTCATGGGTACCCATCGACTTTTTCTGGACAATAACTGTTAGAAGGAGAAAATATTGCCTTGAAATTTCTATGGTTTGGTTTAAACTGGCGGTATTGACTCAAGTGACGCAGCCTAGTGGCGATTATGCCGTTTTAAAATCTTGAAATGTTTTATCTTGCTAGTAGGTTCGATCGTGATTTTACTAGTTACTGTTACGTCCAAACGTTTTAATATTGCTCAATTTAGTGCTTTGTTGTCCAGTACAATCAAGACAAAGTGTAATATGTATCCCAATGAATGAATTTAGTGAAGAGTCTTTTTAATCGATTTTAAGCCGCCTTCTTTATTTTTTTTCCTCCTTTTTAGGTATGAGATTTTCATGGACGAGGTGAAACCACAGGATTTGAGTTTGTCTTTCCTGCGTGAATTTATGAATTTACCAAATTCCTACTTTGAAGCTGGAGCACCATTGAAATATCGTGAGTAGAAATGCTATAGTTAAATCGTCTTGACGTGTCAAAATGCCTTTCCTTTGTAAGCTATTACCAAAAAGGCATAAGATGAAAGCACCGGTCAACCGAGGGTTTTGAACAATCGGCAGGTATTGTGTAACAGTTGCAACTAATTTGTGTAGCATTACCAAAGAGAATTCATCGTTCGACCTACGTTGATCTCTTTGATATTGAATACGACGTTTGGACCCCATCCTGCTAATCTTCATCAGATGATGTTAACGATTGGTTGCGGCAGCAGGAGTGAGTGGTGTATTAATTACGATCGTCACTGATAACAATTTATTGATCGACTTTAATCCTCGCTGTTTATGCCAGGAATTGTTCTCTTAGTCGTGTGCAGTCAAAGCGATTGGTTGTTGCAGTGTTTAATCCTAAGGAAAACATGCTTCTGCCCTGTTTTCGCTGTTATTTTTAGGGTTTATCGTATCAGTAGAGGGCTTATTTTACCAGCTGGAGTACTCAATAGAGGTCTTGGTTTGTGAACAAAACCGTATAGTTCCCTATCGTTTTATCAGGCTATGAAACGAATGTTCTTGAAGCTCGTGGAAGCCGTATGTCCTTGCCATAATCGGCTTGTAGCTAGTGCATTGATCCGTTGTGATTTTCTAAAGTTTTAAAATAATAAAAATTATCGTGCATTACCATACCCAAAAACAAAAGAAAATAAAATTTAAACCAAGGTTAAAATTGAACCACAACATTTATAATGAAGCTTACCTCCAAGTATTTAGAGCAATTGGTTTGAATGTAACATGATGCATATGTGACACATTTTATTTACAACGACAGAGAACTTCATTCAGCGCTGGGGGACACACTACATCAAGTCGGCAAAGTTCGGAGGACAACTTCAGATAAGGAAGACAAAACAGGCTAAACAGGGCGAAAAAAAGACAGAGTTTGCTGTAGAAATGGAGATGGAGTATAAGACTCTTTTCTCGAGTGTTGGAGCTAAATATAGCCAGAAAAAGGGGTACCAACAGCGCGAGCAAGTGAAGACTTCCTCTACGTCAATAATGGCCCAGGGTGGAAGCCAAGAAATTGCCTCTATTCTTTCCGACGCTTATTCACCAACATTTAAGACAGAGTTCAAGGAGTGGCTGCAGTCGATTCCACGGTACCCCAAAGCGTTTAAATTCTTGATGGGATCGATTGTTGATCTGGTGAATTTCCGATCGCATGACTTGTTTCCTGAGGAAAAGGTAGGTAGTTACACTAATGTAATTACTTAGAAACTAATCCATTTTTCGATCTTTTTTTAATTAAAATTGACCCAGGTGATAGCATAACCGAACTATCCCTTAGTACCTCTTACCCGCTTTCCAGGGAAGCCTTCGCAAATGGGTTACTATCGCTTCTTGTAAACAGCCACAGTCGGTCTCTTTTCTCTTTATCGTGCAGACTTCGACTTTCGTAAGTTGTCTCAGTTAGCACCTTTCTTGGCAAGCATTTCAACACACTGTTTGCTTAAACCAACCATAGGACAACAGGGACAACCTTAACATATTGAAGCTGTTTACAGTGCTTCCTGGTGGATTATTTTTTAATATTTCTTAGGTGACCTGGGGCTGCGAAGGAAAGGTAGCAGATATGGAAACGGAAGATGATGGGCGCAGATTTTACTACAACTATTCGCCTAAAGGAAAAAAGACAAAAGTATACTGCCAATATGATAACCGAAAAGGCCTAGAAGAAGCGATAATGGCAAGACGAACAAGCTTGAGCAGAGCCATTGAAATTTATATGGAAGAGGTAAAAAAAAAAAGACTCGCTTTTGGCCGAAGTTTTATATTTTACTGAATAGATATGTAATGGATTTACAGGTTGTCGAGAGCCTTAATTATCATCCTACACCTGCACCTATCCCGTAGTCGTGATCACCGTTGGGGCACCACGGATTTTCCAACCTTTTCCTTATGACTATGTTTTTAAACTCCCTTAGGGATTCACAAAACCTCAATCCTTCATGTTCAGTCAGAGATGTAATTATCCCAGCGCATTTTTTGTCTTTCTCTTGTTCTTCCTCCCTGTACTTTTCCTTATGTAAGACTGTCTTAGCAAGCCCTGCTGATCTTGATACATGTCCAAACCACTTTAGCTATTCGTTGGGTAAGATGTCATCGTAGGTCCCGATGGCTTGCTTGATTCTATCTCTGACTTCCTCGTTTATATCAAAAATGTGGTCTTTGTATGAGATACTAGCTAAGCAACTTCCCAAAGCGTCTTATCTCAGTGGCGTGCAATTTATTCTGCATGCCCTTTGTCAATGTCCAGGTTTCGCAGGTATACAAGAGTACCGAGACAACCAGGGAGCGCAGTTTGATCTTTTAGCTAAGGGAGATATTCTTTTTGTCCCAGACGGTCTTCAGTTTTGATAGTGTTACTGTCGTCTGTGCAAACCTGGACGGTACTTCAGGCTGCGGGAAACCTTGATCTGTCACAACTGCGCCCAGATACTTAAAACTGTCCTGTTGGTCCAAATTTTTGCCTTTGACTCTCATGTCAGTGCTCATGTCATCTGTGTTGTTGTCATCAGTTTGGTCCTTTCTGCGCTAATTTCCATGCAAACGGCGGAAGGGGTCTTATCCAAGCGATTAACGAGAGAGGCTAAGGTCGTATTTCCTCCTCTTTTCCTGCCAAGCCCTCAATTTCATCGGTAAAACATAAGTTAGCGATTGTTTTGCCTCCAATGCTGACTGTTCCTTTGTGATCTTCCAGTGCGTTATTCACAATCCTCTCCAGGAAGATGTTAAGATCTGGGAGAGCAGAGAGCCTTGTCTGACTCCTACCGTCGATCTGAACCAATGTCTTCTGCCACCATTAGGATTGACTGCACTGGCACCCTTGTTGTAAACAATGGCTTTGACTGGAATCAGATTGACATCACTTTTGTAAATGCACATAGGCCAAAGGACTTCGTGCCATACTCTGTTAAACTCACCATTTTGAAATCAAAGGACGTGATAGAGCTTTTGTTGATATTGGAAGTACATCTGACACAATATCCTGAGGCTGAATATCTGTTCTGTTATCACTGTGTTGTACTGTCCTGCCCTGAAGCCTGTTTGTTCTTCCGTGATGATTGTCTCTTCCTGGGGCTTCAGCCTGTTTAACAGCCTCTTTAGCGTGACTTACTTGGATGGCACATCCAACTGATTGTGCGACAGTTCTTGCACTGGTCAAGGTTAACTTTCTTCGGAAGGACTAGGTTCAAGAAACCCAAGAAGTATTGCAAACAAGTTTCAGTTAGTCTTTTTGTTAGAAACATTTTGACATTTCTGGCCAATGAAAGGTGATAATTTTCCTACTGCCCATTTCAAACACACGCGTCCGCTCTGATGTTCAAAAGCGAACTAACGCTTGCCTTCTTTTCTGCCGAAAATCATCTTTGCCTGGCACTTAGGAAACAGAAGTTTACTTTTTTTAATTAGCGAGTTCAAAAAGTCATGTTTTGCGTTTTGTTATTGGTGAATTTCGATCCGTTTTGTGTCTTTCTGTTTTCCAAGGTTCAATTGCTTATGATTGACGGCAGCCAGAGCGCAATTACAAGCCTGGCTTTTATATTTCAGAGTTCTCATGTTATTGAAAGCGCGGTAATTTTTAGCAATTCATTTTCTTATGTCTCGTTTTCCAAACTATCAGCAAATATATCAAGATTTTGCCTCAGGTAAGGGAATCCAAGACAATGTCGGATTCTGGATTCCGCCACTTGGATTCTGGATTCCACCACTTGGATTCTGGATTCCACCACTTGGATTCTGGATTCCACCACGTGGATTCCGGATTCAAAGTGCTAGACTGATTCAGGATTGTTTGTCATTAAAACTAGGATTCCTGATTACAATCAATAGTAAGGGTAATGAATGGTCCAGTAAAATTTTTAACTGCTCGCAAATTTTACCTTTGCTCGATTTGCTCGCGAAATTTAACGAGTGCTCGCTTGCTCGTGCTCCCCAAATTTTTGCGTTGCTCGCAAGCTCGCAAAGCAAATTTTTTATTTCTGCTCGTGCTCACAAAAAAATCGCAGTGCTCGGCATGCTCGCGAATGCTCGCAAAAACTATTCGTCACCCCTAATAGTAAGATTCTAGACTCCTTGATTTTTATTCCGCATTCCAAAGTCCAGGATTTCGGAATCCACAAGCAAATATTTCCTGGGTTCTGGAATCCGGATTCCCTTACATGAAGCGAAAGATTGTACATGAGAATTTTTGGCGTGCTCTTATTTTTTATGTATACTATAGGGCCCCATTAGTTTGTCTGATGTAAAACTAGATAAGTGCACGGTAAGCAGGAGAGACGAGTCTCAATTCACTGAATCGCTGGTTGATCATGCACCACTGTCGTGGAAAGACCTCGTCAACAGTGGAGCAACTTATCAAGTGACATTTGACATGTTGGATGACTTGTTAAACCCGCTACACGAAGCTTACAGCATCAAACGAAATATGACCAGGAAGCTTCATTACAGGTTGAATGATTGTTCTTTTTATAGCAAATTATTTGGCGGGTTCAAGTCAATTCACACGCCACGATTAGTCAGCTGGTAGACCCACATGATCAGATAAATACTGTTCCGAAATAGAAAATGTCTCATTTTATTGCACCACATCAAGTTTAAGAAACTGGAATTAGAATCAACGTTTGCGATGTTAAAAAAAACGAGGATTTTATAACTAAAGCTGTAACAGAGTAGTAGTTACAAAATTGGAAAACTTGATTTTGAGTCTTTTTAATGCTTTATAATAGAAAAGATATTTCCCGATGGAAATTAAATGGATGAGGGTTGAGCAAGAAGACCATTTTTTCCCAGCATTCATAATTTGTTGAGAATTCTTTGATATCGATTGAAACTCAGACCGATTCATGATAATACGGTCATTTGTGTTATATGGTCAGGTCCCAAGAAAGATTTGATTGGTATGAGTGCAGAAGTAGCCAATATAAACAAGACATAGAAACTCAGCGTTCTGAATAAGTAGTCTTAGTTGTTGTTTCTTTGAAACAGAGGCGGAGAGTGGTACACTAGCGATGAAAGGAATGTCTTCCATCTGTACAGCGGTTTTGGTGAAAAGGTCACTGATATGCGCCGGCATAAGATATCCATATTTGGTCTTACACTGACGTACAAAGAAAAAGACGGTAGCCTTGTTCTCGAAGAAGACGATTTCAAATCTGCCAAGAAAACGTTTCCTGCGATTCCCTCTGATCTTAAAGGAATGCGTTTGGCTCGTATTGAAGCATTGGTTAAAGGAAAGGCGGTCAAAAGAGCGGATCCCAATCCCACAACCCCTCCGCCACCACCTCCAATATGCAAGCCTAGGTGGTCCAATGCCTTTCGTTTGGAGCTCGAAAATGTGGATGGAAAGTGTCTCCATTTTACAGCTGCATCAACCGGACCAATTCAAGTTCTGTTTTCTGCCAAGCCAGGAAATGAAGAAAATCGCTACGGCGTCGTAATAGAACCGTCTATGGTCAGGATGTTTAAGGTACGCATTGATCCTGTTAAGGAACAACTTAAACTGTTAAGCAACCAATTGTGAAACTTCAGTAGTCAGTACGTCGATGACAGCGAAAGCGCACTGAAAATGAATGTGCTTTCTTTAAAACTCTTATGAAAATTATATATTCGCTTGATATCCCAAAATAAGGCCTCCATAAAACAGATTTAATGAGTATTCCTGCAAGAAACAAAATTCGCACTCAATCTTAATGAAAGTTTCAGACATAATTACATACATTATGAAAATAAGGGATTTGATTTTAAAAAAATTCGTTCGAGTAGTTTCAGAGATAAACAAAAAAACGCTGAAAGTCAAGATTTAGAACAAAGTTGCGCTTAGACGGGTGGTGAGAAAGCAGGTTGGTTTTCAAGATCGCAAGAACGAAAATACACCAAACTTTCCTAGCATTGAAATATGATATTAAGCAGCATTCCGACGCTACTTAAGATTAACTTAAGTCATTTAGAACTTTTTTATTAAATAATTTATCACGGCTATTGAAAATACGAGGTTAGAAATTTAATTACGTTTTACTTGAATTCAAACATACAGAATTTTTTACTTCTCACGGTGGTTATTTGCTAAACACCAAACTTTAAGTTCCTAGTGTTGGATTTTTAGTAGCAGGTCTAGATTGCGCAAAATTCGTCTTTTATCATTTTCCAATTTGTTTGTTTAGTATTGCCATAGTAATATCGATTTTAGTTAAAACTACATTTTGACAAATCACTGGCGAAAATTTTATAGCGATTGGACACGGATAAAATCCCTTTTAAGGCGATAGAAAAATATCGGTATGGTCTCCGAAAAACTGTATCGAAACACCTTATGCTGACATTCTAAGCGAGAAAAACCCGTATTTTGGAAAGCATCTTTTTTTTGCAAAACAAAGACTGATTGCGCGTACAAGCTTCATGTACAAGACTTTGCGCCTGGTAAGAATTTCTCTTTTAATCAATGTGTTAAACAAAGGAGTTTTGCTTTTTTTCTGGGAAAAGTTATTTTATAAAAGCAATAGAAAACGTTTTTCCTGCGTTTGCATACCCTGATATAAACACTCGAGGGGTTGGGAGAATTCTCGTCAGTTATGCAAACCCTCGACTTCGTCTCGCGTTTGCATAACTGTCTCGAATTCTCCCACCCCTCTCGTGTTCATATCAGGCTATGCAAACACGGAAAATGCTTTCTATTGCTTAAATGAGTTATTTATCGTTGAAGTGTGGCATCACAGTCGAACTTAATCTACTGGAGCTGTGTCACGAAATGTATCGAAATTCAAACGGTTTGAACTGCCACCAAATCGAGTTAAACATATTAAATAAAACCCTTAGAAACGTTAAAAAGGTATAAATATCACAGCTAATACGAAAGGAGGCATTGATGGACATATTAGCTAGGAAGAAGATTGAAACTGATAGCTTGCGAATACAGCCGTCGCTTCTTTTTCGTAGCCCTGAGGGACGTTTCGTTTCGCCTCAGCGACAGAAAATCCAAACTGATGACGTAAATCAATGTTTACGTAATTAATCCGGTAGTCAAGGGGTTCCAGTTATGGAAATTTGTGTAATTTTATGTTTCTCCTGGTCGATTATAGTAAGTTGCATTGTTTGGTGTACTTCTAAATTATAGCTTCAAATGCTTCTTCTAAAGAAGACTGTATTCCATGAGGTTCCATGTCACCTTTGTGACTTTTTGTTTTCCATTCGTAAACAATACCTTTCCTGACCAGATTCATAAATTAAAGATTTTACGTCATCAGTATGGAATTGGCAGTTGCGCAGACGTCTTTCTTGCGAATCGTCCCTAACGGCGAGGAGCGAGGAGAGACAACTGTATTCGCAGGCTATGATTTGTCATTCCAAAGTTCCGTAGCGAATGAGAACGCCTAATCGGCATCGTAAACAAAATGAACAAGCCTTTTACAGTCAAGCCAGGTCAAGCGTACTCCCCAAGATTCTATAAATGAATTTATTATTCAAAAGTTGAATCCGTTGGCAGTTGTAAATTTCAGATTCAGCTGTCAATTCTTGCATTCGTAATGAGACGTGAATCCACACGCTAGGCTGTTACAAAATTTCTACCTCAGTTTCCCTGAATTTGATGTAAATGTCTTCTTAGCAATTTTATCCATTCAAAGATTTTCAATCTGACCAAATACAGAGAAGTTCTCTTAAAATATTCTCTGCTCATTGCGCATGCAGGAAGGCCGATTGAATTTGACACTAATTACGGGAACGACTAGCCTGCGAGAGCATCCGGTTTTTTCGGCTCAAGTTCTTAGTTTCACCCGCCGAGAACGCCATCCGATTCCAAATTCGTCACGGTGCTTCGGCCAAATCGTCATTTGAAATTTTGAGTGATCAAATTCAAATACACCTGGGACAAAAGTGAAAATGACGATAAAACAAGGAATTTTTATTTCCTATTCCCATAAGATTGAGAGCAAACTGCGCTTGGTCTGCCGAGTTCTGTTGTGAACTGGGGATAGCCATTAGATTTTTAGGGAAGATTTGAGGATCGGAGAAATCCCAAAAACCTTTCACGCCAAAATTCCAAGAAAAAAGTTCTTGGGAGGAAAAGACAAAGAAGAGATCGATGGAAAATCATAACTAACAATATCAAGCAAAAAAAAACAAAAAAAACGGAAAAGTGAGTTTTTAAAGATATATATGTATAATCATGTCTCAAACTTAGCCAGGGCTCGATGGAAAATCATAACTAATTTAACAATATCAAGCAAAAAAAAAAAAAAAAAACGGAAAAGTGAGTTTTTAAAAGATATATATGTATAATCATGTCTCAAACTTACCCGCCCAGGCTAATAACAGCTCTGCTTCAGTGTTTAACCACAGTTGGCAAAACTGGTTTGCAGTGTTTCTGTAATGTGGCGCTCAATTGATCGGCTACATTCCCTGATGGGTAGGTTCTCTGTGCTCAAGTATCTGGTACTTGAACCACACTCACCCCCCAACCAGCGCTCCATATTCACACTCTGTGTGGTCGCACATCAGCGAGTAGCACACGTCTGCTATAGCCGAGCTCTCGCTACCGAAAACTTTATTTCTAACGAAAACCGCACTATCAAGAAATCGATGAAGGTATATAAGGTATTGCGAAAGCGGTCTCCGTGACCCGCTTCTACACAACGTGTTAGGATATTTCGCAACTAATTAATATGGGAATGGAAAAGTAACATTTGACTTAAAGCAAACAAACCGAAAAAACATTTATTTACATAACGCTAATGAATACTATTTGACACGTTTCATGACATTTGGGTCCACATGTTTGCGATCGTAAAGCTGCGAGGTAAATGGGGAGAAAAAAATAGTATAGTTATAACATGTTCATAAGAAATGGCATTTTATTTACGACGAAAGAAAAACTCTCTTGGTGACTGTCATGGTATGTAACGCATTCTCGACTCACGTAACAGCATTCCTTGACACACGTCGAGTGCGCGGGGGTTTCGCTGCAGTTTGCCTCAGTTTTTGCGGTCATGAAGACAAGCAAGGACATAAGGTACAAACAAAAATATGGCCGACCTCATATTTACTAGAAATGATAGATATTTGGTGCAAAGTTTGAACACTTTGCTGTGTCGTGATACGAGTACTTGACCTTCATGTTTACATTTAGTGATAAGCTACAGGTTACGATAAAAAGCCGGGATTTGACCTTCTTTTTGGCTAAACATTGAGCTACAATTTTCCATCTTACTTTTTTTCAATTACGTGTGTATCACTGTGAGACTTGGAATCGCCTGAATTAAACGTACCTGGGCTGAACGATTTGTTTTCGAATTCACCGTGTCGCGCTGAACCTCATAACTGTCAAGTCAGAGAGGTCAAATTTCACTCAAGTGCTCCTTGAATTTCGCTTTCCCAAAAATTCATTTCACATGTTGCCCAAAGTTTTGAACCCATATTTCGAAAGCTTAAAGATTGCTTTTTAATGTCAGATATCTATTTCTTCTTAAAACGATGTATCGGGTTGAATTTTAGGCCTTCGAATTTCGACAAAATTTTGCTCAGGTGAAATCCTCAAAATTATTCAAGTATCTTAAAATCCGTAAAATATTTTGGTTGCAATCAATTGAAGCATATCACTCAAAATGTATTTTGAAATCCGTTTAATACGATGAGAAGCATTGTGAATTGAATGATGTTTGAATTAGACTAAAATCGAGCTTTCTTCGTTACCCTGTCGCGCGTCCCGAAAAAGCGGCCCGGTGGAGGCCGTGAAGCGGTCAATCTTTACACTCGCTGTATTGCCAAAATATTTAACCGATGAAAGTAAAATTTATATTTTCATTACTAAGGTACCTAGGGTAGTCCACTGAATTTTTTTTGGATTTTTCGAAATTTTTATTTTTCCCACCCCGGTCGATATTTACAGACAGCCGCTCTTAATAGAATCTTGGGGGGTACGATTGACCTGCCTTGACTGTAATTTTATTAAGTGTGACCGGCATCAATTTTCTCTTGACAATATCAGTACTTGTAAAAGGTTATGAGAATTAATAAACTGAGCACCAAAGGGAAAATGATTTATGGAGACAAGTGAAGGAATTTTTTATGTGGATATTGGTGCTGATAGGCTTCACTTTTCCTGTCTACAGGGCAAGGCTACCAGAGACTATAAGCATTATGTGACGAATGTAGACGCAGTTGGGTTGGGTGCGAAATCGTTGTACGATGCTTACTTCGTATGCATCACCGTATCTGGCGAAAGAACTTTGATTGAATATGGTAAAAGTAAAGGCACAAGAGATATTGGTAATGTCTTCCTTAGTATGGTGGACAGGACCAGGAACTTTGATGTTCGATTCTATGCTTTTGGAAACGAAGGCGATGCCGCGAGAATCGTGGATGCTCATATTGTATCCCGTAAACTATTCCAAATGACCTGCAGGGAAAAGACTGTAAAAGATGCGAAAGAGAGCTTGTGCATGGAGGGCTGCCACAGAGCCTGTGATCCATTTGAAAGTAGGTCATTTTCGGAAAGCGTTTCTATTGTATTGCTTCTTAACCTTTTGGCAAGCATTCTGCAGTGCTCTGGCGGCACATCGAGAATTGTGTACACGCCACGGAGAGCTTGCTAGCAGGTTTATTGCTTCTGTGCGGTGTAGATTGTTATGATTACTTGTCAAATTGTTGCTAAGAAATGATGCAAATATTCCGAGGAAAATAAACTGCTAAAACTGCAACTTAAGATTTCATAAGCTTCTAAGCCTCCACCTCGGAACAGGCTATAGCCGGAAAGAACAGCCGAAATTCCGCAACGCCACCATTGGTTCCCCGCGAACTGACGTCTGAGGAACTAAACGAACGCAGAAATTCCAGTGACGATCTATGATTCAGCATGGCTAGTTTGACTGCTGCACACTTTTTTACTTTGTTCCTATGTTTAATTCAATGTATAGTTAGCTCTGTTTTTACTTTTTTTTCTTATTGTTGTTGTATTTTAATGGAACACGTGTGAATAAATGAACTTGAACTTGATGACGCTACAGTATACAGATCTGAAGAGGGTCGCTTTATGAGTATGGATTTTTTTATGCTTTTTCTTCAGAGGTCATATTGCGGGGAAATTTGTAGCAGTCCTCCTCTGACTGCTTTAGTCAGAGTTTGCTCGCCTTTTAATCAGCAGCTACATGCTGATGCTTGCTCTTGTTGATTATTTCCGTTTCGTCTTTTCTTTACTGAAAAAAGAAAATTAAGTGAAGTGCATGCTGTTTTTCAGGTTGTTCAGAGAAAAACAATGACAAAAAGTGTAACAAGTGCCGTTTTGCAAAGGATCCTGATGAAAATCAATGTTTGGAAGAATGCCTGGCACCAAAGACGCTTAAAAAGAATAAAGATTGTGTCGGTAAGGTGTTGTCTCTTTCGTCATTGCGAAAGACCCATGGTTTATCAATCCAACATTGTCAGCATATTTTGGATATGTTTAAACGGCTTTGAAAGTTTTACTGACCTTTTTGAGTCTGATTCCACATAATCCAACGACTGTGTTAACACTTCCAACAAGGTCACTTAGCCAAGTTTGTCCTATCCAGTAATGTTGAGAAATCCCTATCATGGAAGGATCCGCTCACACAGGCCCCTAGTATGCATTTTCAGTCATATCGTTAACCCCAGTAATACACAGGCATGTGCGAGAAAATTAATCCAAGGACCAACCCAAGCTCGCGAGCTTTTTAATTGCACTGCATTTCTGATCATTTCCCTTGTCGACTTCAAAAGAAATTAATGCTGTTATAAGAAGATCTCATGTATGCTTAAGGCAGATTAAATAAGTAAAAAATACTTTTGTCGGAAACCTCTAGACGTCTCTTTGATCAGAGCAAAAACTATACACGTTAATTTTCTGGAAATTTTAGCGGGGAAGGTACGATTTAATTCTCTCCTTGAAAATCGATATCTGTTCCTAGATAATGGTTCATGGAAAAACTCCATTTCTAAGCTTTCCTTGTTATGTGCTTCCGACTTGGTCATGAATGAAAGCTGCCCTTTTCATATTAAGTCTCACTCTTAGTTATTGAGGTCTTGATATGGCGAGCATTTGCAAGCAGTTGCTAGAAACGTTTTCTTTCTTTTAACAGACTCGTTTGATTATAAAGTTGAACAAGGCAATTCGCTCCTTCATGGAAATGTTTTACCGGGCGCTGAAGAGTACACTGTGTGCTTTTGGCTTCGATTGGCGAAGGACTGGGTCAAAAATAACAATGGTTATGACACGGTTGCAGATTTTGTTGCCCTTAGAATGAGAGCAGTTAGCGGGAGTGATTACTCCTTTGGATATCAGGCGAGAGGACCTACATCATTAAGAATCGACTGGGACAATCGGAGGCCTTGGGTGTAGTAAGACACTTTTTTGTTCAATATTTCATCCTTAGAAAACTCAAATCAATGAAAACTAGTACCATGCTTATACTTTTATACAATTCGTTTTAACTATTACCACAATTGTGGTAACATAATAACTCCCGCCGGAACAGAGGCACCCAACGACATTTTTCTGTAAAATTATTGCTCGAGGGAGCAAATGTTGCAAAAAGAACTCAAAGCTTGGAAAAGACACTGCTGCTAGAATTAATGTTTTATAGTAAATGGTTTGAACCCAAGAGGTATGTTATTGCTAGGTGGAATATGATCGTCCAGTTGTGTGTATTCTGAATAGGACCTTTGTTGACAGTGACGGACTCGCCGTTTCGACAACTTGCGCAGTAGTAATCTTCATAGTCAAAGTGGGTTGTATCACATCACTTCATTGCATTCATCTTTGTTTATTGCACTGATTGGTCAATTAAGTCGTGATTGTTTGTCAATTAAGACGTGATTTCATTGTCTGTTGACTCTGAATGTGTTTGGTTTTTTGCCACGGTTTCACGGTCGTTTTATTGGTAGTCAAATTATCGGCTGTCCAGTCATTCTGTCGCTAACGGTTTTGCTTGAGTCTGCCAATACGTCGTTTGGAAGGTACAATAGGGAACTTAAGATAGAGACGTTTTCGGGGCGACGGCGACCGGACTGGCAGAGCAATCCTGGAACAGAGGTAGCCGTTGCTTCCCTCCAAAATTCGAACATTAAGATCGCAGTGAATTAACTCAGGAGGACGGCGCCGTGGAAGACTACCGAAGAGGAAAATATAGCTTCACATAAAGAACTAAGAGAATTAATGCTTAATTGCTTGCATGCAACAACAACAACTTTATTTCAGTATTCCCACGTTAGTACGTGGTATTACCGACTATTCTAAACAATTTTCAATACATACGTTTCATTTATACGGTACTCTAACGACAAAAGTGAGCTAAAAACACACAATTAAAATATCGGAGTTCATATTTTTTGTCCGGATACTTTCATTTGGCTCGTAGGACAATTTTGTCCATGTAAAGCTCGCTTACGGTTTGCTGTTTGCCATATTGGATCAGATTGCATCTTGACTCTGTGACATGAAACATAGAAACAGTATAAACATGTAAGTTTAGATGACACAGTCTGGAAATCGAGCTTGAAATGTGACTCAAAGAAAACAAGGACAATTTAAGGACGATAATCTGCAAAATTCTGGTTGCTAAATGCAGCAAACCTGATTGAAATGAGAGTTAAATACTCACGTTCTCGCCACAACGCCAAACAGACCAGTTTCACGTCGCCGACGGGAGCACGACGGCAATGTGGTGAGTAAGAGCATGCGCAGTTTTACACAAATCATGGCGTCACGTCCGGTTGAAGTTGCCGTCGCCCCGAAAACGTCTCCATCTTAAGTTCCCTAATGTACCGGCAACTGCTGCTTTAACCCTCTTTGTGCTAAATCAGTAAAGCAGCTTTCTAAAGTCTTTTGTTGATATTAGGCTCCATCAATTTTATGGTTCGTCCTCAAATGTTGTTCAGCAATATTATTGCGATTGTTATTATCACCATTTCTTGTCCCTCATCTTCAACAATATACACTTAATGTCAGATCCAGAGGGAAGCAGTTAGTTTTGTTTTCCCGAGAGTCCTAATGTTCCCCGAGAAGAAGTCGAGGGAAACATCAGGACTCGAAAGAAAACAAAACTAACTGCTTTCCCGAAGGATCGGACATTAAATGTTTTGTTATATTTCTAGACCTTCACTTCAACAGCAACAAAAGAATAACCGGAGCGAATCAAAACAGTCGACTCGGTACTTTAATATAAGAACACAAAATAATTTAATTCTCAAAACCACTGAATGAATGATTTGCCAAGTACTTTCCTTATATTATCTGCATCGTTTTCCTCCGCTAGCTGCTGTTTCTCCTCTGCGATAACTTTGAATATCGTTTCTTTTAACTTGAGGCTTCATGTTTGAGTTGTCGTGTTCGGTTACGAAAAAGAAAACTGGCAGGACCTGGCAGTGTTTTTCCCGCCTTCTGTCACGCCACTTTCCACCATGCTTTGATCACGTGCTGTAATGTATCCCGAGCGGGGTACAATTACTCAAATGTATCGGTTATGACTAGAATGGATACCTCTAAATCAGGTTGGACACCTTATGTTTATTACACAACGTTATAATCTACTCCACGCTATGCGAATTTAAAAAGTGGGGAAATCAGAGTAAAAGACAATTGTGAAAGGAAAAGAGTTGGATACAGGGTTTAGCACCAAAGTACAGTGATTAGGGTTAAGCGCTGTTTTTAAAAACGGTTAGCTTTCAATAATGTAATGATCAACGCCATGTAAAGTACGTTAAAATTAACCGGCCTCGGCAGTTAGCCCTTGCTGGTGTAGTGGATACGGATGTGGATTATATATCAAATTACACGGGTTCAAGTCCTACAAACTACCTACTGTTTTCTTCTGTTTTCTTTCTTTTCTTATTTACTACTTTAAGTTATAAGACTCCTATCATGTATGTTGAGCGAAGATGACAATCTGACTTTGGGGTATCCATTCTAGTCACAACCAAATCACGATCGGGAGAACAGGGATCTTTTTTGCATGAGCATGCGCTACCGCTGAACAAGCGATGTGCATGGAGGCTCACCACAGGGTCTGCCTTCATCAAAATGGCGCGTCTCAAAGCTATCATCGCGATTATTTTGCTCGTTGGTCTTGGCGAATGTGCTCGTGATTTAACAAAATGTGTAGTTTGCAAAAAAACTGTAACATGGTCTTAACAAAAGCGAAGTAGACCGGCTTTAATATACACGAGCTACTATCAAATTTCATCTCCCCACTTGACCTGGACAACATTGCGCGTATATGTAGTGCCTGTAGGATTGCGCTGACCTCATCAAAGTCTAAACAAAGTGCCGAAACGTTTGTTGATGCAAGTAGACACTTTCAATTTTCTTTGTTTTCAAATGGGAAAGGAACAGAAATATTAAAAAAAAAAAATAGCACATTTCAGCGAGCGGGTTCGAAGTGCGCAAAAGCCGGTGTTCAGTTCAGCAGTGAGTTAATATAATAATATGTTCTGCAATTTTCCCAGCACTTTAAAGCTGCAAAATTAAGAGCACACGAAATATGGCTAAATCAGCTATCAACAAATTATTGACAGAAATCCTCTACGGTATCGAGAAACTAATTTACATCCGATTTATGGACAAACACTAAATAAAGAACATTTTACTCAACAGCTACGCATCAGCAATGCATTCTATGCCAAACTTTGCGGTTCTTGAAGGGTAATCAAGACACGAATCGAGCGCAAAACAATAACAAGCAGCCATGTTCGTGTCAGACATCCTTGAGAAACCTGCTCTTTCACCTCGTTCAGCGCATCAGTCTCCACTTTAAATCACCAGATCTTTACTTATTTTGTACAACGAAGGTCTTTCCTAAGTTCCTGCTACCATTTCAATCTCAAGCAAGCTTTCAAAGTGAACAATTTGGTTCCTATGACTTTGCACCACGGTCGCTGTCACTGGTCGCGTGCTCTTTGTCAAGTCAGCGGTCGCGCATGCTCATGCAAGAAAGACCCCTGTTGATCGGGAGTACATTTGATTTTAGTCAAGGCCATGTGACCAAGAATCAACCAATGGCAGTCCCTGTTTAGTTCAGTCTTGGAATATAACAATCTGTGTTGAATCTTTGTTGTATTAAATTGGTATGTGTAATCAAATGGTGAGTCGGAAAATTATTTGGATTTGGACAAAAGGAAAGTGAAATGATTCCCTAATTTCACGAGTGTACCATTTGATTTCTTATTAATAACATGGGTGACAAAAACAAAATAGGCTCAAAATCTTGGGTTTTAGCATGTTCATCGTATCGATCGGAAACTCCAAACACTGAAAAGTTAATAGAGCTTGAATTTTGGCTTCAGTTCGTAATTTTCCGAAGTTTTCGACAAAATACATGATAGAATTCTTCTTGATGTGCCCTTTCGTGTGTTTAGATTTTTAAAGTGTCTTTTAATGCCCTGACATGTTCAATCATAAATTTTTAAAATCATAAGGCTGTTTGACGCTGAGACGTAAGGAACGTTGCATGCCATGGCAATTTTGTAATTCCACATGTGAAATTATAAATTGACGCTGAGAGCTTGCGCCAATATTGAGGAGTAATTTGTCACCCATGATATTAGAACCTTTAAATGGTGAATTTAGTAAAATTGGAAGGAAATGCTTACAAACTTATTTATTACATTTGGTTTCTATCTGCAGCATTGAATTTGCGTCGCTTGGAGACAAGAATTGGCATCAGCTGTGTCATACCTGGTCTAGCAGGACATCTGCTTGGGCAATTTACTTGGATGGAAACAAAGAAAGGACGGGTCTCTATGATTTCAGGGTTGCCAGTGGTTTCGAGATATACTTTCCACATTACAGTCAAATGGGCTCTAACTTATTTTTACTCTCCCAACTGAATGTTTGGGATAAGTTTTACTCCAGCCAAGAAATACAGAAACTGTCTGAAAAATGCAACGCAGGTGTGGGCAATGTGGCCTCTTGGGTAGAAATGTATGACGCAAACAAGAAAGCGATGTTTTCCAAGCCTTCCAAGTGCAAAGCGAAGCCAGAGATCCCAAAGACTACTCCTACCACACCATCGACCACTCCTACCACAACAGCCACCACCCCAACTACAAAACCAACAACACCTCCCCCTCCGCCACCAGGTGCTAATTGACCATTGTTTTTAAATTCTTTCGAAACAAAAATACAGTTAGTATAAATTTCCATATGCAACCAACCAATTAAAAAGCCAAGACTTGGTTTTCGTTTACGGAGGTGGTTGTCGTTACACGAGGCATTTCAACTGTAGTGTTTTGGCTGGAAAAAAGATGATTTTTGTCTTTGGATTATGGCTTCTTTCGAGAGGTGAACTAGAGTGGAAGTTAGACCAAAGTAATATACTTATTACTAACTAAAGAGAATGTGATAAAAATGAAAGTCAAAAGAGCCTTACTGTAATCACTTAGTTCCTTTACCCGTACACCAAATGCTCTTACCGTAAATCCTCTATTAAGCCCCCCCTCTCTAATAAGCCCCCCCTTTTCAGAGGAGGAAAGTTAATAAGCGCCCCCTCTCTATTAAGCCCCCCCTCCCCCTCCCCCAATCCTTATTCTTCACAAAAAAATTAACGATTAACGTGGACTGATCAGTTATGATTTATTCAGGCTTATTCAGTTCATATTGTTTTTGGTCTTCGGTGGCATGACCTCCAACTTCATATGCTTAATTTTCTCATAAAAATTACCGAAGAACATGAGGCCGAAAGCGCATTTTTGAAGAATAAGAATTTTGTTTTTGTTACTTTAGGCTCCCACAAGTGAATTAAATACTTCTGACAGTGACTTTAATTGTACAACGCGTAAGTCTACTCTGTCTCATACCACTGTATTTTTGTTACAGGTGATGCGTTTTGCTAAATTAAATAAGCCCCCCCTCTCTATTAATTCCCCCCTCAAAAGTGCTTGAAAAAAATAAGCCCCCCGGGGGGCTTAATAGAAGATTTACGGTACTATATAGTAGAGGTACGACTTTTAAACAAACAAATATCACAAGGAAACAATCATTATTTTAATACTTGAATTTATGATTTGTTTTAGTAATTAGCTTCAGTTCAAAACCTGAAAGCATTAGCCCAATTTTCTCAAGTTTTAGTCCATGTCTATCTGTAATTGTGATCGCGTAGCAACAGACTACTGGAGGCAATTTAAGTGTGTAAATTGAGTCTTGAAAAAGCAGACACACAAACAAGCAAAACTGGACCATTATACTTTTGAAATTCAATTGATGTGAAGACATTGGTGGATTTCGACCCGTTTTGTGTGTTTCTGTTTTTCAAGGTTTGTTGCTTGTGATCGGAATTGTGATTGCTGGCAGCGAAAACGCAATTTTATGCTATATTCTAAATTTCAGAATTTGCATGTTATTGAGATGTTTGTTGAGTGAAAACTTTACCCTAGATATGAAATCTTCCTTTAAGTTAAAGGTCGCATGTCGCGGTGCGCTCAGCAACTTTGGATAATTTTTCCTTTTCTTTTCACAGAATCATTTGATTTTAAAATCGAACAGAACAATAATTTGCTGAAGGTCGGAAAGGCCCTGCCTGGAGCTGAAGAGTACACTTTGTGTTTTTGGCTTCAATTGACGCAGAACTGGGTCGAAAACAGCGGTGGTTATGACACATCAGCAGAGTTAATAGAACTTGAAATGAAAGCAGTTAGCGGGGATGATTACTCTATCGCATATCAGTCGAGAGGACCTACTGTCTTCAGATTCGACTGGGACAATCGCAAAACTTGGGAGATGTAAGTTCATATTTCTCTTTCGTACAATACCAATCACTTATTAATCAATTAGAAGGCTCACATATGAAAAAGTACCGTGATACTTTCTTTTATACGTTTTTTTCGTGCTGTCACACTTATTTTAAAAGCTTATAGATTTCTTAGTATTAACTATTACTACAAGTGTGGAAACATATAAACTCCAGCTTGAACGAAAGCTAACTTTCTTTACTTTCCCAAGGAACGAAGCAGGTGAAGGGAAGCACTTGATCAAACTTAATAACGAGGCTAAAAATACTTTACCATACAAATTTATAACTTGTTAGTTTATTTCGCCGCATGTGAAAATCGACGTTTGCCCCGAAGACGATGTTCAGACGTTCTATTCGTCTTAAGCAGAACGTGTTAGACGATCGAAACTCATTCAAACGAACTCAACTGACCCAGACGTCGAACTTTTCATGAACTTAACTCACTAAGTTTGGTACGTCTCATGTAGAGTTTTACATTTGGCTTAGACCTTAGTTCGCGACAGTTACGTTCTTTCCCTCGTCGGAAGAACAGCTTCGTAAAGTCTAAGCAGAATTTATGAGACCGGATGAAGTTGTTATGGTTACAAATACGGTGAAAACTGGTCAATCTTTGATGTTCGGCCGTTATCTGTAAAAACGAAGCGCTTTTGAAATGCAATTTCACCTCATAGTAGTTTCAACCTTTTTAAGAACGTGTGAAAGATCATGCAGATTGCTGGAATGAATGAGAAGGATTTGATTAGTATGTATTGAGGCACGAGTCTTGTCAGCGGTTTTGTAATCATTTTGGTCTTCTTAAATTTGAAAGCGCTGATAGATTTTTTTATATGAGATTCTCGAGATTAACTGTCGTTTTATATGACCTTTGAGTTTCAAGATTATTATTCAACTGATAACTTGCTTGTCAGGCAATAAGAAAAGGGCTACAATAGATGCTACTAAAACGAGGATCGGAGAAGGGCGAACGAACACGGGGAACTGGAAAATGGGAACAAAAACAAATAATTGAAATTTTCAGTTACTGATAGGGCTAGGATTCAAGTGAGGTTTTTTTCCCACTTTTTATTTCCCCGTTTCCCGTGCTTGTTTCCCGCTCCCTGTTCCCCGTTTTAGTAACACCCGGGTAACAATTCTCTAATTTTTTTGTCGGATAAGAGCCTCTCATTATTCAGGGATATTGTCTGATCTCCAAGTTACATTTTCGCACGAGAAGCAGTAATTAACAACGCATTTGAAATATGCAGAAATGTACAGTTAGCTCCTGTTGTCCACGAAAATATGAATCTTGGGTACCCTCCTACTTGCAAATGTCACTGAACTTGTTAAACTAAATCACGTCTTCTGGTGATGGGAATTGATTGTCTGTGTTCTATGATATTTGAACCTTTAAGGTGGCTGAACACAGTTTTGGCAGTTTGTGAGTATAATTATGTCATTTGCCAAATGCAAGAGAAAGGTTGCAGCTCAGAAGCTGAAACTTGGCAAGTGAAAAATATACTGATGAAAGATTTTGACTGACGGGTAAAATGTGACGTTTTCGTAGTTTCCATGGCAACATGAACGATAGAATACAACCTTAAAATTTCACTTTTGCTCAGGTTACACAGAATTCGGTCATTAGATTGCACACAGCTTACTATAATTAATCATTACCATTTGAAACTTATTTGACCAAATTTTAACAGGCGGTTTTTTGATAATTAACAATTATTCCTCGAGCCCAAATGGGCTCTGAGTCAATAGCCCATGAGGCCGAAGGCCGAATGGGCTATTGACTCAGAGGCCATGAGGGCGAGAGGAATAATTTTTTTAGTAAAATCCAACTAGTTGGTCAAAAATATCGAGAATAAAAAAGTTTCGGCTTGTTAAAGCTAGACTTTAATCCTTTTTTGCCGCCAAAAAGCCCGTGCTTTTCGCTACTAATGGGCTATAACATATAGCCTAGTAGTAGCTCAACCAATCAGAATGCAGCATTGATAATAGACCACTAGTTGGATTTTACTAATCAATAATATGCTTGTACAAAAACTGTAATTATTAAATTCGTCTGCTTAATTCCCATTTTAAAGTTCTTATTATTGAAAGTACGATGAAAGTAGAAATTCTGCCAAATATCACAAATTTTAATGAGTAGATTTTGAGAAATTGTCTTCTGCGGTGTACCTTGCTTTTTTCGCCGCCACGTTTGTTTGTCTAATTTAAAACACGCGCCGTCACGCGAGTTACCGCTGACCGACCGCAAAACTGTGTTCAGCCACCTTAAATGATAAACATAGTAAATTTAGCAAATATTTAAAATATATTTACCTCGTAATAATTGAATGATAAATAACATAATATTATATATAGTATATTTTGGATCATTTGAAGATTGGAAGTTGCGTCGCTTGAGGACAAGAATTGGCATCAAGTTTGCCATACCTGGTCCAGTAAGACATCTACTTGGTCAATTTACATGGATGGAATACAGAAAAAGACGGGAAGCTATCAATTCAGGACTACAAGTTGGTTCAAGATATCCTTCCCGCGTTCGGGTTCATCGATCGGCAGCAACAAATTCTTACTTTCGCAAGTTAATGTTTGGAATCGGATATTCACCAGCGACGAAATAAAAACATTGTCCAAGAAATGTGACGCAGGAACGGGCAATGTGGCCTCTTGGGCAGACATGTATGTCCGAAATAAGAAAGCGATGTTTTCCGTGCCATCTAAGTGCAAACCAAAACCAGGTGCCATATAACTACTTTTTAAAGCAATGTGAACATAAATAGGGTCGAATTGTAAGTTCCCAAAAGCAGGCATATTTGTATTTTTCGTTTGCTGAGAATAAACCATTTTTGGATGAGGTTTTTGTGATATCCAGAATAATCAAGGTCGAGGTAGGGCTGATAACCCAAACTGAGGCCTTCATTATTCTAGATATCACAGAAACTGAATCTAATAACTGTTTTACTATACATTGAACGAAAAAAGAAATGGTCACAAAGGTAAGTGGAACTGATTAAGATAATATATTTCTAAAGTTTTTTCTCTTTCACGTTATCAGCAAACAGCTCCTTCGCCACCTTCGTCGTCGACCTTGTTGTGTTTTGTGAGTCCTTGTCTTCAACTATTTTTTCCATGTCTTGCTCGGTCAACGAAGCGAACCTGGATGTCATGTTTTTGCTTTTTCACTGACTGCAAGCAACACAAAGCGCGCGAACTTGACATGATTATAACCCTTAGAAATCATGCACCGTGGTCGTACATGACATGATTACCCGTAATCTTGAGTGTCCTTGACATGATTATTGTATAATCTGCTGCTAGAAAAAATTCACTGTACGCTTTCGGTCAATAAGAAAAGAGTTAGCGAATTCAATGTATAATAATGGTCGTTGTTATATTTGGTTGATTCATTCCGATATCTATACCGATTCCACGTAAAGTATAAACAGGGAATCTCATTTGCCCTTATCCCGGTTGCTTGATGTATAGCTTGTATGTATCATTATTACTGGCAATTTTATAATTGTATTATCGTTATTATTATCATCATTATCTATAATTGTGTCAAGAATAAAAGCCTCGATTGTGATTGTTTCCCAGCAGCCTATTTTTTATTTGCCGATACAGCATCAGAATTCTCCAATCTTATCTTTCTGGTTAGATGCTGCTTCAGTTGTAATTGTATCCCAGGCGAAATTGGACATTTGAACAGCCAATGAAAATTGATTGGCAAATGTTGCTAACCATGCTAGCTAATCAAAACAAAGAAATAAAAACTGTGGGCTTCTGTTATACACATTTATTTATTTTTAAAAAAAAAAAAAAAAAAACAGCACCATCCCCGCATAGTTCGAACTATTTTTCTTTTCCCAAGGTTGTTAAAAAAAATTATCGGGATTCCACTGTATAAAGAGACTCTTTTTCGACTTTACAGGAGCATATGATCTGAACATCGCGAAAGGTGTTTGGATTGGAAATAAACAGGGATCAGGTACATTTGAAGAGTATACCTTGTGCTTCTGGCTGAAAATCGAAAATTGGGTTCGAGTACAAGGTTCCAATACAGCCGTGCAGCTGGTTCTTACTTCAATGACTGTCAATGGTGCTTCCTTGCCCAAATCTCTGACTTACACTTTGAGAGGAGACGAGATCACTGACATAAGATTAGAAGTGGGTGATTTTTATAAGTCCAAGACCAGGTAAATTTACGTCCTGTAAAGATAACCAATCTCAATAGGTCCTTTTTTTTTTACATATTTTTACCCAAAGACATTTGACAATTTCTTAATCAATTGGGAAGACAGTCGACAATTAACGGCTTAGCAAAGTACAACCGATAATTGGCGTTGTCAATTGTAGTTTGTGTCCCAAGCGCGGAAAACAGTATTTTGAATCAACTTCCGTGCTCAGTCTCTAATAAGACGTTCTCTTTAGGATAATGAAAGACATTCGTTTCATAGTGGAATGTGTTGTCAATTTGTTATTGATTGAGTCGTTTTGACCGCGTACCTGATATTCTCTATCATTCATGCAAACATTTACTCTCCTTTATTTTCCTCGGACGCCATTCTTTTTTCAGCAAACAAATTAGTCCTTCAGTTCGCTTCTGACCTTATTGGCTTACGCGTACACTAACGACCATATTTGGAGCTCATGCTATAATGGCTCGCTAGGAAATTCAGGGATTCAGCATTTATCAAATGTTTGATATTCCGAGAAAGCGAACCAATCATATTGCATGAAACACCATACCAATCGGTGCGAATTAACCTGAATTTGCCGAATTAATTTGTGCAAAGATTATCAAAGGTCCTTTCGAATAGAAACCGTACAGACAGGTCATACTTAGAACCTCATCGTTTAGCCTATAAGACCGACAAATACTACCCTTCCAATGAATAGAGCATGTACCATTTAGATCAGAAGTTGCATCGGCCTTCATTGCATCCTAGTGACCCCAATGAATGAACTGGTTTCAAAGTAATTTACAACAATCCCTTTTTTTATTTACAGACAGAGCATGGGTGTACTTGCCGACAAAAATTGGCATCATGTGTGTCACCTGTGGTCTACCAAAACAAATGAAGTCAAAATTTTCGTTGACGGAAAGGCAGGAGCAACCGGCACTCTTTCCTATGGCAGTGCACCTACAAAGTTTGACCTAAGCCTTGGACCAGGCAATCAGGGATTTATCGGTACCAACAAGCTTTATTTATCACAAGTGAATGTATGGGATCGGCTTCTTACCAGCGCTGACATAACACAGTACTCCCAAAGTTGCAACGCTGGGATAGGCAACTTGGTGTCATGGGCCAATATGTACGACGAATCAAAGGTGTCTTGGTACACCAAACCTTCTAATTGTAAGGTACCATCGGGAAGTACAAGGGGTGATTCAGATTCTCCTCAGGCTCGCCGACATCTTCCTGTGGCATCTTATACCCATCTACCAAAGCACTCAATGAAATATAGAAAATGAGAAACGTTTCTCATCCTTTTTGCTTGTAATTGTGACCGAAATGGCCTTTCCTTGCTAAAGTGATATACCATCAGTACCAGTATAGCAGTGCGTCCTCAAGCAGAGAGTGAATGATCATAGTATTTTTGTTATTTACGGCTTTGAAGCGCTGGAAGATAAGAATGTTTTTGGAAGGGATCCAACTAAGCTGACCCTTCCTCCATGATAAGCACTGCACAGTGCATGACACTTATTTTTCAATGATCCATCTTTGAAATATTCATGTCTTTAATCTGTTATCAGAGATAATTGTCTAACAGCATTCATATCTTATCGCCGCAATGGTCGTCACCAAATAAAATTGAAATTTAGGCAAATATTGAAACAGCATATTTAAATAATAAAGAATTATTAAGCGATAAGACTTTTAGTCTCATGAATAAGCCTGGAACAGCTGCAATCTTTCCGGTAGCAATTGTATCCTGCATTTAAGTTCAGATTGTTCCGTGTAGAAAGAACAGGTTGTTGAGTTTGTTTACTCTTTCCATTTATTATACGATTTTCCGTCGAAAACGGTTTACTGTAAGTAAGCAATCAGCCCACAATTTTTCTCCTAATTTGATTTCCCCTTATGCGTGCGTGTCTTTAAGCTGATGGTTACTCAGTTCACCTGCGACGCTACCGCCTACCCCACATTCATACCACGCTTTTGCGTTAATGACATATATGAGTGGGAACTTCAAAAAACGTTGTTCTTAGTACAGTGAATAACGAGACCTTAGGTTGGTACAATAACTGCATTTATTTTATGTAATCACTGTCGAAGGACTGATTATTCCGCCATTAGGTAAAGTGCAAGGGGTGGGTCGTTTTATTGGTAGTCAAATTATCGGCTGTCCAGTCATTCTGTCGCTAACGGTTTTGCTTGAATCTGTCAATACGTCGTTTGGAAGGTACAATGTACCGGCAACTGCTGCTTTAACCCACTTTGTGCTAAATCAGTAAAGCAGCTTTCTAAAGTCTTTTGTTGATATTAGGCTCCATCAATTTTATGGTTCGTCCTCAAACGTTGCTCAGCAATATTATTGCGATTGTTATTATCACCATTTCTTGTCCCTCATCTTCAACAATATACACTTAATGTCAGATCCAGAGGGAAGCAGTTAGTTTTGTTTTCCCGAGAGTCCTAATGTTCCCCGAGAAGAAGTCGAGGGAAACCTCAGGACTCGAAGGAAAACAAAACTAACTGCTTTCCCGAAGGATCGGACATTAAATGTTTTGTTATATTTCTAGACCTTCACTTCAACAGCAACAAAAGAATAACCGGAGCGAATCAAAACATGCAGTCGACTCGGTACTTTGATATAAGAACACAAATAATTTAATTCTCAAAACCACTGAATGAATGATTTGCTAAGTACTTTCCTTATATTATCTGCATCGTTTTCCTCCACTAGCTGCTGTTTCTCCTCTGCGATAACTTTGAATATCGTTTCTTTTTAGCTTGAGGCTTCATGTTTGAGTTGTCGTGTTCGGTCACGAAAAAGAAAACTGGCCGGACCTGGCAGTGTTTTTCCCGCCTTCTGTCACGCCACTTTCCACCATGCTTTGATCACGTGCTGTAATGTATCCCGAGCGCGGTACAATTACTCAATTGCATCACGATCGGGAGAACAGGGATCTTTTTTGCATGAGCATGCGCGACCGCTGAACAAGCGATGTGCCTGCCTTCAGCCCACAATTTTTCTCCTAATTTGATTTCCCCTTATGCGTGCGTGTCTTTAAGCTGATGGTTACTCAGTTCACCTGCGACGCTACCACCTTCCCCACATTCATACCACGCTTTTGCGTTAATGACATATATGAGTGGGAACTTCAAAAAACGTTGTTCTTAGTACAGTGAATAACGAGACCTTAGGTTGGTACAATAACTGCATTTATTTTATGTAATCACTGTCGAAGGACTGATTATTCCGCCATTAGGTAAAGTGCAAGGGGTGGGGACCAGGGGTTGGCACCTGGCAAGCAGGCTATAGCACTCCTGTCCTTCTCGTGCACTCTAACTAGATACTTGGTTCAAAGCGCTTCCGGGTTTTTTAGTATCAGCATTGTAGATCAAATTTTATCATAGAACATCGCTGATTGCCAACATAACCGTTGTTTCATCAGTTTTAATTTACGATTCTCTGCTTTCTTCTCTCTATTACAGGTTGAGCAATTTCAGCGGGCAACGTTAGTTATTATTTCCTCACTATCGATAGCCTTAGGGTTATATAGAATACTTGATACAAAGTGCGCGCCTACGGTATTTACCCACTTGTTGTTGACGGATCATAAATCGACCGAGTGAGCGCAGCGAACTATTAAGATTTCTGATACAAAATCAACGAGTGTGTAAATACCATAGAAGCACTTTCCATGTGGTATCGTGTTCAACTGTGGGACAATTCATCATACTACAGTAACTATACTCTTTTTATTTCACTGTTAAACTTTCCAAAGCGCTAAAATGCTAAACTCTACCACCAAACAGCAAAATGACAACGAAAACGTTGTATCATGGTCAGTAAAAAACCTCTTATAAAAGTTACAAGAGGGCAAGGACGGCGGTAATCCAGGAATAATAAATCATGTTAACTCTTGTTCTCAATGTACAATTAAAAATGAATGAATTTGTAGAAAAGGGCCAGTTTGAATATAAACAGTGGACAAAATTGCTCCAGGCTCAGCTTAAAATATGCTCTAGATTTCTCGTTCTGTTCACCATCGGCTATTGTTTTACCGGCACTCCACAATTTTCTTCATCGACGGAGAAACATTACGAAACTACTCAGCTCCAGTTTACGAGTTTTACTTTTTTGCGAGAAAAACTACGAGAGAAACTCTGCTTTGTGGTCTTTTCTCGTTGAATGTCTGCGAGGCAAGTCGGAAAGCGAGGGCGCTGCAAGTTGCAAGCTACAAGCGCCTACAAAGGCGGGAATTTTGGGCCGAAACTCACACACCTCTGTGGCTATTGATCAGACGCATCCTTTTTGTCACACGTGAAAAAACATCGTTCACGCTTCTGATTGGATGTATCACTTTTTTCACGTCTGAAAGACAACATTCCCTCCTCTAGTTGGCTAATCATTTGTGTACTATGAACTTTTCGGTAAGTCAGTAGGTATATAAAAAAAATCGATATTATCCATGTTTTCATAAGCTACATGTGACTGGCAATTTTTCATATCTCCTGAAAACACACTCGTGTGAAAAAATATGCCAACTTATCCGTGCAAAACGTTTATAACGCATTAAGCACCCTTCCTCTGAAGTTTACCTTTTA
>JBBMOI010000002.1:44515000-44542500 GCA_038088405.1 Porites divaricata | reverse complement strand
GGCAATCCAATTTAGATAATCTCAATGGCCGTCGTATTTGGTTTAAATCCAGTGCAGCCAGAGTTGCATATTCGGATGCTAGTGACACCGGATATGGCGGTTATATTGTTGAACTTGGGCCCCAGGTGTCCGCGCAAGGTGTTTGGTCGGTTGATTTAGCAAAGGAAAGTTCCACCATGCGTGAGATTTTGGCCCTTAGAAAAGGTTTGCAATCTTTTGCGCCTAAGCTTGCAGGATTATGTGTCAATTGGCACACGGACAACCAGAATGCTGCGCGTATTATTGATGTCGGTAGCAGGAAGTCTGGTTTGCAAAGGGAAGCTAAGCGTATTTTTGAGATTTGCGTTCATCATAGCATTTCTATTGAGCCTGAATGGGTGCCCAGATCCAGAAATGAGCAAGCAGATTATTTAAGCCGTATTGTTGATTTTGATGACTGGTCTGTTAGTCCTCACATTTTTCGTTTTTTAGACTTGAAATGGGTGCCTCACTCTGTTGATCGTTTTGCTGACGAGCATAACCATTTATTACCTAGATTTGATTCCAGGTTTTTGAATCCTTACTGTGAAGCTGTGGACACTTTTACACGGTCTTGGGACTTCGACAACAACTGGGTATGTTCTCCACCTCACCTTGTTCCGCGGACTCTGAAGCACATAAGGTCTTGCTGCGCACAAGGTACTTTGATCGTTCCGCTTTGGCGTTCTGCTCCATTTTGGCCTTTACTTACAACGGACGGTTCTCATCTGGCTCATTTTGTTGAAGATTGGGTGGACTTGCCCCCCTTAAAGACGACTTTTTGCATGGGTCGCCACAGCTCTGGTGTTTTTGGCAGAGAGAATCTTAATTTGAGGGTTTGGCTGTTCGTATTAATTTCAGATCTGCGCGGTTTTTTATTACTGGTTTTTGCACTAGCGATCAAGGTTGGTGCTCTCAGTGTTCATCTATTTAGTTTGGTAAGTTTTATTTTTTGGGTACCTTTATAATTTTCTAGTGATTCTTTTTTTTAATGTGTGGATGGCTTCGGATAGTCTGAGGTCAGTGGGTGGCCTTCAGGTAGCCAGTGGGTAGTTTTCACAGATTCTATTGGCGTTGTTGTTCTTTGTTATAGCCAGTGGGTGGCTTGTGCGTAGACAGTGGGTGGCTTGCGCGTAACCACTGGGTGGCTTACGTCGATTCTATCGGCTTTATTTGTTATAGCCAGTGGGTAGTTTACGCAGATCCTATTGACATTATTTGTTCTAGCCAGCGGGTGGCTTGCGTAGTTTCATTTAGTTTTATTAGTTGTACTTGTTCTGCCAGTGGGTGTCCTGCGTGTGGCCAGTGGGTGGTATACGCATTTTCTTTAGTTGTTCTTATTTTTCCCGTTCTCGACCGCTCGGTTGGGCAGCGCTTGGCTTGAAGCGAGCCGCACCCAATGGTTTTGTGTGTTTTCATGTTGGGTCAAACTGAGATTTAGAGGAGAGTAGTATTTTCCTGCATTTGACCTGGTAATTAGCAGGAAAATATGCTCTCATCGGTATCTTATGTTTGTTTAGGCGTGTGCGCTGGTATGTGGGTAATTAGTGGGGGTATATATTTGGGCTTACTGGTTTTGTTTTTCATCTCGGTCTTGCTGTTCCAACGTTCGGGTCATTTTTGTTTGTTTATGACTGTTTATTGGGGTGTGGTGTGTGTTCTTTGCTTTTATGTTGCAGATGTTTTCAGCTCTACTATGTGGTCGGATCTTCGGGCTGCGGTTCCCCAGGGATCTGGTGCTTTACATTCCCTTGCAAGTTCTCTTCCGGATGTTGCGTTGGCCAGCAGAGCACCCAGTACTTCCTCCAAGTATTTTTCTTCTTATAACAGATGGAAATCTTGGGCACGAGAACATGGCTTGACAGTTTTTCCTGCTTCTCCGTTTCACTTTGCTATTTATTTGCGTCATTTAATGACTGAGGCGAGGACAGCATCTCCCCTGGAGTCAGCCGTTCATAGCATTGCCTGGTTTCACCAGTTGGGTGGCGAGCCTTCACCTTCTGATCATCCGTTGGTGAAGAGTATTCTTGCCGGTGCGCAGCGTTTGCTGGCCCATCAAACAACCAAGAAGGAGCCTATCACAGCCTGTCAGTTGGAGAAGTTAGTTGCCTGCAAGGCGGACTCGATGGCCTCTTTGTATAATATTCGTTCGGTTATTATTTGCTTGTTAGCTTTTGCTGCCTTTCTCAGATTTGATAAGCTTGCTAAGCTTGTTCGTTCCGATGTTAAGATCGAAAATGACATGTTAAAGTTATTTATTCAATCTAGTAAAACTGATCAGTATAGGGATGGAGCTTGGATTGTTTTAGCTTCTTCTGGGAAAGCAACTTGTCCGGTTGCCATGATGAACGGTTATTTAGAAAGAGCTGGGCTTTCCTGCGATAGCCCTTTGTTTTGCCAGCTTTCCAAAACTAAATATGGTTATATGCCTAGATCTAAAGGTTTAAGTTACTCACTGTTAAGAGAATTAGTGCTAGAGACTTTTAAAGATATTGTCCCTGATATTTCTGCCATTGGCACCCATAGCCTTAGGATCCGGAGTGGGAGGCTACTGCTGCCGCAAATGCTGGCGTATACCAGATCGACTTTTTAAGCGTCATGGCCGCTGGGCTAGTGAATCGGCTAAGGACGGGTATGTCCAAGATTCTTTATCTTCACGTTTGTCGGTTTCTAAGGCTTTAGGTATTTAGTTTTCTCGTTCGTTCCGTTTCTTAATTTATTCTAGTTTCTATTTAGTTGGTCTTGCCCGGGGGACCGTTGTTTATGGGGTACAGCTGGCCTGGGGTTTTCCTTCTAGGTGCAAGTGGACGTACGGGGAGGTTTTTCACCCAGCTGTTGTTCCACGACCCCATTTCAGTTAACTTGTTAGTTCTATTGAGCTGAATGTTACTTAGACTGTATATTATTCTCCTATGATATTTCATGTATCCTTTAGTCTTTTCGGAGAATAAACCGAGCGCTTGGCTTGAAGCGAGCCGCACCCAATGGTTGTGTGTGTTTTCATGTTTGGTCAAACTGAGATTTAGAGGAGAGCTCCAAGAACAGGTACATGTAGAAGACAAGATCCTTTCAATTGACATTTTTCGGTTGGTCCATTAAATTAAGCTCTAAAAAAGTACAAATAAGGAAAAACTGTCAAGATTACAGTCTGGTGGTTGATCGGTAGCACATGATCAATGCATTGTAATCTCTCATAGTTATTAATAGGTAATCATATTTTTCGAAACATAAAGCTTCCTCTATTCTTTCCAAATCCATTCTGATAAAAGCTGGGAGACTTATTTCAATCGTGAAGGTAAGGGTTTTCTTGATAGCTACTATCTTAATTTTTCTAATAAATTCTCTCTAAAAGTAGAAATACGTAGTTCAACCCTGAACAATGTTTGGGTCGCTTCTCTCCTTAAAATCAGAAGCACGTTTCATTAGTGGACATTTTCGAGTTCACTCTGATTCTCCCCACTTTCTTCATGTTGTGTTTTTCAAAAACAGCGCTCTTGAGTAATAATTGAGTGGTATTACTTTAATTTGCTTTTCATTTTTCGGGACTGGAACAAGAGTTGAGGCAATAGACCACGTGAAAGGGAACAAAGTTTTGAGATCGGACGAGACAACAGTAATACAAAAAAGGATAAAACGTTCTTATATTCTACTACTGACAATGCCCTGAATTCAAATACTTGATACGTCCTAAATGAGCCACAGGGGCTGATATATAATGGAAATTCTACTGTCGGTTTACCATTTCTTACTTTTTTTTACAGGTTGTGTGGTTTTAAAGCCAACAAAATGAAGACTTTTACATATCTCTTGTTTGTTTCCGTTCACATATTGCGGTTTTACAGTGAGTTAAAGCATTTTTCCTTTTAAAACAAGCCTTGATTGAAAAAATATTGACATAAAATGACACAAAATAAAGACAGATGAAAGCATGATTGTTATTATTACTCTTTCAAGTACTTGAGTATCTAAAATAAATCAAAGGACCGTCCACCTTGAATGAGCATCAAAAGTAGTGCAGAATTAAAAAAAAAGAATGAAAGAAGGACTTTTTTAAAAAAAGGTAAAAAGGCGGCGTTTGGTTAAGAAAGAAAAGAGTTTCTGAGCCTAATGGTAATGTGATATTTAACTGACTGATATAATTTGATTAAACGGTTCGGCTCCGGCTCCAAGTCACTGAAAACAAGTCCTGCAGAGAAGTGAATAATTATGTTATTTAGTACCATCCAAAAAACTTATTATATAATGTTCTGGTCTTAATTTCAATGATTCATTCTTCTTCACCGGCTTCAATTAAAGAAGGTGTGTTTTCCGTTTCATTCATAATTCCTTTGTCCAGTAAACAAATGAATAAAGCTAACGACATTTATGAAATAAAAAGCAAACTATAGACTGAGATTTCTAACGACAGATATCTGAGGAAGAGGTTTAAAAAACGTTTGGTTAGTTTTCCTTCAGCAAGTCTATAAGTTCTGTTACGTTCTGTTGAAAAAAGGTTCATTACAAATAAATAACCTTTAAAAAGAACATTAAAAGGGAACAGTGTTAAGTAAACATGTTTTCACATTTTCAAAGCATTAGAAAAAATTCTTTTGGTCAGTTTGAAAGTTGGCCCGATTGTTTAAACTGACTTGATGCAGGACAGGACCTGCTGAGTTTCCTGGTGGCCCACAGAGTAGAACTGTTTTTCAAATAAAATTTTAATACCTCTTTGTAAATCGTCTTGAAGTTAGAAATTTAGGCCATAAAAAATAAAATCGAATTGCCAAATCGGGCTAATATTTACTAAAAAGCAGACTGACCCGGCAATAAAAAAGTATTATATATAAAATAATACGCAATATAGTTCCTGATTTGAAACTGTAAACAAAAAACAGATTGAAGTCAAACTTACCATTTACAAACAGCAGATAATAAAAAGAAACAAATATAAAAATCAGCGGCTGGAACAAAACCAAAATAGCAGAGATTACATCCCAGTCGGTAATGTTTGATGCCATAAGTCTTGTATTAGCCTCTTCTTCTGAATAAGCCAGAAAGGGTTTCTCACTAGAAACATCGTTCAGATGGCAAAAAATACTATAAGGCTGTTTTCAGTGACCCATTAGCACTAGTCGCTGCTGACCAGTGCAGGATATAGACGGCTCATTCTTTTTTCGAGTGGCCAACAAAACTTATATTAACTGTAGTAGAATGAATAGTTTATCTCGTATTGGCAAAAGGTAAAAAGGGTTTAACAAAAAAAATGTAATAATTTGAAAATCGCATCTCATAAAACGGCGCAACTATTTGGAGATGATACAAGTGCTGTTATGAAACTCCAGTGGTATTTAACAATTATTCGCCGAAGGCGAAGTTAATGTTGTTGAATAATCCCCGAGAAGAAGTCGAGGGGATTATTCAACAATATTAACTGAGCCTGAGGTGAATAATTGTTTTAGTATATTCACACGAAGTGATCTCAACAGAATCAGAGAGGAAACCATTAAAAAACGATTAGTTTGATTGACGGGTGAATTCATGCGGGAACACGAAACCGTAAACAGTGGATGAGCAAAAGTTAGATCTTTACAGCACCTTCAAACATGGCAAATGATAGTTTTAATCTTTTTGTATCGAGTTTTGTAAACTTTAGCATCAACGGTTTAAAATAAAACGCCGAAAATTTAAATTACTACCCAATTCTGAGAAGAAAAGTAGTAAGAGCTTCATTTGTTTCTGTCAACTCACCGTGAATGAGAAAGTTTTCTTCGTCGCTTCTTGCAAATGCTGTCAACAGCGGCTACGATCAAGGTGAGCGTTGTTTATCTCCAAAGTTCTTTGCCTTGTTAACTTGCTGGCACGTACAATTGTCGAAAATGTTTGCCTTCCTCCTTTCTCCATAAATTAACTTCTATTCATAGGCAAATTGGTCTTGCAAGAAAATCCCGAAATCACAAACTAACAGTGAAAAAGCGACCTTGTTTTCCTCTGTAATGGTAAACATAGCTTCGAGCGTACAGAAAGTCAGCTACAGAAAACCACTTCACAATAAATCACGCTGTTTAAACGCCATGGAGTCTTTTCTTGCCTTCAAAGTCATCAGCACTTGGATATTCGTGTATTTTCAAAAAGGCTTTATTATGAAACTTGGCAAAACAGCCAGCTCACGAAGCTCACGACAGCGATTTTGTTCTGCTTTATATTCACCGCCTAGCGCGGCGAATATTTAACAATTATTCCTCGATCCCGAATGGGCTCTGAGTCAATAGCCCATGAGGCCGAAGGCCGAATGGGCTATTGACTCAGAGGCCATGAGGGCGAGAGGAATAATTGTTTTAGTAAAATCCAACTAGTTGATCAAAAATATCGAGACAAAACAACTTTAGCTAGTTAAAAAATTCTTTTTTGCCGCCAAAAAGCCGGTGCTTTTCGCTACTAGTGGGCTATAACATATAGCCTAGTAGTAACTCAACCAATCAGAATGCAGCATTGATAATAAACCACTAGTTGGATTTTACTAAAACGTCATAGTCCGAGATAGCTAACCAATCAGATTGCTTGAATTACCAAGATCACTGAGTGTGTATATACTAATATTTAATATTTAGTAGCACTTTACTCCCTCCTTTCGCAAGAACAAAAATTAGCAGGCATTGAGATAATCTTAATTTTTCCTTAAAAGGTGAATCTACAGTTCTGCAAGGCCAAGGCAAGGAAAAACCTGTAGATTTGAGTGGATTCCAAAAACAAGATGTCAAGCAAGTCGGGGATGAGCTGGACGACGGTACGGAAGAAAGCCAAGACACTACAAAGGAAAATGGCCCATTTTCCGTAGTGGCGCGCATTGGCATATTATTTTACCAAGTGAATAAGGTTTTTCTTCGACTCTCACGGACTGAATTGGTTCATCAATATGGATGCCGCTTTCCTTTTATGTTTTGGTACATAAATATGGCCAATGTGACCGATCATGCGGGAACACTCCATTCCTTACAAATTCATTTAAATTCACGCTATTTTTGTGGCCTGATTGATTCCTTAACTTCTTGGTGAAGCGTGCTTCCCCTTGGTACTTTTGCTTGTGTCATTCGCTATTCAAGAAAGTCGAGGAGTCATCTTAATAAAACTTTTACAAGTGTAATTTACAAGTATAGCTATTGTTTTAGGGTCTGAAGACAATAGCTTCCCTTGTAAATAACACTTACAAACTGGTTTCTTAAAGTGAACCCAGGTTCGGCCAACAAAAATTAACGTCAAGCGTAACTTCCAACGCCTGGTGTTTAACTAAACTGAAGGCCAGAAGTCAATTGGTAAGGCTGACGTGACGATTTGTTAAGCAATTTTCCCATAAGAACAAACACTGTCGTGGAAGTTAAATTAAACTTGTATGCTTACAGGTTCAACAGAAGCGGGGGATAAAAAAGCGCTTCCTGCTCTAGCAATGACGGCGTTGAAAAACCCCAAAGTTCAGGAAGCTGTTGTGATAAAGGATTGGAAGTCATGGGCAAACTGGTGGACAAACAGCTCAATATAATCGACGAAGCTCAAGAAAAGGCTTCCAAGTTTTTAGCGAAAGAGGTGGGTGGTAGGGATCTTGTAAGGATAGAACTTGATTTGGACATTTTTTATATTTTATTATAGTTCAATTCTAGTGAAATGTGTTTAATATGAACCAAATAAAAGTATCATGAAGTTTCAGCTCAATTGAAGCAAGCATCTCCGAGATATCCGCAATTAGAAATTGCTATTTTTTTTGGCCCTTATCTTCGTAGAGCGGTCGGAAAAATTGTCGGCAAAAACGGCTTTTGGCGTCATTATGTTGGTCAGGTGAAAAAAGGCGGGAAATTCAAAACAGTGTTTTTCGAGTCGACTTGGCGCAGAAATTATGGGTTGTGCGCCCATAAACCTGGAAAGAACAAGCAATTTGTCTTCAAACGTTGCAAGCTGTGGTTATAACCTTCTTATTATTTAATTTTCGCGAATAATACATCCAAGTAAAACGAACTTAAACGACATTAAAAATTTCCCTACGTTGTACTGGAAACGTGCGTACGTAGGTCCGATTTTTTTCAAGATGCATTCAAAAATGTGTTCATATAAGGAAGTTCCTTGGTATATAAGGTCCGGAGCTCCACTGTGGACTCAAAAACAAAATATCTTTGTATATTGATTTGCCCAAAAGAAATTCTCGCTTGCCCACAATGTGTTTTAAGTCACTGAACTTTGTCGCATTCGAGCTGATATTTTAAAACCCATGCTCGATCGGACACTTGTATCTTCGTAGATCACTAAAATATAAACACAATGCTCAATGTAGAAGTTTTAGCGTTAATATGTGGGCAGAAAAAGAGTTAATCTTTATCAAGTAAAGTCTTCCCCAAAATCGGTTTCAAAGCAACTATTAAGTTTTATAAAACTTGATCGTTTCGCGCAGATAAATATTGCTTTGTGTTGTCAAGTTGAACATGGAGTGCATAACACCTGTCAAAAGCCTACAAACAAAGTTAAAATTACATTTCTGCAAAAACTTTTTTCCAGCTATGTATATGATTTAATTACCGCCTTAGGTCACTTTAAGTGCCATAGACGCCACTTTAAGCCGCGCAAAGAGGTGCGACAAGCAAAGAACAATTTCATCATGCATAAAATTCAGCTAAGGTTGCAAAACAACAAATTCTCGTTAAAAAAGGCTTAAGGCTCTTATTCCTGCTGACAATAAAAAAGTTAATAATTTTCTGTACGAAAACAACCTATCTAAAGATCTTAAAGAAAAAGATCAGTTGTAAGCTTCGCAGCCAAGCCATGATTCACCATTTAGCTATTTTTAATTTTATTTAATAACTGGTCCATGAGGGGTCTTCATTCAAGCAAATTTAACTCAGCAAACTGAATCATTAGAAAATACAGGAAACTGTACATAAGGGTTTGTTTTGCTATAATTGTATTTTAATAGCAAACATTTTAACGCTCTTTCCTTCGCGCAATGCCTGTGATGATCCTTATCTCGTAATTAATTTTACAGGCGTTATCAGTCTATTAACTATAACTCGTTCCTAGACGTCTATCACAACCTCTCCCTAGTGGCGCACGGGATGTTATTTAACAATTATTCCTCGAGCCCGAATGGGCTCTGAGTCAATAGCCCATGAGGCCGAAGGCCGAATGGGCTATTGACTTAGAGGCCATGAGGGCGAGAGGAATAATTGTTTTAGTAAAATCCAACTAATTGGTCAAAAATATCGAGAATAAAACAAGTTTAGCTAGTTAAAGCTTGTCTTTAATCCTTTTTTTGCCGCCAAAAAGCCCGCGCTTTTCGCTACTAGTAGGCTATAACATATAGCCTAGTAGTAGCTCAACCAATCAGAATGCAGCATTGATGATAGACCACTAGTTGGATTTTACTAAAGCAAAATAGACAGCTCGCGCCGTGCGCGTTACGTGCGAAGACGACTGAGGACGAGTCAGAGATAAAATACAGTTTAAAATCAGTCATCCATCTTTCCGAGGATTATGGTTGTTATGTGACCGTATGGTAAACGTTCGGCTCTTCAGGTTTGACAAGCTGAGAAAGCTCCCTTTTTTTTGGTGTGTAAAACAGAGCCGAAAATTATCTCTGCTCTTTCAGGATAATTGTACACTAGCTATATGATAAGTTTATTGTTTGAAGTAAACCGTGAGTAGTTATTGAACTGGAACTCCGCTTTTAGTCTTAGCTATCACTGACGATACTACTATTCATTCACAGATAAAACTTGATATCATGCCTGATAAAGGATGGAGCACACCCGATATGTTCGTACCACCAGGATACCACATGGGTGCGTCAATCTCCGACGTAGATAACACAGAGCCGGAACATGGAGAACAGCCGTTTACTTACGCTCCGAACATGGGTTTGGGATACGTCATGATGAACGGTTGCTACGGCACCAATTACACTCCAAGTGATCCATGCTATAACGCCAAATTTGCTTCACCTATCTGCCTTGTAAGAGAAACTACGATTTTAACTACAGTCTGAATTGTCGGTGCCAAGTTTTAACCTACCATAAGCGGACAAAATTGTTGCCTTCTTAGGGCTTCTCAAACCCTAATAACATCTGTGTATACATGTAGGAGGTTAACAACCTAAAGACTTTGATGAAGTGTACACTGGGAGAAAACCCGCCTAAGGGAGGTTGACAAAACTTAGAAAAAGTCTCCATAAGCCCCAAGAGAAAAATTATTTCGCAGATTAGCTGACACCTAATTTTGACAGTACTGTTATTGTTCAGAGGAAAATGTAACTAGTCTAATAAAACTGTTTACTGTACCCAGAACATGATTGATGGAGCCGCTTTTATGGGCGTTGGGTTTGATGGTCGAGGAAAATACAGCCCAGAATCCAGAAAAATGAGTATTGTACAAAGAAACTGCAAGAACAAAGCATCGTAAGTATATTCTTTGGATGTGCTTTGCTTTTCAAAGCCTGCATTCCTATTTTCGATCTCTGATTTCTTATCATTCTTATCACGAAACTTCTATTTGCATCATGTACTGTCACAGTGGATGTCTCTTATTTTTAACCCTTCCCTGTTACTAAATGAGAAGAGCTTGCGATAATGCCAAAATTAACCGGTAGCTAATTAACTCTCTTTGCTGAGTTTAAATGCCACAAGTAAGATTCTACGTATTTTTATTTTAACTACCCTAAGTATGCTTGTCTAGTAAGATTTTCTCGGCCAGTAATTCTTGGTTTCATCAAGGAGCATGCATTACATACCATTATAATAAAACTAATTAAAAGACATAAAATTAAATTACGATAAACAAATCTTCGAGGATTTTAAGCTATAATTGTCTTAACTCCCCTTTGGCAGATATGATGATCTGGATGTACCAGACACAATGAACGTACATGGTGTTTACGATACCTCTGCCTACATGCTGACTTTTGAGAGTCGGTCGGAATATCGAAGCTACATCCAACAGGAAGCGGGTGTCTCTGGTTCAATTTTTGGGTTCTATGCCGGTGTGAAGGAGGCTTATGGAAGCTCTTCGTCTGGAGCGAGTCAGACATTTCTGTCTGTTTTGTATGTCGACGTCGATAGGTAAGTCAAATGGAATTTTTCAACGTAAAGACGATGGGATTCGGACTTTGAGGGGGACGTATTAGGTTTGCGGTGATGCACTTCTGCTCGATTTTTGGTGCGGCTTTGCGGAAATTTTTATTTTTTAGATGCAGTATTGCGGTTTGACAAAAGCAAGCGGTTTGCGGTATTTAGAAACTTTCGGGTAATTTCAATGTGGTTTGCAGGTTTCTTATTATAAGCCCCGTGCAAACGGACGCAACACTGTTGGCCAACAAATCCCAACATTGTTGGATGTTACATGTTGTGTCCGTTTGCACACCCTGTTGCATGTTGTTAGACGTTGTTGCGTGTTGTTACGCAAAGTTTGAAGCCGGTCAAACTTTTCAGCCAACAACTCCCAACATTTCTTTTGTTCCGTGATCGCCAAGGCGTAGCGCAACAATGTTGGATCCGTTTGCACACAGCTTTTCCAACATTGTTGGAGCCACACACGCTCATTACGCATGGATTACAAAGAATTATGGGTTGTATTCTTCCCACGATGCACTGCAGTTCCCAAACTTGTTGGGAGTTGTTGCATCCGTTTGCACACCACTACCAACACGCACGCAACAAATCCCAACATTGTTGGCGCAACAATGTTGGGAGTTGTTGCGCCCGTTTGCACGCAGCCTTATAAGAGAAATGAAGATTCACGTTTACCGCAAACGGCAAACGTCAGACTCAAGTTTAGAATTTTTCAGAATAGAAAATAAGCAGATAAAACAGTCCCGAACGATTCCTATGGTTTAAACTGGCATAAAACTACTTATTTTTGTGTAGAAGCAATAAAGAGTAAACGGAAAATAAGGGGAAAACTTGGTCACGTGGAACAAATTCACGTCTGCCGTTTGGCGTAAATGTGAATCTTAATCTGTCTATTCTGTGCAGTGTTTATACGTAATTCTGTGCGGTTTTGAGTTATTCGTACCCCACTTACGACCCCTTGGAGCAATGTTAAAATTAATATCAAAGCTTACTAAGAAAATCTCATCTTAAAGGATGTAAAAATGTACCAAGATTAGTTCTCTTTTTGCAACACAGACCAAAAAATAAAAGTGCTGTTCAGTGCCTTAAATTAAGTTTTATAGTAAAAATTCTTTTTTTTTTCCAAACGGAAGAAATCTGATAGTGACTTTAAATGACTTTAGTGACTTGTATTTTCTTTTCTAGAAAAGATTTATTTTTCCCTGCAACCAGTACTGTCAATCATAACCTGTTTATAGCTAGTCCAACGGCTTGTACCGGCGGAGGAGACAGTCTATGAGAGAGATCATTCGAGATTATTGTGTCAAATTGAAAATCACGATATTTTTCAGAAGATTGTTTGAACTACTTTTTATGGCCTGTACATATAATAAATAGTGTCAAAACATAATTTGCCATGCAATAAACATTGAACGTAAAATGCATCGCCAATGAATGAGTATCTGAGGGATAGTGTGGTACCTCTGGTAATCGGAGTGCCTTCTTTATCAATGTTGGTTCTATTTTCAGGTATGAGATTTTCATGGACGAGATAAAACCACAGGATTTAAGTTTGTCTTTCCTCCGTGAATTTATGAATTTACCAAATTCCTATTTTGAGCCTGGAGCACCTCTGAAATATCGTGAGTAGAAAAATGTCACAGCTGTTTTTAACATTAATAATTTCAGTGACTTTCTACAAGAACTAGAGTACCTTGCATTGTAAGCTATTCAAATCAAGATATACTAAGATCCATGTTGGCGAACTCGTTTACCGGTATTCACCTTCTTCTCGAGCTTACCAATGTGCCGCGATCTTCGCATGGGAATCTTCGTCCTCATACATATACTGGTTATAATGCTCCTAACGGATGTGGAAAACTGCAATATGGAGGATGAAAGAACTTGGGGCTGTGTGAAAAAGCCCTTCCAAGTAATTTTTACGTAAGACCCTGCTCCTACCTAACGACAATTTTTTGTTCGGCTTTGGGTTTATCTCGTCGTCCCTCCCTCCCCCCCCCCCCCCCCCCCTCACCAGCAATGTTGTGGCCTAAAATTAGCACTCATTTCCACCCATTTTAACTCATTTTGCTCAAAATTCATCTTTGTTTGCGGTGGGAAGGGAGGAGTTGCTAGTTTTAGTAATATCACTGGAAAGGTCCCCACACTTTTGACCTCCATTGTGTTTTAGAGACCCTAAGGCTAAGTAATTTATATTGCTGGTAATTACTAACTGTTGTTGTTTATGGTGAAGCGCCAACTGTCATTTGTGTTTCTTCAGTTGTTACGTTTTGGTCAGTGTAACGTCATCACCACAATGCGTCTCTGTAATGTGGGTTTTGTGTGGTCTTGCATGCATGAGCAAAGTCCTTTTAAGCTTGTGAAAACGTCCTTCTGGAATTTTCATAGTAACAACGGAGTCTTGTACTTCTTGGACGGCCTATTTTGCCCCAGGAGGATTTTAGTATAAGCTTATTGTACGCAACCCTACCTTGACCAAAATTACCGGTAAGGTTTCCTTTCATGGGAATGAATAATATTCTGAATGAATCCAATCCCTTACTCGTCTCATGCATAAATCTTGCTGTTCTTTCCATACAAGATTTATGTAAGTGTGAGGTTGTATAAAGGTATATTATTGTAACATGCACGAGAAGGTTATTGGTGGGAATTTCTTTGAAACAAAAGAAAAATCTAACTAGTCACTATATGTTATAGTGAATTTCATTACTCTAATTATCCAAAGCACCGATGAAAGCAACATATAAGTTAAATCATGAATCTGATTATGCATATTTTCAACAACAGAAAACTTCATTCAGCGTTGGGGAACACATTACATTAAATCGGCAAAGTTCGGAGGACAACTTCAGATAAGAAAGACAAAGCAGGCCGATCAGAAGGAAACTAAGACACAGTTTGCTGAGAAAATGGAGGTGGAATATAAGAGTCTCTTCTCGAGTGTTGGAGCTAAATATAGCAAAGAAGAGGGGTACCAACAGCGTGAGCAGGTGAAAACTTCATCTACATCAATAATGGCCCAGGGCGGAAGCCAAGAAATTGCCTCCATTCTCTCTGATGCTTATTCACCAACATTCAAGACAGAGTTCAAGGAGTGGCTGCAGTCGATTCCTCGGTACCCCAAAGCGTTTAAATTCTTGATGAGATCTATTGTTGATCTGGTGAATTTCCGATCTCATGACTTGTTTCCTGACGAGAAGGTAAGTAACACTGAACAATATAACTGCTTTAAAATGATCAATTATTTTTATAGGCCCACATCTGCTTTAGTGTTTTGGGCGAAATCAGTTAAATGCTCTTCTAGCTTTTATTAAAAAAGATTAAAGTTCGAAAAACTGCTTAAGGGACTTTCGAATGATTAAAACGTCGTTTTATTTCATCGACCGTCGTTGTTTTCAGGGGTCAAACTAGATTATAAAGTGCGTAGGAAGTATAACAATTTTCTGGAAGGTCAGTGCCCCTTCTGAAGAGATGATAGCGGGGCTCGAGTGCGCGAAGCATGCGCAGTGGAGCACCGTGGATAAGAAAATTTGATTATCTATGCAGCCAAGGAAAGTGACAAAATCGTACATACTTTCGTCCGTCCGTTCGTCCGTCCGTACGTCCATCCGCCCTCTCTTTGTGTTTAACTTGATATGGGACTAATGTTATAATTAATTGAAAGCCAATGACCAGTGTGACCGGTGTGACACATGACTATATCGCGGGCTCAGGTAAACAATTTATTGAGGTGACGTGTTAATAAAGTTCTTTGCTGAGCAGTTATGTTATTCAAGTGATCGTCGGCTCAGAAAATTGTGCTTCAAAATCAAAAATAAACTTCCCCAAAGTTACCGCGAAAGCTTCGCTTTTGGCCTTAGCTGACTAATTGATTACTGATACAGGCGACAACTTTTTCCTCTGCGCACATTGCCTCTGCCTAAACTAACTCCAGCTCATTCGTCCATAAGGCTTATAATTCACCGTCACATTTCCTTTTCTATTCTGTGCTTAACATAGAGGATCAAGGAACCAGAACAGTTTAACGTAGATAAAAATGTATTTTCAAGCACGTTAATTAAGAACATCGACGCGGTTTGAACGTGATCTCGTGTACAATGGGTGGGTACTTTAAAAGGGTGTTTCTACTGGAGTTAATGTCGCGATTTTCCTATAAACTTTTGTACTTTTTTTCTATGCCACTAAACTGTAATGTAATCATATTTAGGGCATTAGAAACTTTTTAGAGCACAGTTTAAAACTCACATTTTCGTTGTGGATCTTAATTGTTTCATCTCTTAGGTGACCTGGGGCTGCGAAGGAAAGGTAGCTGATATGGAGACGGAAGAGGATGGTCGCAGATTTTACTACAACTATTCGCCTAAAGGAAAGAAGACGAAAGTATACTGCCAATATGATAACCGAAAAGGCCTAGAAGACGCAATAATGGCTAGACGGACCAGCTTGAGCAGGGCCATTGAAATTTATATGGAAGAGGTAAATTCAAACTTCAAAATAATGATTTAAAATAAGGACTTTTAAGTCATTTTTCCGAAGTTGATTTTGACGTATCATTATGCATACCTTTATTATACATCCATGACGATTAAATATTAGAGCGCTTTTTTGAAGGAAGATTGATGAGTACAAACATTGCAGACAAGTTTCCGTTTCCTTTTTATAAGAAACACTTTCAAACGAATTTATAGCTTTTTTGGCAATCAATTCCCTCTATCTGGTCAATAGCAGATGATAGTTTTAATCGTGGAAAAACTGATTTTAGCGACTCAATTTCTTATAGCTTGTTTTCTGATCAATCCGCAACCATATCAAGATGGTACTCAAGTGAATTTTTGGCGTTCTCATACGGATTTTATTTCTTTCATGTATAGGGCCCCATCAGTTTATCTGATGTAAAACTAGAAGAGTGCAAGCCAGCCGCGCGAGATGAGCCTCAATTTAGTGACTCACTAGCCGTGCAGACGCCACTGTCATGGAAGGAACTAATTACCAGTGGAGCTACGTATCAAGTGAAATTTGACATGGTAGAAGACTTGATAAACCCGCTAAACGATGCTTTCAGTATCAAAAGAAATATGAATAGGAAACTTCAATACAGGTGTTTATAGCTTGTTAAAGTGAATCGATAAACCAGCTGGTGGCTTGAATTTCAGCTCCACTATGCATAAGTCAGTCTAAAGTTAAATATTCCGTACTGGGCTTAGATAGGCTTTTAAATAACATTAATAATTTTGTGAATCTGCCATTACCTTGAATGAGTAGCTCCACTGGGACGTAGATAAATACTCGAATACTGAAATGTCAAATGCCATTTTTGTTGTATTACTAGGCCTGTTAAATGCACTTAAGTGGAGGCCCAATTTTCCATATCCCCTTGGATTTGACTTGTGTTGTCCCTGAGGCGAGAGTTACGAAAAATCAAGGTTGAAGTAGTATACTTGGCCGGGATAGTGGGGTTTAGGAAATCTAGGTTTCAAGAAGTCGGACTTCATTGTATGTAGTCATTCAGGAAAGATGTTTTTCATGTATGTCTGCATATGGAACAGTTTGGGTAACTGCTTGAGTAAGGTATTTGTCAGCAGTGGCGGATCCAGACCTTCATGATAAGTGGGAAGGGGACGGGGGGCGGGGGGGCAGGCGGACCGTCTCTAAAAAACATTTTTTGTGCCCTTCGGGGCTCAGTTTGGTCTAGATTAGGAAGCTTGAAAAACATATGAGCCATTCTGATTCTAGCCTTTCACGACCAATCTTAGTCAATTGTTGTTTCTTAAACCAGAAATGGAAAATGGTACACCAGCAATGAAAGAAATGTCTTCCATCTGTACAGCGGCTTTGGTGAAACGGATACGCGAAAGCATAAGATGTCCATATTTGGTCTGACGCTGACGTACAAAGAAAAAGATGGCAGCCTTATTCTCGATAAAAACGATTTCAAAGCTGCTAAGAGTACCTTTCCCGCTATTCCCTCTTACCTCAAGGGGATGAGTTTAGCTCGGATTGAAGCATTGGTTAAAGGAAACTTGGCCAAATTGTCGGACGAGCCTACCCCCACCCCCCCCCCCCCCCCCCCTCTACCCCCATGCAAACCCAAGTGGTCCAATGCCTTTCGTATTGTATTGGAAGATATGGAGGGAAAGTGTTTGCACTTTACTGCTGCATCAACTGGAGCAATTAAAGTTCTGTTTTCTGCCAAACCAGCAAGTGAGGAAGATCGCTATCGTGTCGTAATAGATCCGAGTGTGGTCACAATATTTAAGGTACGTAAATCCCGTCGAAAGAGGTTTCAACGGCGATTGCAGCTTTTTTTACCTGCGTGTTGATTCGAAATTCTTCCTGATTATTTTAACTCACTTAACATGACTCGGATGAGAAGTGAAATAATTTTCCTGGATATGATCCTCAGGGAGTTCACCCAAACTACATAGGTACAACTGGGGCGAAGTATAAAGTATATAAAATTCGTATCTTCTTTTCATGGTATATTTTATAACCACTCCTGTTTGCTTGCTAGCTCTATTAGTTTGAGCGCTTGTTTTGACCGGTATCGTGGAGGGTTCAAATCCCAGCAAACCTGATTTTTTTTTCAGGGCTTCTTTTCGCAGCTGCGTACTGCAAATTTCGTTTGCAGTATATGATACCAATCATTTTCCAACACCATCCAATAGGTGTTCGAATTGACCGACATGCATGATTAATCTAGCACTCTTGATTTAGATATGGAAGACCGATGGAACTGAAATGGAAAATAGGAATTCAGGCTTTGATACCCGTGGCGTTTATAAATATTAAGTAATTTTTTATTCCTTCCGTTTAAAGGGCATTGATGCCGCACAAACGTCTGTATTGGATGTGAATGCAGTTGGGTTGGGCGCGAAATCGTTGTACGATGCTTACTTCGTGTGTATCACTATCTCTGGCAAAAGAACAATTATTGAGTATGGTAAAATTAAAGACACAAGAGACAGTGGCGATGTCTTTCTTACTATGGTGGATAGGACCAGGAACTTTGATATTCGATTCTATGCTTTTGAAAACGGAGGCGATCCTGCAAGAATCATTGATGCTCACATTGTGTCTCGTAAACTGTTCGAAATGACCTGCAGAGGCAAAACTGTCAAAGATGCGGAAATGAACTTGTGCGTGGAGGGCTGCTACTGGACATGCGATCCATTCGAAAGTAGGCTGTTTCTAAGTTCTATCAGAGGGGCTCTTTCTGTTGTATTAATTACTGAACAGATTATTGTATTAAAGGGCAGAACAATAATATGACATTATCTTTATTTGATTAAGAATCGAATCTGCGATTTTAAGATTTAGCCCTCCGTCTCGGGACAATTGAATTTTCAAAAAAAGACAAAAAAGGTTTTAGCGTCCACACAGGTCCTTTTACCATTCTTTTAACTGCGACTGCAAGTTGAATATTTCGTCTAAGCGTATACTGAAAAAGTTCAAGCAAACTACTAATTAAAAAAAATTAAATTCAATAACGTTTTCAGGTTGCACAAGCAAAAACAATGATATGACTTGCAACAAGTGCCGTTTTGCAAAAAATCCTGCAACCAACCAATGTCTGGAAGAATGTGTGGCTCCAAGGATGCTGGCCAAATACAAAGACTGTGTCAGTATGGTGTTTCCTCTGTTTTCAGGATGGCCCATTGGTTACATTATGTAACATCAAGAAAGAATGAGCTAACGTTGATATATCCTATTAAAGACCGGTTTAAAACTTATTTCACTTCGATTCAAAATCGTCCAGCAATATCCAAATACGCGTTACGCTTTGGATGAAAATAGATAAAATGGGTTACCCTTTAACTAACATGTACTAATAAGCAGGCATTCCTGTAAATAAAATGAGACAAGTCCAAACTCCCGGGCTTTTCAGCTAAAACTGAATCTCAAGTAAACAACAAGAAATGTGTGATAAAACAATGGAAGTTAGTTTTGTCTGATCCGTATCGCTAGGTACAGCAATGCCTTTCTTTACTCTAATTCCTGGTGAAGGCAACCCAGCCGTTAATGAAAAAATCAAATTCAAAAAAGAAAGCTTCTAATTAACAAATTCACGCCAGTTTTTTTATCGTCTGTCCTCTTATTGATGATAAAATGACGTCATAACGTTGTCAAAGAGTTGTGGATCCAGCAGCCGCAGGCGAGTGGATCCACAGCAAACTTTGCCAATAGGGCCATTTATACGAGGAAAAATAAGACGCGTCTTAAATAAGACGCGAACTTTCCGTATAAACGGCATATTTCGTCGAAAATAAGACGCGACTTAGCTTAGACGCGTCTTATTTTAGAACAGCCCTTAACACCTGTTCTTGGATAAGACGCGTCTTAGCTAAGACGAGAAAAACTTCGTATAAATGACCTTCGCGTCTTGCATAAGACGCGAATGCATAGTACGCATGCGTTAATTTTAGGCGCCCCACGTTGGATTGCCGTTGCTATAGGCAACAGTCGCATGAAAACGAGTCAAGAATAGAAATAAGACGCGAACCATTTATACGAGCTGTTCTCGTCTTAGATAAGACATGCTCGTATACAGCTGTTTCGAGAAAGGTTGTCGAAAAAAGTGCACGCGACAATCGCAAAAGGCATTGTGGGTGGTTTTGAGTTCTCCGTTCTTCAAAGAAATTTGAAAGAATTGGCACGAAAGGCCATAGAAATGTGTTTTCTAGTGCTAAAGGAAAGCAACAAAAGTAGGTTCGACAGCTACAGACGTCAGGAACAGTGTATTGATCATATCCCATATTGCCTTTCGGGATTGTCGCGTGCACATTTTTTCCGACAACCCTTCTCGAAATAGCTGTAAATGGTACAGTTCACGTCTTATGTAAGACGCGTCTTATTTTTCCTCGTATAAATAATGGCCCTAATGTTATGATGTCATTTCATCATTAATAAGAGGAGAGACGATAAAAAAACTGGCGTCAATTTGTTTTTTACAATAACGAAAGCTCGAAAATGTCAAATATTGCCGGTAAAAATGAAGAAAACACGAGAAAATTTATGACTTTTTTAAACTAGGGCAATGTTATTGTCAATAACTTTTCTAGCTTGGTGATTGGCTACTAATGACAAGTAACGGAGTTTCATTGGCTAAAATCCTGACGTCACTGCCCCACATTAATTAGTAATGAAATAGTTTTGCAAACTTGAAACAAGAATGAGATCAGCGATATTTATTGTCTAGAAAAAGAGAGGCATTTTAGGGCCCTATAAACTAGCCCAAAGTTAAATCATGATTATTCCAGGGAAAGGTTTTGGAGCCGTTAGAGTAAGCAAACAAGTGGAAGCAATGTACGGTTTAGCTGTCTGTAGATCAAACTAACCTGGCAGGCTTGAAGAGTTGCCCACCGATCAGTACGAACAGAAGTCGCGTATAGCCACGGCTCCTTTTTGCAGAGAATCCAAACAGATGGAAGGCTTGCATCAGAGCTGTCTGGCTATTTTTCTCAGAGAACAGAAAGTGAATCTTCTACGAAACTAAACTAAGCAAAAACACCGAAGTTCGGCTTTCGTTGGGCAAATGACCGCGTATTGCATAAATTAATATTTTATGTGTCTGTCCTCTTATTGATAATAAAAATTAGCCAATCAGCGTGCGAGATATAATTCAGTTATTGTAAAAACCAAATTCAGTTGTATTCTTTTTATCTACAATTTAGTGATTGGATGCTCTAAAAAGAAAAGAGAAAATTGAAAGAAAGAGAAACCCTTCGAACAGCTGGGACCGGCTCATCCTCGGTGTAAGAACCTGTGAAACTCACCAGTGACGTAAAACAAAGAAAACAAAGAAGTCAACACAATAAAACCTAGAAAAACAAAAGGCACAAGACAAAGAAAAGGTTCACAGGTTCTTACACCCAGGTAAACCCCTTGGACCAGCTGTCAAGGGTTAGGGTGGGCTATTTTATAGTCTTTTTTGAAGCAACTGTGACCAATTGCAGAGACTTTGACATCGTGCGGCTCATTCCAGCAACTGAAACAAAATAATTAGTTTCTGGCAGTTTAGAAAGTCGACGCCAAACTCTAAAAGCTGAGATATTCCAAAAATCCATAAATAGCCTTGCGAACTTGTTGGACTTTGACGTAGATTGCCAGGTGGGTCGCACAGTCTTAACCTGCATGTGAAATACCCTTTTACTTTCCACAGAGTCATTTGACTATCAACTTCAAGGGCAAAATTCGCTCGAGCATGAAGAGGTCTTACCTGGAGCTGAACAGTACACTTTGTGTTTTTGGATGCGATTGGTAAATGACTGGGTTGAAGACGAAATCGTGTGCAGACAACTGCTAGACTGATAAATCTTCGAATGTTTGCAGTCAGCGGATTTTATTTCTGGAATGAATATACGTGGGTTGGAGAGTCGAATTCTCTAAGATTTATGTGGAACACATCACCATCAAAAAGTTTTACATAGTAAGATAAATTTTGTCTTTCGTACATAAAACATTCACGCGTGTGCTTGTCAGATGCTTCGCTGGCTAACAATAGCTTCATTTCCATATTACAAAGCAACTGTCGAGACCGTGATTATGAGTACTACACAGTATTCAGATTTACTATAACTCAAGTGGTGCTTGGCAGGTGTAAAATGGGGACCCGTTCTTGTTTGCATGTGACGTTATCAAACTTCAAAATAAAAAGCCCTCCTGCGTTTTAAAAGTGTTACCAGATAGTTTAGATTAAAAAGACGGGCGAGAAAGCTAACATGAAGGTGAAAAATTCATCTCACCCTCGGACGGACGTACATGCAAATTCATACCCCCACCGTGGTAAAGGGGGGGGGGGGGGAGGGATTTTAACCACAAGATGTACTTTTATTATTGAAAAAAGATGAAAAAGCATACATTTTCACTCAAAAATGGCTTGAACACCTTCTACTTATGACGTCATATCTCGTAACCATAGAAACTGACCATCAGTGAACTTCATTCAACATGCGAGCGAGGTATGAAGGAACAGCTACTGAAAACATCAGGTGCTTATGTCTTATCTTCTAGGAGAAAACTCAGAAAAACCTTAGGGGGGGGTTGCATTCAACCCCCCCTTCCCCCAGTCCACTTGTACGTCCGAGGGTGGCAGTCCTTATATTATAAAAAAAATTATTACTAAATTCCAATTTTTTAGGAGCTCTCACAAATATCTCTCTCGAAAGATGTCAATGATGAAAATTGACGATCACTGGAGCATGGTTAAATTGTCAAATTATTAGTCTTCTTTCAACTCTATGATTCGATTTTTGCTCAGAGGGCAAAAGTGCTGCAATACGTTTGTTTTCTCGACCATGTTGGAATGAGCCTCTCCTACTCCAGCTTTAATGTTATGGTAACTAGTTGAACACGTTCACTCAATCGGTGGTAGAAATTGGTCTGCATTGTTTAAAAAGTAAGCATTGTAAATTTAATACATATCCTCTCTCTGAATATGGATAATTTTCACAGGTTCTTTGGTGGAGACTCCATTTAGACAACTATGGTTTTTGGTGCCTTTAAAACTCTAAATATAAGCGAGATCAAGGCTCCAGGAGGAGCAGAGGGATTGCATTGATCTAGTTTTTTTTTTGTACACTGACTTAAATTTTTCAATTTATTTAGCATATACTTGCGGAAAGAGTCTCTTGGGGACAAGAGCTGGCATCAGGTGTGTCATGCCTGGTCTAGCAGAACATCTGCTTGGGCAATTTACATGGATGGAAACGAGGAAAAGACAGGACTCTACGATTTTAAGGATACAACTCAGCTCAAAATATCCTTCCCAGATTGGGGAGCATCTCTCGGCTCCAACCAAATTTTACTTTCGCAAGTGAATATTTGGAATCGGGTCTTAACCAGCCAAGAAATCAAAATATTATCCGGAAAATGCGACGCAGGTGTGAACGGCTTGGGCAATGTGGTCTCGTGGGCAGACCTTTATGACGTGAGTAAGACTGCAGTGTTCGCTAAGCCATCCACGTGCGAGGCGCAATCAGGACAGACCGAAGACAAAGCAACGGCAATTTCTACCCAGGGACATATTCAGGATTTTCCCAGAGGTACGCGCATTTTTCCAAAGAGGTTTTCAGAGAAATGGTCTGTTAGGGGAAGTTTAAATTTATCATGTAAGTGTGATAATCTGGCGAAAATTGTAACATGTAGCTGTAGCATATTGAAACCAAAAAGTCACACAATGAATTGAATGTTATTTAAGACATCGCCTTTAGACTGCCCGTGATTTACACTGTTCTCTCTTCCCAACAGCTAGAAGAGTTACTTTTTTGGGAATAGTAGTCATGTAGAAGAGTTACATGCAATTATCCTGGTCGCAAAATATCCTGCGTGGAGATTAACAGACCTTTTTAGCTTGAATGTACGTTTTGTTTCCCATTTCAGACCAAGTGAAGTTACCGCAGAGAACCGGGGTAACTTTCAATTTTCGTCCTCTCCACTAGCTATGTACGCACAATTTATGAAAGGACAAAAAGTTAATTCCCTTGAGAACATCACGTGGTCTGAATTGGGAAAATAAAACGTATAAGCTAAAAAAGTCTTTTCACATTCATTTTTTTCAGGCAAATCTTAGAATACTTCCATGTTAAAAAGATTTGATACAAAGGCTAGAGGACATAATTTGGTTAATGGAATCCCTCCCACATGTTTAACCGCTAGTGCTGACCTTCTTTCAATTACAATGAATCGTGCTTGTTTCAAATTAATAAAGGATGGGGATGCCTGTTGTCCTGCTTTGGGGTGTGAATTGCATATTATGAGCTCACATTATGTGTTAAGGACAGGAAGAAAACAACCTTCAGTTACCCATACAGGTGTAGCCTAGGCTGAAACTGTATAAGGAGACTTTAGTTTGAAACTATAACTGGCCACGTCCACAGGTATCCCGAAATGTTTGAATCTGCAATTAATCATGCAAATTTTTCTTTGCGGATTCAAAAAGTGATGCGTCTACACGTAGCGTATTGAAATTGAATTTGCCTGGATTCACTCTCATGCGATATGTCGTGTGGGTATAAAAACTAATACTCAAATGAACAAATCTTTTAGAAAATGTTTTATCATATTGTTCATAATTCATTGGATGAAAAGGTCAAAATTGAGCCACTAACACTGACACAAACTAACAAGTAATTGCTGTAAATTTGCTTTCTGTTTGGTGTTCACAGAACCAGACGATCCTAACATCGACTCCAAAAGTGTTCATACAGAGGATCAACCAGGTTCAAGTGCCCCCAGGAAATACAAGGGAGATTCAAAAGCCGGTCATGCTCGCCGACGTCTTCCTGTGGTGTCTACCCACCTACGAAAGCACTCCAATAAAATGTAAAAAATGAGAAACGTCTTTCTCAGCCTAGTTGCATCTGAAATGAAATGGCCTGAGTCCGTGATACACCATCAGTATCAGTAGATCGTCGTAGCAGTGCGACAATTAGAGAGTCGATGATCATAGCATTTGATTAATGATATAAAACTTGAGCGAATCCAAGAATTTTTGTGAAAGGGGATCGAACTACTCACAGACACGATGCGCACAGTGCATGACATTAATTTTTAAATGACCCATTTTTGAAATATCAGGAGCACCCAACGACTGTTTTCTGTAAAATATCTGTTTGGAGAAGCAAATATAGCCTAGAATTTTCCATTACTTAAGGGCGGCTAAAAATTTGTAGATGACAGTTCCATTAATGTACAGTTTTCGAAGCTTTTCCAATAAATTCGCTGCGATTTTCTGATCTTTAATTTTCACATTTTACTTCCCAAGTTAGGCTGCCTATTTTTCGTAGAAAAAAGGAAACCTAAACCTTTCGGATTCAAAAATGCGATGAAGAGAGAAATCAGAAAATGTCTCACTTTCGAGATACGTCAAATTGCATCTAAAATTTTCAGGAAGATAATATTGAAGCCCTTGCAATTTCGAAAAGACTCGAGTTCCCCTAGGATGACCGAACAGATACAAATTTTATAGCGCCTCTTAGTAAGAATGAATTTATAGAGATGTAAAAGTACTCTGGATAGCCTAAAAAGTGTTTTCAATGTATTTAGGAGGAAATCTTCGTTGGGTGCCCCTGAAATATTCGTGTCTGTAATCTTTTATCAAAGATAATCTTCTAAAGCTGAAATAAAACAAATTAATTTACAAGAGCTAATTTAATAACACATAAAGACTATTAAGGCAATAATGATCGCCTTTTTCCAGGGAAATATACAGTGAAGTTCTCTTTTTGTCCAAAAAGCGCGCGTAAATACTGAGCGAGTGCCCCCTGGGCATCACATAATACTCCCTAAATCTATAATGATTCAATATGGTCGCCGTCAGTATCAGTAAAAAGGTCTATTCCGTAGCACGGACCGTGTCCTGCATTTAACTTAAGATTGTTCCCAAGCATGCAACTTTCTAAGCGAAAAATGAGTTTCTGCAGCGATTAACTTTGGTAAGAAGTGAGAGGAAGTCTTGAGATCTTCTAATAGAGAAAAGGGTTTAGCTCCCCAACAAGACCAAAAATACGAACCACAACTAACCTGGGGAGCGTTCTCTTTTCTTTCGTTGTAGTTCCACCACTTACCAGTCATATTGATGGATCCTAGTTTCGAGGAGGTTAAGGACATTCGCAAAGTTAACTGATCAAATGAGAGGCAAGCTTATATCTTAAAAATTATCTTCTTCCAGGTACCAGGTGGTCCGTTTGTATAAAAAGGATTAAGCAATGGAAGATCGCTATGGTTTTCGAGATAAAGTTCTATTTCTAACCACTTGAAACAAGAATTTATTTGCAATGCAATTTTGTCCATTATTTACTCCCGCAATAAAATCATGGAAAGTTCCTAATAGTTTTTTTCTTAATTATTGGCATATAGGCTGCGTGGAACACATTAATTGCTTATGCACAGATGCCCCCCAATCACGGCTTTTTAAAAGTTAATGCCTATTATAGAAGATAAAGAACTAGAACCCTTAGTAAACTTATTTCTACAGCGATCATCCGCGCGCAGCAAAGTTTGGCATAGAATGCATTGCTGATGCGTAGTTATTGAGCAAAATGTTCTTTATTTAGTGTTTGTCTATAAATCGGATGTAAATTAGTTTCTCGATACCGTAGAGGATTTCTGTCAATAATTTGTTCATAGCTGATTTAGCCATATTTCGGGAGTGGATTAGTAACGATCAGCGGGCGACTACCACGCCGTTATCAGTTAGAATAGAAAGTTGTTCCCTTAAGTATTTTAGCGATACAAAGTTTGTTTATCGGAAAATTGTAGAACGTCTTGTTTTTGCGTGGACTAACATTGTAACGCATTATTAACAGGAATATTCATTTAGCCAGAACTTAAGTGCTGTAAAAATTTTTAACTTTTGGTCGGCATCACATGTTTACTGTACTTCTTAGGAAACCTAACCGTTTGTTTCATCGAAATCGGTCACAAGATTCGACTTTAATTTCGGTCCTATTGAATACAGTTTTGACTGTGTCTCATTGATATTCATTTTTTTTGTTTTTCGAGACATACAGAGTGACTGGCACCAACATCTCACCAGGTAACTAGTCTACGTCTCGTGTGCTGTTAATTTTGTAGCTTTTAAGTGCTGGGAAAATTGTAGAACATATATTAATTCACTGCTGAACTCAACACCGGCTTTTGCGCACTTCGAGCCCGCTCGCTGAAGTTTGCCGTTTTTTTTTTTTTGTTGAATATTTCTGCTCCTTTCTCATTTCAAAACGAAGAAAATTGAAAGTGTTTACTTGCATCAACAAACGTTTCGGCACTAATTGTTTAGACTTTGATGAGGTTAGCGCAATCCTACAGGCACTACATATACGCGCAATGTTGTCCAGGTCAAGTGGAGAGGTGAAATTTGATGGTAGCTCGTGTATGTTAAAGCCGGTCTACTTCGCTTTTGTTAAGACCATGTTACAGTTTTTTTTGCAAACTACACATTTTGTTAAATCAAGAGCACATTCGCCAAGACCAGCGAGAAAAATAATCTCGACGATGGCTTTGAGACGCGCCATTTTGATGAAGGCAGACCCTGTGGTGAGCCTCCATGTACATCGCTTGTTCAGCGGTCGCGCATGCTCATGCAGAAAAGACCCCTGTTTATAAACGCACATTTGATCACATTGTCTGACGAAAAGAGTGGATTCCGAACAATGCTATAAAAAGGTCTGCAACTGGTTTTGCAGAAAATAAAGGACAATTGATCAGGTCCTTTGTCAGTTGTCAGTAAAACCAAAGTCAGTTGTCATTTAAATTTTACGCGATTTGTCAGTTGTAAGTAAAAATTTTGGCCATTGGTCAGTTGTCAGTTTACCTCATCCAGACCCTCCATATAAATCACGAAGTTTTGACAATTTCTCTGATTTGAGCCTGAAAGTCGATAAAAACCCAGAATATCATCTTCTGTTA
>JBBMOI010000002.1:44435000-44510000 GCA_038088405.1 Porites divaricata | reverse complement strand
TAACCTAACACGCGCGAGGCGAGAGTAAAACAAGACGTCATTTTACGTGCATTAACTTATATTAATAATTAATCAAAGTGACCCGCGGAAATGACATAATGAAACGCTCCTGGGCCAAGTTTGATCCAACTGATCCTAGTTATTAAATTGATAACAGAGCACATGCCGAGTTGTCAGGTTAACTTAATCTTGATCTACGTCATCGTCGTTTGAACAAGTGGGCAATGGAAGTGACAATAGTAGTGACATTCACCTGACATTCAGGTGATAGTGATTTAAAAAGACTCGATCTTTTTTATATTAAAAGTAGTTGCTTTTAATTTCAATAGTGAAACAAAACATCGCAACTGAGTATTGGATAATGCGGCTTAGGAAAAATAATTTTCCTCTTTCCGCTGACTGTGCAAATCATACCGTCGTAGCTTTGTTCTGAAATCACACCTGTCAAGTGCTCAGGAAGCTTCTTATTTCAATTCTCAATCGCCTATTTGTTTTTGTCTTTGTCGTTTTGTTACCTAGGTGTAGCCCTGGAGAAAGGAGCAAGGGAAAATGATGAGCTGAAATTAAGAGAATTCCATAAATCAGTTAAGAAACACAAACTCAGTGAGGATCCATCTTGGCGAGGAAAAGAAAGGTTGAAGGATGAGTCCAAGAAAAGTACTCTACAAGAAACAGCCAAACAGGGTACTGAGAGTGAATAAAATCAACTTTCAAGTGATCGTTAATAATAATAATAATAATAATAATTTAAGCTTACTTATACAGGATTGCTGCATCACTTTTAAGAAAAAAACTACTACCAATGCAGGTCTTGTAAAAAAAAAACAGAAAAGGTTAAAAATATGGATAAAAACAAATTACAATAATATAAAATAGTTACTTTAAAAGGAAGATTCGAACAGATAAAATTCTAAGAATTATTAAAAATTAGTTTGCACCCAGTGTAGAAAAAAGCGCACTTGGCGCAGTCTAAGTTAACTTTTTTCTAAAATAAGGTCATTATTATTAATAATAATTATTATTTCTAGTTTTGTGGCGGTGAATGTCATGGTATCTTACATTAAAATAATTAAAAATGTATCTGGGAACTCTATTTGCAATGCACTCATTAACAAATCTTAAAACATGTGTGTGTCTTCTATAATAGAGAGGTTCTAAGCCCAGTTTGGTCATAATTTGATCAGTTGATAGTTTTGAGGCAGCTGTTAAAATGGCTGCTTCCGGTGTTGCGGGATCCCCATGATGTGGTAGCTAATTGAGAGAGGGGTTTTCGAGCAAAAAAATTGTCAAGGTTACCTGCACTTAGGCCTTCATTGTGCCTTCATTGTGCCTTCATGGTTCCTTCATTGTGCCTTCATTGTGCCTTAACGGGTCAAAGAGGCATCTTGAAACTGAGTAGGCAAAGGTGGATTTTTCCTGTCGTGTATTTTTTACGTGCACACTGACGAAGATTTCACGTGATTAAATGAAATCAGGAGAAGATACCTAAGAGGTCGAGCATAAGCGCATAAGTTAAGCCTCGTTCAACGTTTTTGGTACCAGGCTTAAAAAGCAAACAAGTAATCAATGTGTGGTTAGTTCAATATTGTGGATATTTGTTTTGGGGACGGGGTTGGTTTGGTCACGACGGCTTACGTATCTGTCTGTATCTTTGTTTAGAACAAAGCGCTCAAGGGTCAAAGAGGGCTCTGCCATTAGCAGCGTCTGTTTTAAAGAATCCCAAGGTTCAAGAAGCTGTTGTGGACAAAGGATTGGAAGTGATGAACAAATTGGTTGACAAACAGCTCAAGATCATCGATGAAGCTCAAGAAAAAGCCTCAAACTTTTTAGCCAAAAACGTAAGTGCATCTGCAAACTTAGGAGACTGAATGAAGATAAATCCCCATTTAAGTTCTTTATCTTCATTAACAGATAAAATTGGATATCATGCCAGACAAAGGCTGGAGTACACCAGACATGTTTGTACCCTCTGGATACCATTTGGAGACGGCTCTTTCGGAAGTAGAAAAACCCGAAAAAGAGCAAGGAGAGGTTCCATATTCTTATGCACCCAATACGGGTGTGGGATATGTCATGATGAATGGCTGCTGGGGAACAAATTATACAGCCAGTGATCCTTGCTATAACGCGAAATGGACTTCCAATGTCTGTCAGGTAGGTGACTCTCATAGGTGAATGATATGTGGAAGGATGGAGTAGGCGCGGATCCATACCGGTTTCCACTGTTTTACGAAAATCGGTCTCATTTTTATAAAAATAAAAATTTCCAAGTAGAATTCTGGCCAAATCTCCTCTGAATGACTCAGAAACCCAGGAAAAGAAACTTGGAGCGTTAAAATCCAAAGAATTTCTCAGGGAAAACCTTCATTCGGACGCCCCTAGAAGCTTGCCCTTCATCGCTCGTTTAGGAAATCGACAGGAATTTATCCTAGATCCACGCCTGCGGAGAGAAGAAAATATGAACTTCGATTACGGCATAATCATGTCGTGAATATGCTGGTGGAAAAAACAATAGCAATGTGATGGTGTGGAGGGGAAATAAAGAAAAAATTAAACAAAGAAAAAAAGTGGAGGATAAAGAGCTAATTTGCCTTGGAAATCACAAATATGTACGAGATGCCTGCCAAGAATCAGTGAACCGGAACTGGAACAATTTGTTGGACAATAAAAACGGAAGGGAATTGAACACATACGGTTAACTTACGACTTAGTTTTTGAAGTCACATACGACTTAGCGCTCATTCCTTAGACAACAACATGAATCAACCAGCTTTCTAATACGTTTCTTACTTTTTAGTTAACCACTATCAAAACACATGAACGACCTAGATATAAATCTGTCTAACAGATTATATAAACCACCTAAAAGTAGCAACATTACCTTATCTTAACGAGATTCCGCCCCCTTATCTCAATGAGATTCATAAGAAGACAAAAGGCTATGACGTCATCGGCCTTGATGTATTCCGGCTGCCTTAATGAAATTCCTGCCCAAAAAGGGGTTAATTCGTTGCTTCCTATACTACTACCATCGGTCCTCCGGAGAAAAAGTGCAGGTCAGCTGTGATGAACATTTTTCTTGCAGAACATGATTGACGGAGCAGCATTTCTAGGAGTTGGCTTTGATGGTCGCGGAGATTACAGTCCAGAGTCAAGAAAAATGAGCATTGTGCAGAGAAACTGTAAAAACAAGGCAACGTAAGTCTGAATACAGTTCACACACGAAATAACTCCCTAGGCCCTGCGTGGGAAAAGTGCGGTAAGTATCAGTAACAGAGTATTTCAAATATTCATATCAATTGATTTCATTAGGATTTGAATTGATACTCTTATGCCAATTATGTGGAGCCAAAATGGCGGTCTTATGGATCTGACTGCATGTGAAGTGACGATTCCTTTTAGTGACCAAGTCAGTCGCCCTATCCTTACAAAAAGCAGTCATCTATCAAATAAATCTAAAGATAATTGCATTCTTGACGCTCAGTGCCAAATACGGTGGAATTGCCTACTAGAGGCTTTATGTCAGCCACTCCGCACACTATTAGAAAATATTAATATGAATGAATAATTGTAGGTATGACGATTTCGATGTGCCCGATACCATGAACGTCCATGGAATTTACGATACGTCGGCTACTATGCACACGTTTGAGAGTCGTGCAGAATTTCAGCAATATTTGCAGAAAGAAGCTGGTGTATCTGGGTCGTACTTCGGGTTTTATGCAGGTGCAAAAAAGGCCTGGGGAAGCTCAACCTCGACCGCTGGACAGCAGTTTATGTCTGTTTTGGATATTGATGTAGACAGGTAAGTGACTGTTAGACCGATGGCAGTAAAATGATGTTGATCTACAAAGTTTCACACTGTGAAAGCATAAAGTTCTTACTACGTAAGTCATTCTGTTCTTTACGCACGGATGTCAGATGTAAGGTCGTAAGCATGCGCACTTGTTGGTTTATGTTTATGCGGGGTAGTCCCTGCACTGTATTGACGTATCCTAAACTTTCACGTCTTTTTAACGCATGATCTTACTCGATAGGCCCATAAGCAGCGATTGAACATGTAGGTTGTCTAATTTAAACTCGCTCGTTCGGTTTCGTTTCCTTAACGGTATATTCTCCATATGTTCACTTGTAGCCCTCTAAAATTACCGCGGTATCATTTTCCGTTCCAACGCCAGCGTTCTTTTCATATTGAGATTAAAATACAAAATTAAAATTTTACATGATGACATCAGTGGATGCTGCAGTATTTGTATAAAGTTTAAAACGAACTGCCTCTAGTTGAGCATGCGTATAAGTGAAATTCATTTTGTTTTTTCCTGACAAAATTTATTTTAGCTGCCTAAAATGTAAATAGTGTTCTTCGATGGCGCATTTGTGGATGACGGCATTTCGTCATTAGAACGCCAGACTACTTTAAAGTACAAAATCGAAAAAGAAGTTTTTGTGGAATTATATGAAATGTTCAAAATAGAGAAATGAACCTATTTCTAACTAGATAAGTGCTACATTATAATTATCATCATTATCTAAGTCATTTCTATTTTTGTGCTGCATTAACCAAGGTATGAAATTTTCATGGATGAAGTTAAGCCGGAGGATTTAAGCGTTGCATTTCTGCGAGAATTTATGAAACTTCCAAGATCATACTTCGATGCAAGAGCCCCAGCAAAATACCGTAAGTACCGGCAAAAAATATTAAAGAGAATATAAAAGGACTCTCTGGTTCCCTTGATAATTCGGTCTGGCCTGAAGTATACGTTCTCAGTACTTGCTTTCTTGAAACGAATCAGTGTAAATCCTCCACACAATAACCTAAAGTAGTTAGTCTTTCAAACTAGAAATATTTCGTCTCTTTGCTTGGAAAATTATTGTCATATTTTGATATGTTATACTCGACACGAATTAGAATTATGATTATAGCATCAGGCTCCTGAAATTGCTCAATTTTAAAGTGACCATGTTGTACCGAGTAAGCCGAGTATATCTGCAAGTAAAATAATTGCCTTTATCTTTTGCTTTGTAATAGAAAATTTTATTCAAAGATGGGGAACCCATTATATTAAATCAGCGAGATTTGGCGGAGAACTGGAAATACGTAAGAGAATGGACGCCAAGGAAGCAGGATCTAAAACCAAGTTTTCCGAGAAAATGGAATTTGAATATAAGACTCTTTTTGCGAGTGTTGGTGCAAAGTATACAAATGAGGGAGGAGTGTCTGTAAGACAACAGACTAAAACAACTTCCACAGAGGTTGAAGCCAAAGGAGGAAGTCAAGATATAGCGTCCATTCTGTCTGACATTTACTCACCAACGTTTAAGACAGAATTCAAAGGATGGCTGCAGTCGATTCCTAAGTACCCAAAGGCGTATAAATTTGTGATGGGAAAGATTTCCGACTTGGTGAATTTCCGGGCTAGTGATTTGTTTCCAGAAGAGAAGGTGATCATTTGTTTTTGGATTGATTCGTTAAGAGTTATATAATAACAATTTATCGCGAGCTTATGAGAACGTTGATGTCCTGTTTGGGGTTTCGCTTGACAAAAAGTTAAAATTAAGTTTTGTTTTTATAGCTGTAGGATGACGTTGTCGAGACAGACCACTGAAAGAGAGAAAGTATCAACTTCAGGTTGCATGGAACATGGAAATTCTTGTTGCTTATAGCTTGTCTGTCTGGTTTGTCTTCAGAAGCAAGGTTTTATATGTAGTATGCCTTCCCTCCCTACTTCCTGGCATAGGGACTAAAACATTAATTGTCGACTTTGAGCGGTCCATCTTACCGACTTTTTCCTCCAGGTAAGCTGGGGCTGCGAGGGGAAAGCGGCAGAAATAGAGACTGACAAAGATGGGCGTAAGTTCTATTACACATTTCCTATTAAAGGAACAAAGAAGAAACTTTATTGCGAATACGACAGCCGGCAGAGCCTGGAGACAGCAATTATGGACAAGAGGACAAGTTTAAAGAGAGCCGTTGAAATCTACATGGAGGAGGTAATGTCGATTTGATGTGAGCCCATAGTATATATAATTCGCCAACTAAAACTAAAATGTATCTGTGTTGAATTAACGGTTAGGGGCCCGTTTCTCTGTCGGATGTTCGTCTTGAAAAATGTCCACCTGATACAGTGACCACTCCCACGACAAAGCCTACTACCCAACCCGGACAATCGTCAGACAACTGGATGGATGATAAAGTAGTGGTTCCCAAATGGGAAGAGCTTATCCACGCTGACTCCACTTTTCAAGTAACATTTGACATGCTGAGTGATCTAATAAACCCACTGCATATTGCTTTCAGTATTCCAAAGGAAATGAGGAGGAATGTTCGCTATAGGTACGCCTTTAACATAATAGAAGAGAACGTTTTGGCTTCATCAATTTATTGTGCGCACTTTAAATTCTCAGAAGTAGTGTAATAATAACTGCACCTTTCTACCCACAAAAAAAGTCAAAGGCCCGGTTCAGACGCCGAACGAACTTTTCATAAAGCGAACCTAATTCGAATTAAGGCTAACCTAAATGATTTAAATCGGCTGAATTGATATCAGACACCGATCAATTCCGTTTAGGCGTTCCTAAATAATTCAGACGCCGAACTTTTCATGTACTTAATTCAATGTATACGTTCGCCTCATGAAAAGTTCGGCATCTGAACTGGGTGTAATGTCACTTTCCATAATCATTTCATCTTGAGGGCTAAAGGTGCAAAAAGACAGACCCATAGCCAGAATAATAAGCCTAAGGGCATTGCGAAAACTATTTTCCACACGCGTATGATTCATGATCACTCAGTCAGACATGAGGGAAAAAGTACTCCAGGGCCCCTATGGATACCAGCAATATGTACAGCGTATACAAGTTATTGACCAAGATAGCCGGATATTCGCCAATTTCAATTCTTTCTTTTTTGCTGTCTTATGGACCGAGGCCATTTAAGAACGCAAAAAAGAGGCCAATATTCACCAAACAAATTTGGTCAATGTTAAACATTCATAATAAGGCCAAGGGAAATTTTTTCTCTTGAGGAGCCTCAATCGGGAAATCATGCAAAAGGACGAGATAGGACCATCTTTCCCGCTGTAGCTAATCAGAACACAGGTTTCGAATCATCTCAACGCTCGCGGAACCAAACCATCATGATGATAAAACTTAGAGTGTATTACTTGACTTAACTTGATTGGGTTTTCACTCTCCTCTTTCCTCCTTATCCCCACGTTGAACACGATGTCTTATTTAATTTTCACACAAAAAGATATAGAAGGAGGACGAAGGTCGCTGAAAAATTAAACATGATTGATTAGAAGGAAAGAGACTGACGGAAAATCTGTAGAGTTTGGTGCCATCTCAGTAAGTAAAAACCATTAGAAAAGTTTTAAAACAGAACTTACAAGTATTTCATATCTCTATTTTCTTAAGGGATGGTGAATGGTACACAAGTGACGGTAATAACACATTCCACCTGTATAGCGGTTTCAGCGGTTCGACAAATTACCACCGAAAACGTAAAATGTCCATATTTGGATTGAATTTATCCTACAACGAAAAGAAAGGGTTTTTATATCTTGATGAAGAAGATTACAAATCATCAAAGAAAGTGTTTCCAACATTGTCAACTGACTTGATTGGAATACCATTAGCACGGGTGGAATCAGTAAGCCGAGAAGAACCAGCTAGCAAGAGAAATGGGGCTTCCGCCACACCCAGTATAGTTGTACCCTGCCACGCCGAATGGTCCAATGTCCTCCGTATAGACTTGGAAGACATGCAAGGCCAATGTCTTCACTTTACTGCAGCGTCTAGTGGAACGATATACGTGGTGTTCAGCGCATCCCCAAAGAACTACGATACACGTTATGTCGTGGAAATTTCCACAAAAAAGGTTGTCATCTTTAAGGTATGTTCAAATGTGTTTTTTTGTTTTTGAAAGAGTTAGCAAAAGTTATTAAATTAAAGAAATCATTTGGTTTTGAAATTAATCCTCCACATTTTTGATTCGACTATAAGAGGGCGGCCTTGGACTCATTTCTTCGCAAATGTACTACTAATATATTCCTTGTAAGACCCTCCTGTGACGTCTTTACTGCACGCCATTAGCTCAAGTTGAAAGGAAGAGGTTATCTGGAGGTAACAAAGCTAATTGTATGAATTCAAAGTGAATACAGTGTGTATAATATTTACTGAACTGCGGGAGAAACATTTTTTTTTCTAGAAACTGTTTCAGAGCGATGATCTTTCATTTGCTAAATCTTTCTCCCGCAGTTCAAGCGTAGTAAATTTCCTACATTCACTTTTATATTTTAATCTTCTACGGATACTCGGAATTCAAAGTATCGACCCGACTCCCTGCTGGCTTGAGAGCACACTGGTTAGGTTGACTGCACCGGTATCGCAGAGGTCATGGGCCGAGTTCGAATGCCTTTCAAGCCTTATGTGTTGGGCTGTCCTTGTTGTGTACATAACTGCGATGATCTTTTATTTGTTATTAAAATAGTTTTTGTTAGCAATAGTCCAGTTTAAGCTACAAGCATTTTGTATGCTGGTGTAGGGTGAAGAGGCAGCGTCTGACTCACCATCCATTACCGATGTAAATGCTGTGGCCATTGGGGAAGGCGTTCTTTTCGAGTCTTACTTTGTGTGCATTACCATTTCTGGTAAAAACACGCTGATCGAGTACGGCAAAAACCAAGGCACCAGGGACGCTGGAAACGTCTATCTTTACCTGATAGATAACGACAGAAAATTTGATGTAAGGTTCTATGCTTTTGGAAACAAGGACGAGCCAGTCAATATCATGGACGCTCACATGGTCTCGCACAATCGAACGGATATCCAGTGCAAGGGTGATACCAAGAAAGACGAAATTGAAAATCTGTGTGCACAGAATTGTCACAGAACCTGCAATCCCGTGGCAGGTTGGTGGGATTTTAAATTCGTAAAATACTTCACATTGGGCACCTGTTTTGCAAAATTGCTATTTATGCCATGTTCCTTTACATTTATTGCATTAGAACAACTATAGTAACGCTGGCGGAGCTCGCTTTGCGTAAGCTCTGCTTGCTGGGACTCAAATAATTGTTGACGAATTCATTTCGGGATAAATTAGGCCACAAGAGAGGCTGTTTATTCAATTAAAGCATAAAAACGGGACGAATTCCAGATACCTAAGACATTTTTCAAGCAAAGGCGAGGGAGGGCACAGCCGCCGTCCCACTAGAACAAATAAGAATCAAAAGGAGGGGGGAGAGAAAATCTTAACTAACTCTCATGTAACAGTGAGCGAATGGCGGAAACGCCGCTTTCCAGCACCCCCTCCCCCCCCCCCCCCCCCCCACCCCTCCTTCTCACTGGTAGCTGTAGAAATGCATCATTAAACTGTCACGGTATAAGCAAAATCATTTCCTTCTTTGGAGATAAATTTCTTTTAAGATCAGCAAAAACACGCAAAAGCCTAAGTACATTCATTTAATTCCCCTACGTAAGGTTACTATCAAAAAATGGCTTTTATTTATTAATTTGTGGCTTCTACGTTAAACCTTATTAATCTTAATAATCTTTTTTAAATGTTTAAGTGTTTTAATCTAAGTACCTCTCTTACTTTCCCCGCCCTTATCCTTCCCAGAGGTCTCAGAGCTTTGACGAAAGGCTCCTGCTTTGACCTTATATTTCTAATAATCTTTAGGCTGTAAAGCACTGGACAGTGATGAACAATGCAACGCATGTAGAGTTGTGAAGGCAGCAGGGAGCTCGAGATGTCTTGACGAATGCCCAGCGACTTCTATGATAAACAAAAAACGGGAATGTGTTCGTAAGTGTATTGCCTCTCGCACTAGACTCAAAATGTAAACGTGACAATATCCGAGGGAACTAGTAGGATGCTGATGTACTTCTTCAAAGAGGTTTCCATACCTTGCAAACCAGCAATTCGCTTTGTGTTCGTGTTTTAAGTTGAAGCGTTTCCACCTCAGTACTTTCTCGTTTTTTTTTAGAATTGAAACCTCGCAATTTGTTTTTCCATCAGACTTAAATGTGTTACTTGAAAGTGGAAACAATCTTAAATCCTGCAATATGCCGAAAAATAATTAACTGGCTTTTTAAAACGTTTCTAGCATCTTATGAAGGGAAAGTAGAAATAGGCACTGGAACTCCAATTGAGGTGAGAGATATCTCAATCGGGGACGAACTCAGCACATGCATGTGGCTGAAGCTTACAGACGGAACATGGAAAAAAGATAACCATATGGCATTTCCGATTTGGCTGGAGATGCAGGGAATGAACATGCTCACTTCCTTAACTGGAGAAGGTGACAGTCTTTACTTCCAGTACATACATGGTGGCATTAATGAAAGGTAATCAACAACTCAGTTTCTTTAACTTTTGGAGCCCTCAAATTCAAAATTTACCATATATAGTATGTTATTGTGTGACACTTTTGTTCGCTTGATATTAGCATAGTCAATGTCAGGTGCATGCCAAATGTCACAATTCTCCAGTGACATCTAGCTAACATTTTACACATTTATTCCCAATGTATTGTGCACCTTATGCTCCCAAAATAATGACTTAATGTAGAGCAAAACAGAAGAGACTCACTTTTTGGAGAATGATATGGTTGTTACATTGCAAGGATAAGAAAAGCTCACTTGATTTCTCGTTTTTGAGATTAAATTTACTTAGTACGTTCTTCACTTTGTTATTCTTGTTAATATCTCATTGCACGGTCGGAGTTTTCTGGTAAATTCCTTACATTATATTAACGGCTCACCCTTCTCATAATTTGCTTGAATTAAGGCTCAACGTCGATATATTAAAGGATAAACTATGGCATCAAATCTGCATTTTATGGTCAAGTAAGACAGCTGCCTGGTCGATATACTTTGACGGAGAGAGGAAAGCCTACGGCATTTATAACGACTTTATAGGACGAAGAATTGGAAAGTTTAAGTACGGAGAGGCTTTGTCGTTAAATAAAATGCGCATGACTCAGGTCAATCTTTGGGACCGCGTTCTCACAAATCAAGAAATCGCAACCTTCGCAAAAACATGCAACCAGGGAATAGGTGACCTTGTTTCCTGGGCTGATCTGTATGACGAGACAAAGTCAAGCAGGTACTCCAAGCCGTCCACCTGCAAAGCAGTTCCCGAGGCTTTATCAACCACCGCCACGCCTGTGACAAAAAAGCCAACAACCGAATCCACAACTGCAAAAGCCACAATAACTGAGCCAGCATCCAGGTAAAAGAGGCCCCGCAAAAAGTGCTTATATCAGTAAAAGATTTTTGGTAACATGTAAAATTAAACTGAACGCAGGAGCCCATAACCAGGAGCCAGCAACTCTTTTGTGGCCATGCAACGGCGTTTTCAAAGACCAGTTTATTTTTAGTTCAATTTGACCATCAAATGTTATAAGTCTTGCTAATCAGACAGCAAAAACTGGAGAGCAGAAAATAGTATTCTGATGTTTTATAGCATCCAACATTTCCTTTTTGCCACCAATGTACTACTGATGCGCACGCTCACAGACGGTGCTTCCCTTTTCGCGGGAATATATTTTCTAATATGATGCTAAAAATATACTGATCTCTGAAAACCCTATTGCATGGACTACGTATTGGAGCTCAGTACACTCTCCGGGTTATGGACTCCTAATAAAATATAATCTTGGAAAAAAAAAAGAAACTCACTGACAGATGTTTATTCTCTCTATATAAATGTTATTTCATCATTGATTTCTTTGAATTTAAAAGGAAAATGGGAAGCTTTAGCAGCTAAAATAACAACAAAGCCAGAGACATGAATTCTCGCATGATGCTTTTTAGGGGTGACGAATGGTCTTTGCGAGCATTCGCGAGCATGCCGAGCACTGCGATTTTTTTTGCGAGAACGAGCAGAAATTAAAAATTTGCTTTGCGAGCTTGCGAGCAACGCAAAAATTTGGGAAGCACGAGCAAGCGAGCACTCGTGTCTAAAATTAATTAAATGCTAAAAACCTGTAAAAAATTCCTAAAATATAAATTAAAAATTAAAACTAAATCTAAATCTAAAACTTGCTAGTAGTCACGCTAACAGAGGGTCTGGCTGTAACAAGCAAATGCTTTCTTGAACAAGCTCCTTAAAAGAGAACGTAAATTCTAATCACCTACATTTCAGAGGGTAATTTCTTCCACAGCCCAGGGCTACTGCATAAATTAATTTATCTTCAAGAGGTTAGGAATAGAGAAGCTAAAACCCATTTCCTCTCACCACAAAGGGAATTATACCGTAAACTGCCGCTTATACATGCTACCCCCCTCCTCCCAGTTAAAGAAAGGCCATCTACCTGCAGTAAACATATTAAAAAAACATCCGATTATATGCCCCCCCCCCCCCACCCCTGGAATATAAGCTCTCCTCCAGCTCAAATTATACGCCCCCCTCTGAATTCGATTTATAAGCCCCCTCGGATGTTTTCACGAGGCGACGCTGTCAAGTCCTCAAAGCATGAAAAGGCTTGTTTTAACAGTTCGCCGCTACTTTTCAAGATTTTCACTACTAGACAAACAAAATATTTTGTTTTATTCAAATAGTTGCCTCGCTTTAAAGGTCCAGTCACTGATCAACAAAAACCACGGACTGACATGAATTTTTCACATGGTTAACCTCCTTCCATAGTGAACTTATTGTTCATTTTGTAGAGATGTTTCAGATGAGCAAAAACTACAGGGTGTCCCAAAAGTTCGTTCCTCTAATTTTATGCACTATAACTTTTGATCAAAACTTTAATTTTGCATGGAATTTCTAGAAGGTGTTTATTTCTCTATCAAGTACATGTATTCAGAATTTCAGTAACTGGCATGCCCCCCCCCCCCCCCCCTTTTTTTACATTCTGTAGCCGTTGAGCCATGAACTGGGATATACGTGTAGACCCACAAATGATGCATTTTGAACTTTTTTTATCACTTGGTGCGCAGGATCCACTTCAACCCCCAAACAATATTTGTTTAGTTTAGGCAGCTGAAAAAAAAAATACTTTTTGGGCATTCATCCAAAAAAGATAATCGTCCCGGCCCCCTTCCACAGCAAGGCTTTTGTATTTCTTTACAAATTTGAAACGAGTTGGGCGTTAATTGGAAGACTAAGCAAAGGTTTTTTTGCCAACTCAGGGGCCTCTAATTTTGAAACATTTTAGCTTTTCATGACCCTTTTATTTGGCTTGCTAACTATGTGAGACTGAGCTTCCTTCTCGAGTCTCCTATTTTGTATCCACCCTTCTTTAAAAGTATTTTAGCTGTTTTATTCAGCGCTCTTTGTCTTCCCCTTAGTTTCTTGACTTCAAAACCTTCATTCTCCATGATCATTCTACCACCCATTATTCGAATTTTTCCAGTTTTAGCAATTTCTACAACAGATAAGTCAGTAAATCGGCAAAGTATACGGCTTATGCTCTCACGCAACTGAAAGTTTTTGCGTTAAGGGGGTTTATATTTCGTGATATTCACAAAAACAAGGAAGGAGTTCGAGCATTTCGGGCTATGAAATACAAAAAACATGTCGCTGGAAAAAATACTCGTGCACGAGTACCTTCGGCGCGGAAGTACACAAATCGAATATTCGAGTCAAAAGATGGCACAACAAGTATGAAAATAGTGAATTATATTGAAAGGCAACTTTTGTTGAAATGATTTGTTTACCAAGTCCCATCGTACTGAAATACAGACTTATAAAGTAGAGGAACGAACTTTTGGGACACCCTGCATAGTAAGTGCGTGCAGAACCCGTTAGTGGGTGCTATAAGAATTTATAGACTAAGTGTAATTGTGTACTGGTGCTTGCGAATTTGTTCATGGGACACAAGTGAAAACATTTGACTTGAACTGTATTAGGGTTCCAGCATTCACTTTAGCCGCAGATATGTTACGTTTTGTTCATTCGATAACGAAAAAAAAAAGGCTTAGTAAACACTTTGGGGGAAAGTGTTTTAATAATCAATACCTGGCTTGGTTTCCATAGCAACATTGGAGCTCACCAATAACGTAGGTTAAAGCATGTTTCCACCACAACATGTTGTTTAATAAACATCATTCTTATATATATATCCGAGTAACTGCCGAGCTTTATGTTTCAATGACTGTTTTTTCAATGTTAAAGGCCTTGTTGCAGATTACTATCAAGTAGGCTTTGCATTGACTGAGAAAACCTTCTCTTAACAAACAAAATCTTCATGATTATTATCCTCCACCAACAACGTTTTGTTTCGTTTCGCTATTGTCGTCACGTAGTAACCATAGTTATTTTCTCCATAATTGTTATCAGGCTAGTTGTCAATAATTAGTTGCATGTTTAATGTTCACGTTGTCATGAGTTTTTTGTTTTACCCTAGAAGTATATCACACACTCAAAAGCGAGTTCTGTACTGACAAAAGATGTTGTTCATCGGAAATATCCCTTCAAAATTTAAAATAGTCATTATGGTAACTTTTCTCAAAAAATTGTTTCCGGCCGGAGGTAAGGGAATTTAGCAATCTCTTATTTATTTTCAAATTTTAAGCACATTCCTGCCAGTAGTATTTGTGAACAATAGTTTGTTTGAGACGGAAACGTTATCGTGTAAAATGTATCATCGATCGGTTTTGAAATCGTCGAAAATCAAATACGATGTCGATAAGGCACTATTCTCTTGTTTGGCATGATATCCTTTTTAATTACTTTTCTTTTCTTAAAGTCGTTTGACATTTGAATGAGTATGTGTAAAGTGAGTTGTCCATTGGGCAGGATTAAATAAATGAACATCTTGATTACTCTGCCTAAAAGTAAAAACTCATTATAAAGGAAATTCATACCCACGCGAACCCCTAACCGAAGCCGACGTCATGGCCAACCAAGTACATTTTGATCTTTCAATTAAACTTTAAAATAGTGCGCATACATTTCATGAATATTCTTACAGTTTAACAGTGGGGAATGCGCCTGTTATGTTAAAACATTTCTCAAGTAGAAGTTGTTTAGGTGGGATTTAGGGTTAGGCACGGTGTATGTTTTTGTGTTTGTGTGTTTGTTTCTTTTTTGTATTTTTTTCTTCCTGCATTAAATGTTCAGCAAGCAAAACCTATATCGCTATTATTTAAAACTGGATAATTTTTTAATGAAATTCCGGCATAGGCTTTGTTTTATTAAGTGGTTTTTGTACGAATCATGCTCGAGAAAAAGGACTCAACACTGAAATCTTATTTCTAGTTGCCAAAAATAAATTGATGTACTCTTTAGCGTATAGTTTTTGCTGTGCTTACTAACAATTTAATTCCTCGGGCCCGAATGGGCTCTGAGTCAATATTTGACTCAGAGGCCACATGAGGACGAGAGGAATAACTGTTTTAGCAAAATCCAACTATTTGGTCAAGAATATCGCGACAAAACAACTTTAGCTAGCAAAACACAATTCAGCCGCCATTGTTTTGGTTTTCAAAGCCGGCGCTTTTCGCTAACTAGTGGGCTATAACATAATTATAGCCTAGTAGTAGCTCAACCAATCCGAACGCAGCATTGATAACAGAGCACTTGTTGGATTTTCCTAACATCTGATATCCAATGCGTGCGCTGTTTGATTAGCTTGGGCCTTAATTATTTTTGTGTGATGGTTAGGGTCCGTGAAAACTGCCAGTGGAACAATGTTTACAATAACATGTCAAGGGTCCCTAAAGATTGTGAAAATTCGATTATGTAAGGGTCATCGTCTTTCTCTCTTGTCCTAACTTACTTCTTTCCGGAGAGAGTGAGAGTGTTGCAAATCTGACGGCTTCTTAAGGCCAAAAATGCCTCGATTTCCTTATCATTTTGTTCCAACGCAATCGACAAGATGAGTCAGTCTATTTTCTTTCAAACCAAATTACTTATTGTCATAATAGCATCTGCTACGAAAAAAAATTTCCGGTTTTTCAGAGCTAATTGGTTAGAATAAATAAACATGTGAATGTATCTAATTGATTTTTACGCTTTTTGGTGTAGTACAATAATCCCTCTTTCGTACTGCAGAGATCTTTACAAAAGACTCAAGCACCTGCTGCGTTTTAAGAGCACCAGGAAACAACTTTCTCATGTCGTTATCAATGAAAAATATAACTTCGATTGGAGCCATTAAATCGAACTGGTAAATTATGTTCATCTGCAAATTAAAGCGCGGCTTCTGAGCTTCCTCGGTATTGCCAATAATAGTATACATACAGTCAGTCCTCTTTAATAGATTCCTTTTAATTATACACGAGAACCGACTGACAATAAGACGAACTGCGAAAAAAACCTTTGTTTTTACCGTTCACCCTGTTTTGCCGGAAAATAACTTGTTTCGTCTCAAGTGGCGAAGCGTTCAATTCACCCTTTTTTACCTCGGTTGGATATTAATATATTATTTTTTGGCTCACAGTGAAACGCCGCCTATTGGTGAATGCCATTCCGTTTTTAGCTATGGCTTCAAACAGCAGTGCAAGTAACATTGGAGAAATTATTTCAGAGAGCAAAGAAAATGCTTTGATGATCGGCATAGTGAATTTTTTCGTTGGAATAATTGCGGTTGTGGGAAATTCAGTCCTTTGTTTGACAATTTACGTAGATCCATATCGACGCCTGAGGAGCACGGCAAATTATTTGGTGGTAAATTTAGCAATTGCCGACTTACTCACAGGTTTTATAACCGAGCCTTTGTATGCAGCCTATGAAATAACCAGCTACTTAGGAAAAGAGGCGGATACTCTGTATCTTATAGGGGAATTGACTGCCTACGTTTTTGTAAACGCTTCTATATGGTCTATTCTTTTGTTAGCTTGGGATAGGTACGTTGCCGTTTCGTGTCCTTTATTACATGCGCAAAAAATGGACGTTAAGCGTATTTTGACGATGATTATTCTCCTCTGGATATACTCGATCATCTTTAGCTTGTTACGATTCATGGGAGTGCCAGAAGATATATTTTACTGGGTGGACTTGCACGTTAACTACACATTGTTTTCGGCGATCTTAATTGGACTGTATATTTCTATCTATTACAAAATTAGGAACCAGCTGGCTTTGTCATTACAAGCCCAAGGTTTCAACAGCCAAACGAAAAGAAAGCCCACACACGATGAGATCGAAGCTAAAGCCAAATCAGAAAAGAAAATGACGAAAACTGTATTTCTTCTTTTGTTGGTCGCGATCATTTGTATGCTTCCACTGTACATTATGCTTCACGTAGAACTTCTCTGCGAGTCCTGTATGGAAATTTCGACGGTAAAAATCCTAAGCAGGTTGTCTGAGCCGATTTTGTTCCTGAATTCGGGATTAAACCCTTTTCTTTATGCATGGACTATTCCAAAATACCGCCAAGCGTTCAAAGCGATACTTCGTCGATCTCGGTGCAATAAACGAACGAGTAATGAAAGCATAGAAAAAGGTCGAGAAACTAGCACTGAAATGAAGGTATGATCCTCGCAGTGAAACGCAATTTAAGCAATTGCGTAAAGAAGCCTGAAAAAAAAATTCAGGACTTCAACGGGGTTTGAACCCGTGACCTCGCGATACCGGTGCGATACTCTACCAACTGAGCTATGAAGCCACTGACGTTGGGAGCAGGTCAATTATGGGTTCATATGTTCCCGTGAAAGAAATGAGTGTTAATGATATATGAAATGAATCATATATGAACTGCGGAAATGAAATGAAATGAAGGTATGATCCTCGCAGTGAAACGCAATTTAAGCAATTGCGTAAAGAAGCCTGAAAAAAAAATTCAGGACTTCAACGGGGTTTGAACCCGTGACCTCGCGATACCGGTGCGATACTCTACCAACTGAGCTATGAAGCCACTGACGTTGGGAGCAGGTCAATTATGGGTTCATATGTTCCCGTGAAAGAAATGAGTGTTAATGATATATGAAATGAATCATATATGAACTGCGGAAATGAAATGAAATGAAGGTATGATCCTCGCAGTGAAACGCAATTTAAGCAATTGCGTAAAGAAGCCTGAAAAAAAAATTCAGGACTTCAACGGGGTTTGAACCCGTGACCTCGCGATACCGGTGCGATACTCTACCAACTGAGCTATGAAGCCACTGACGTTGGGAGCAGGTCAATTATGGGTTCATATGTTCCCGTGAAAGAAATGAGTGTTAATGATATATGAAATGAATCATATATGAACTGCGGAAATGAAATGAAATGAAGGTATGATCCTCGCAGTGAAACGCAATTTAAGCAATTGCGTAAAGAAGCCTGAAAAAAATTCAGGCTTCTTTACGCAATTGCTTAAATTGCGTTTCACTGCGAGGATCATACCTTCATTTCATTTCATTTCCGCAGTTCATATATGATTCATTTCATATATCATTAACACTCATTTCTTTCACGGGAACATATGAACCCATAATTGACCTGCTCCCAACGTCAGTGGCTTCATAGCTCAGTTGGTAGAGTATCGCACCGGTATCGCGAGGTCACGGGTTCAAACCCCGTTGAAGTCCTGAATTTTTTTCAGGCTTCTTTACGCAATTGCTTAAATTGCGTTTCACTGCGAGGATCATACCTTCATTTCATTTCATTTCCGCAGTTCATATATGATTCATTTCATATATCATTAACAAACTAGCACTGGTTGGAATAAACCTTTGGATACCTATTGTATTCATAAACAAAAGGTGTTCACAAGTCAGGAAACACCATTGCCAGACTGGAAGGGGTCATCAAAGGACATCACAGTTCAGTTGATAAAACTGAGAATCAACAACAGCATGTGAAATATTTGCATTACGAGTAATGTCCTTCTTTATCAGGTTGACTTAACGAATTCCCTCTTTACCCCATGGCCAGTATGAATTTCAAAACCCTCCAATTTGCATACTCCGGAGAAAGCTATGTACCTGTGGGTATATAACCATTGTATTTGCGCTTTTTTCGTCGCTGTATCAGTTTAAACCCAACTTTGAATCCTTTTTCGCTATTTTAGCTGTCTTATGTCGATGTTTCAAGGTCACATCGCTTGCTGGGATGTTTCTCTGGCAGCAGGGCCTCTGGACTAAAAAGGTAATAGAAATTCGCCTTCAATTACGAATAAACAGAACCACTACAAACAATAAACAGCGAGTATTGTTAATCTCGTCAAAAAAAAGGTTGAAAATATTCTTACAGATCTTTACAAAGAAGTCAAATGCCTTCTACTTGTTGAATGCAATAGTAAAATGATTTTTTTCTGAAGTATTAAACAAGAAAAAACATTACTTCGGCTGAAGACACTGTGAAGACATCAAATTCATCTTATAAAAAATATGTATGTAAAATTAAAGGCAACTTTTGATTGTTTCTCATGCCCCCGATGATGCTACGGCAGAAAATAATGTTTAGGGTCTCAGTGAAATTGCTCCGTCAAAAATAAGCGCTATACACATAACGCATTATCATATCACGTGTGTTCGAATGTTTCCAGAAACTGTTTTGATCAATCATTTTGCTGAGTCAATTTTTGTATATATCCAATCATAGGCTAACCTGAGTAAACATGATGTAGTAGTGCTTCTGATTGGTTGGACCGTGAGGGAAATTTGCTTCGACCAATTAGAAGCTCTACCCAGATCGGGGAAGTGACACGTCATCAGTATGGAATTTTTGCACCGTTCTGAAATGTCGGCTGTTTTCTCAGGCTAACCATAGGCCAGTTCTTTGAAACCAAAATTTGTGCGCATGCTCGAAAACTATAGATCGTGATCGATAGACTTGTTTAAGTTAAATGACGGCCTTGCGAGCCATGATGCTTGATTGTCCTAAACCCCATCTCTTGGTCAATAAAAGAAGTTTTCGTGATTGGTATAATAATTTATAAACGGTTTGAGGAGGTAACTTTTTATAATATCACCAGCCAAGATATTGATGGGTAAAAGGCTATATATAGACCTGGTATAGACATCTAAATATTCACAGATAGCATATAGTTTGTTGTCTACTAGACAAATGGCTTTCGAGTTTCTAAAAACTGCACAATATATTGTACCCTTCATAACCTTTTATGAATCATAACTGGCGAAGTTAGGCTAATTCAAAACCTTTAATCTCTAATTGTCAAAACGTAACTTTCACTCGGTATGCGCTCTTTAGCCTCGGACAAACTAACCAAAATCAATATTTGAATATCAAGACCATTTATTTTGATTCTTTGAAATATGAGGTTGGCTACTGCATGTTTTTAATATTAAAATAGTTTAGCTACACTTTTCCTCTTAATGCCGCGCAAGACGTTCAGTATCAGTTATTATCATCAGTTTTAAGGTACTAGATGTTTCAATGCTTTTGCCACTGTTCTTGCACAGATTTGTAGAAAATTGAACCTGATCACCAGTATTGTTTGTGAAGTTGCTGCTATAAAACAAAAAACTCCCCTGACGGAAAATAAAACCATAACCAGTGACAGTGTCGATGTAGTACCAACAGCAACGGCACAGACCTGGAGCAAGTTCGTTCAACATCGTGCCAAGCGGTTGATATGACCCCGAGGATTTGGTGAACTAAATCCGAGTCCTCTCTTCTCAAAATTGGCCAACGTGTTAGTGGATTCCAGTCCTCGCTCCTGCACACACTGCACTAAATTGTTGCACAGAACCTGTCCGATATTTGACGCTCGACTTGCAAGATCGGCGCGGCACAGCTTTGCTCCGTTACAGAAATTGTGCCAAAATCACCGTTCTCAGTTTAGTGTGAACAGAAGCCCCATCCAGTGTATGGTTTTCGTGCCAACGCAGCAGTTGTCCTTTTCGTAAACGATCGCTGCCGTTTTTAAAACACTTCTTGAACAAGGGTCGAACCGGGACCTCGAACCCGAACCTTTCATCCTAATCTCTGTCCTTTACCACTACACTACCACACCCACAGGGCAAAATTCCGAAAAAATTAAGTACATACTCTAGCAAACTGTCTTTCTTAACTATTACATCAATAAAAGGTGACCCTAGCTCTTTCCATAATTTTCAACGTAAATTCAACGTGGGCTTCAAATTCGCTCTTTCTAAGAGTATTCAAAAACGTATTATTTGCCTTCTCGTAACTTAAGAGCTTGGTTACCAATGGTGGCATCGACCATTGAAAATGGCAACGACCGTTTACGAAAGGAAAATAGGCGCCGGCGCAAGAGCCATCCGGTATAGTCTGAGCATGAGCGCAGCCTATGTTCACAAAAACCAAACTGGACAGGACTTATGTTCACACAAGAATGGTGACTGATTTTAATGATGAGCCGGATCCGAAAACAGGAACCACGAAGCAGGGCTTAAGTCAAGGAGGGGGGCGAAATAACCTGAACCAGTAAGGGTGAGCATACTAGGGGTCTAGAAGAATGCTAGCATGCTAGCTCGAGGAAATTGGAGATTTAGAATGACCCTGAAATGGCTAGAAATCATAGTGTATGCAAGGCTAAAATTTTTAATGATTATTTTGCCGTTATAGCTTGTGAAAGTCGGTAATTGAGCAAGCTCCAATTGGAAAACTAAAGTGAAATTTTTCGAATCTCAATTTTTAGGCAAAATATTTAATTCAAGATGGAATAAATCGCGCCCATGGTGGTAAAGTAGCTGCTATTTACCAGTTGCTTCTAGATCTTGTTCGTTTGATCTGCTGACATTTGAATATTAGTCATTACTAGCTCAAACCTGACACGCACTGTTAAATTTCTAAAGACGTTCTCTGAACATTCTCTCCCTTTTTATCCTTGTCAAGTCCGTCGTCGGTTTATTCACGACAGGCATATTTCCACCCTTTGTTCTAATAAATCGCTGCTGTACTTATCCTTTTAAAATATTGTTGGAAATAAAGCGATTTGATTAAATAAAGCAAAGCAATATTCATTGACAAAACTTCATCTGAGACTCTTAAAAATCAATCATTCCGAGAAACTCGATCCACCATTGATCTATAATGACTGAACCGAGGTAAAACATTTTTTTCCTTAGAACATCCCAAAAGTTGGGGTGCTAAATCCCTCTCCTCCCTACCCCCCACCCCCCCCCCCCCCCACGCCAGCCCCTCCTTCTCATGAGTCCCTTTTAATTCGTAACTACTAGATTAATTACCGTAAAATTCCGAAAATAAGCCCTTCCATGTATAAGCCCCTCCAAATATAAGCCCCCCAAACTGGTAACGCAAAAGACCCTCCGTTAAATCGCCCCTCTGGATATAAGCCTCCCGGGGTTTTGTACTTGGAAAATTGTCCTCAAATACAAAGTAAAGCAAAGCAAAAACGGTAAATTTACCTCCAGCTGTCAGGCTAGCCGAATCGATTTTGAAACGCAAATTTCCCTCCGAATATAAGCCCCTCCAAAAATAAGCCCATCAAAAAGAGCCTTTGAAAAATATAAGTCCCAGGGCTTATTTTCGGAAATTTACGGTATAACGTTAAGAGTTCCTGCCCCCGAGTTAACAAAATTATCGGCGCATGTTATCAAGACTTGCTCTCTCCATTAAGCTATAAACCATTTTGTAGTTAATGAGGCTAATAACTGATAATATAAGCAATTCTATAGCAAAAAATACTTGCCAAAGTCAACCAGGCGATATATGTTCTGTTTGCTATTCAAACATAACAGGTTAGAACGACCAAAATACAAACAACACAAGGTGACCTTGCTTGCAAAATATTGGTTGTTATACTATAGGCCTTACCAAAGCAAACAATTCTAACTCAGGGATCGCCTGATAAATTTTCTCCGCACAATATAACAAAGTGGTAAACTGGCTCTTTGTGATCAACCATTGGGAAGGTTCTATGGAAGTTACAAAACTACAGGTTTGGTAAGTACAGTGATTAATAAGTAATTCAAATATTATAATGCTACCCTACGGTTTCATCAAATGACTCACTGGAAAAAATATCACGCAATGGGCTAGCATGAAACCCATCGCTGTTTGAGACATCGTTGCTCTAAATTCTTTTTTTTTTTACGATCATAGCAATCAGAATAGCGTTACAAAATAATACCAGAACAAAACTACACTAAGTGCATTCACAATGGATGATAGTCAGAGTGCTTTGATAATCAAATTGATTAAAATTGAACTGCAGGTTTAATCGCAAATCAGTCTTACAGTAATCGCGATGTAGTAGTATGTAAAATATATACAAAACTGCAGAAAAAACTTCAAAGCCTTACGTTTGACCAACCTAATACGTCCTTTGCCTTCAAACTGATTCTTATCAAAACAGTGATCTCAGTTAACTACAAAACAAATGGTAGGTGTTTATCCGTGCATAAAACAGATGACACTCAAAAATACAATTCATTTAGAGTGTCTGTCCGCTCACTTGCCAAGTCTTTTTATTTACCATGCTATTTACAGAGTAAAACTGTTAAACTGTATATGGCGCTGTCAAAGCCATGTTCGTCGATACAGTTATCCATTTGATGTTTGTATTTAATATTTTGAAATAGATAACTATACTTTAAAGATTCATTATACGCTAGATTTTCAGCTTTTTTCTGGGCTACATGTAATACACTTTATATATATATATATATATATATAGGAAGCTTGTGTTACGATTTTTCCGTAGTACAGTGCTCGATACGTTAAAGTAGAGCGTGATATATAAATATAGGAGATAGGAAAAAATGAAAGTGTAGTTTTTTTCCTATTTCCTATATTTATATATATATATATATATATATATATTAAAATGGTGGCAATATCACTTTTCTTTTATATTTGTGTTAATTCACTTCCTTTGCTTCTCGAACCTCTGTTGAATTTAAAAGGACTTTTCGCTCGAGACGACTTGAGGGTCAATCAATTATTACGAAGACATGAATGACAAAGGCAATGTTCAGATCATAATGGATAGCTCTTCGCACCGGTCGAAAACAATATCTGATATGGCCTATGTTGCCACCTAAGAATGATGATTTCGGCGCTATTTCTGTAACGGGTGGACTTCCACTGTCGCGTAATTTTTACGTGCGTACGCACTCTAATTTTACGCGCGTAAATGAAATAGAGGCAATGTATTGAAGGTCACGCGTAAACGTAAAAGTTGAACCTCGTGCAACTTTTACGTTTACGCGTGGCCTTTCATCCATTGCCTCTACTTCACAACGCAAGAAACTTTTACGTGTTCGCACAGAAAAATACGCGACAGTGAAAATCAACCCTAACGGGACGAAACTGCGCCGCGTCGATATCGAAACAGAAGTGGATCGTCACATAGCGGATAGGTTCTGTGTCACTCTTTGGTGCAGTCTAAACAGGTGTTTGGACCGTAGCGGAAGTGAATATTAAGTAGCAGCGAGGACTAGAATCTACTGAAACGACAGCCACTATATGAGGAGAGAGGACTGGGATTTAGTTCCCCAAACCCCCTCGGAAAACCCTCCCGCACCATGTTCGATGTGTGTGAACCACTTGTTCCAGTTCTCTGCCGCTGCTTTTCACACTACACCAGAGTTCCATGTGGAAGCCTAACGAGTCCGACTGACTTGCAATCAAGTTCGTCAGAGCCATTTTCTTAGAGTTGATATATATATCTCATTTTGAAAAACCTATTACTACAGCCGAAAAAAAACACAATTGAAAACAAACCCTACTCATATTCCGCTAACTTAAACTAAAGTACAACTACTTCTAAAGCACACTTTGTAATTACGGTGAACCAAATTTTATTCACTGTCTAGGTTAGAGATTATAGAAGGCTAAATCCGAGTTATCCGTTAGTGTGACTTAATGAGAAACGGAAGCTAGTAGTATTTAATATTTTGGCTCAGTTTTAAGTGACCTTGCTTAGTATTAAGCTCTGTGTTTCGTTTAGGCTTCCTTGCCTTCCATGTTTGTGGGGAATTATAACATCAATCTGCTATGTATCAGGGAGCAAACAACCGCATATTATTTTCATTCTCGCTGACGATTTGGTAAGTAACTTAGATTCATGTTATACATACACTATGAAGATCATCAATTATCTGTCAAGTCGAGGAGTTCATTTTTAGAATTTCTTGTTTGGAAAGAAAATATCAAAGGATTATATAATGAAATGTCACGTGACTGGTATTTCTATGTGACTTTGAAACCTTGGTTGGTCTTACTAGTTTTATGGAAACTATTTTGCCAAATTGACTAGGTTCTTTAATAAGAGAAGTAAATTGAAACTACCACCAATTCCGCTCTTTTATTTTAACTGACTGAACTTAACGTTTCTTCTTTGCATTGCATTTAAAACTGATTGTTTAAAAGCCTAAGACTTTAAACTTGAAAGAACAAGATTAAATATTTTTGCCCCATATTAGTTCATGAACAGAAATCTCGAAATAGCTGCTTTGAAATAGAATGCTGTCTTTATTCGTTTGCTCACAGGGATGGGATGACGTAAGTTTTCATGGGTCGCGCCAAATACCAACTCCAAACATCGACGCCATGGCCAACGAAGGCGTCATATTAAACAACTACTATGTGTCGCCGATGTGCACCCCAACCAGAGCGTCTATTATGACAGGAAAGCATCCGATTCACCTCGGTAAGTCCAAGTAAAGTAGCCTTATGGTATATGTATATTTGGTTTATTATATAGTGAAGACATTATTAGGTGTTTTTGATATATTATATATGTTCAGTACATTATAATTCCCAATACATGTCATACCTACCACCGTAGAAGCAAATGTCGCCGGGCAGTATCCCAAAAATTACGTGAACTTCACTGTGTAGAAACTACGTATACTAAGCTACGTGCAAACGGACACAACAACCCGGCCAACAATGGTGGGAGTTATTGCGCCCGTTTGCGCGGTTGATAAAATATAAACCGCAGGGGATTTATTGACCGCCAGCGCAAGGGGGTAGTGGTGGGGGAAGAAGAAAATAGATTTATTTTTCTTTCTCACGCTCCGCGCTCGCCGGTGTTTTTGAAAAGAACGAAAAGAAAATTAAATAAACGTCTGTGTGAAGGCTAGGAGTTGTTAGCCAAAAATGGTGCGTCCATGTGCAAGGTAAGGGGCTTTATAACTCAAACTGTTCACTCGGCACTGATGTCCAAAATCAAATTGGCCTTTAAACAACAACACAGAAAACTGATGACATCAATTCAGTTGCAGGTTTCGACTGTGGTCTATTAACATTGTTGGCAGCTATCTCTTCCTCTCCGGGCACTATAATGATGCGCTCTGTTACTCGTAAAGCCCCGTGCAAGACGACCCACGATTGTTGAATGTTACATATTGCGTCTGTTTGCACACGCTGTTGCATGTTGTTGCATGTTGTTCCTGGGAGTTTCTGGAGTTTAGCGTAAAGCCGAGTTGAAACCGGTCAAACTTTTAGCTACGTGCAAACGGACGCAACAACTCTCAACATTGTTGGGCCAACAATGTTGGGGGTTAGTGTGTCCGTTTGCACGTTGCTTAACCAATGATATTTTCCCATCATGCCCAGGTATTCAACACTTCGTGATTTTCGCAGCACAGCCATATGGCCTTCCTCTGAAAGAAGTTACGATTGCGCAGTATCTTAGAGCTCTTGGTTATAAGACTCATGCTGTTGGGAAGGTAGTGATAATGACGATTATTTTAAAATGTGTCGATTGTAACGCTTCCGAGAATCAAAGGAACTTTTAACTTAGCAGTTACATTTAATTTAGCTTTCATAAAACGGGACACTTAGTCCTAGTCCTCTGAGATATTTTCCTAATAATTTACTCAGTCTGTTACTAGCTTGATGAGCAACAATTATCAAGAGCCCTCCAAGTTTTTATACCTGAAAATACCTTTAACATGCATCAACCGTTATTGCCAGGCCTCAAGGCACTGATCAAAAGATGCTTTGGGACTCCCCCAGAGAGCTATTTTTGAATTTAACATTACAGAAAAAACTGTGTTGGAGACAAAGATTTCTATTTGTGGCTCTCTACCCTGGGGCCTCCATCGGCTCTTCGAAAACATTTTGTAAACCTTTGGTATTGTTTAATGCTTTTTTTGTTTGCAAGTCGCTTTTTAAAGTTTTTCCCATGCACGCTCTAAGCCTTTTCCTCTTTTTTCACCCGTATGCGATCAAGGAAATCATGCAGGGCACGCGTAATATCGTTTCTTTTTCAGTGGCATCTCGGATATTTTACCAAGGAGTACACTCCCTTGTACCGAGGATTCGACTCATTCTTTGGGTTTTTAGGCGCTAAGGAGGATTACTGGGATCACAGCTCGTTTGAGGATTACTGGGGCTATGACCTCAGAGACAATATGAAGGTAAGGAATCACCGAGAGAAAAAGATAATGGGAATACTACCACCTCAGTCAATTCTATAAAGGTAAACACTCAAACGCAGTTACCAATCCCCTATTATTACTAATTTAGATCAACCACATCCAAATACAGGAAGACTTTTTCCGGTTACTTGCTTCAAACTCTAGATAACTGGAACTCCTGCTAAAAGAAAACGTTTTTCGATTTTCTTAGAAGATTTAAGTGATCGGGAGTGGACTGTAGATGGTTGTTCTCACCTCTATACTCATAACAATATGTTGGTGCAATGGCGCATTCTAAATCAACGTTAGAATAGCTTACCTTTACAGGTGATGGCTTCCATAAGTTCAGCTGTAATATTTCGCCGGAGCGATCTTGAAGCATTCTGCGTTCGCGGTTTTTTTCCTAGAAACATATCTACTAAAGTGCTTCACGGAACGTCGCTGGAAATTTTAAACGGTTTCAAATATGGGTCGAGTGGACTCCCATGTGGACTCTTAAATTGAGCTTTCGAAGATTTTTTTAACAGCTTTATTGGGTTTCATTACTATACAGAATTACATTTAAAAACTTTTACAAAGGAAAGAAAAAAAGCACGAACGGAACCAAAAGACCCATGCAAGGTGCCGCCCGAGAAAGTTTTCGGAAAAAAAGTCGTAAATACACAAATATATACAAATATGACTATCAAAAGGGGAATATTAGATGTGCGCTATGAGCGATTACATGCGCAAGATCTTTCAAGTGACCAAGTGCATGGGCGTTCCACGTCAAATGTTGTTTGCAGAAGGCTTGTCAGAGTTTGTTTTTGACGGAACACGTGGCTTTGATAACAAACTGAAATACTTGAAGTCTGCTCATTTTGTTTTCGTTTTAGCCTGTCAAAAGAACTGGAATCTATGGAACAGAACTGTTTACACAGGAAGCGATAAAAAAAATTAACGCCCATGATATTTCTAAGCCGATGTTTTTATACCTTGCTCACCAAGCCGTGCATTCAGCCAATAAGAACGATCCTCTGCAGGCTCCAGAAGATCTTATTCAGGTAACCAAAAAAGGGTGTGATGATGAGTGAATAAAGTGTGTATAAACTGTGTGACTCAGTGTAAACGGAAATAAATTTGAGTTATATTTTGGTCGCATGGTGAGTCATGGTATACTCTTCGTTGACGTCCATCAAGTCTACAAGTCCTAGAAAAGCGAGTAAGAATGCCAGGAATCAAAGAAACTAATTTGATGCCAGCGAAGCGCAAAGTAACTCACGTCCCTCTGAATTAGATCATCTCACGAGCCAGCCTATTGAGCCTGGGGTCTCCAATAGGGAGAAGGACGTCAAAAACAAAGTTACCAATAAATTTCGCAACATTAGAGTAACATGTGAAATGAAAAAATTCATTACCTAGAAGGAAAAAGTAAGCAAGATGGTCTGCAAGATATCATAACCCGAACAAGGTAAAGACATCCCCTGGCTTACATGACCGTAACTTTCAGCCCAGTCCAATGTTGTACAAGGACAACTGTACTCGATATTGTTGTAAAAATATGAAATGAATGCCATACCTATAAAAGCTCTCGTACGATACACGATAGTGAGCTTTCCCATAATAAAACATCGAATTTGTGAAGGGTTTGGATAACTACAATCATGGACAAAAGTCTTGGGACATTTTTGCATTTCTGGGCGTTTTCCAATTCACACAGGTCTAACCCTCCCCTCACCCCACAAACAATGTTGGACGCATGTATCCGGAATTTTTTCCGAGTTTCAACTTTGTATAGGGTGGGGAGAGGGAGAACTGCAAGAAAATTTCGAGAAGGATGCACGGTTCGAGAGGGAACCGAGAAATGACAGAAAAATATGAATATTGCATAACTAACCCAGGATTGTAGCTCGGACGCCCTGCCCACTGAACTACACGGACAACCATGTTAAAGTAGTAAGGTCACATCCTGTTAACTGCGCGCATTCCGGCAGTCAACATCAACGTTGTTAATTGACCTTAACATCCTCTTTTGTTTATTTTCGTCATTCTCTTCAGAAATTTAGCTTTATCAAAAGTCCAGAAAGACGGAAGTACGCAGCCATGGTAACAGCCCTGGATAACTCTGTCGGAGAAGTAAGGGCGGCTCTAGCCAGTCGCGGAATGCTGCAGGATTCTGTTATAATCTTTACCACAGATAATGGAGGAGCACCCTACGGACTTAACTGGTAAAAAACAATTATTGGATGAGGATTTAGTGATATCCGGAATAATTGAGGTTGAAGTAAGGCCAAGGCTGATAACACTTACATTGTTTTGAAGAAAATCGAACAATGTGTGGCTTCATAGCTCGGTTGGTAGAGCAACGTACCGGCAACGCGGAGGTCAATCCCGTTGAAGCCCTGATTTTTTTTTTTTTTTTTTCAGTCTTCTTCTTTCCAATTGCTTAAATTGGAAAATTCACTGCGATGATCATTCTTCACTTTCATCTATAACCGCAGTTCAAAATGAATCATTTCATATATTTCACATCATTAAAATCGAACACAGTTTGACAATGCTCTTGCCGTGAGTAATACATTGCGCGCACAACTAATCTTTTGGTTGCGCTAATTTCCAAAATTAGCTGTAGGCTCTTAGTCAATGAGAAGACAGATAGTGAGTACAATGTATAATTATGGAGCTCTCGCGCGCGAAGCGCGCCAGCGGAGCACCGTGAGTAAGAAAATGAAGTAATCTGCCCATCCGAGAAAATTTGGTAATCACGTGACAGTGCACCGACCGCCCGCCCGAGCGACCGTCCGTCCGCACCACAGGAATACCAATGTAAAATGATTCAATCAACAAGTATGGCAACCCAAATGCAACTCGAGGTTATTTTGGCGGGGAATCACATAGCCACCGGTGTCTTGTAACGCAGAGACAACTAAAGAGTCAATAAAGACGAAAACAGAAAGCGGAAATTGTTTTTCTATCCGTGTTGTCTAAAGTATTTCGCTTAGATTAATTGTTATGTTCACAAATTTGGAATATAGAGCAGGACAAAGACAGAGAAAAAGAGAAAGTAGGCGACAGGCCAGCGAAACTCAACGAGAAAAAGGGCGGCAGCACGTCTAGAGAGAGATAAAAAACAGAGGAGACAGTTTTTTTGTTAGAAGAGCAACATGAAAGTTTTGTAGCGGCGGTGACAAAATGGTAAATGCTAGCGGCTACCAATGGAAGGTAAAAATGAGCGGCAGTGAAAAAAAAAGTGAACGTGAACACGTACGACATTTCCTCCATAAAATGTGTTATTTAGAAGTTTCTGGAAGTTGCACGTTGTAGTCGTGACGGCAAAGAAATGTACAAAAAGAGTGTGCTTCACGTGCAAAGTTACTTTTTTTTTTCTAATTAGACCTATTGCTGTTTTTTACCGTTCTCCAGCGCTGCCTTTGCCGCTTGGCATTTTATATTTTATTTGAACAAACTATAAATATTATCGAGAGCTTTGCTTTTAGACCTTGCTAAATCTATATATTAATATTAATATAAAATACGTCTTTGTGTTTGTTGCTGCAAAAAAAATCTGATGCGGGTCGTTTTTCTCAGTTGGTATGAAGCCAAAAAACAATTCGCCTCACGCAATTAGGGAATCTGGGAACTTTTTGCTGGAAAAATCAGGAATCCTGGGCTTTGGAATCTGTAATCCGGAATCCAAGCTCCACTGAAAAAAGAATCCGGACTCCATTCCCTGGAATCCAGAATCCAAGACTATCTAAGATTACCTTACAGTCATGCAACAGGGGGCGCAATAATCATGATCGTTGTTTCAATCCTTTTTCTCTTTCAGGAATGCGGGTTCAAATTATCCCTTCCGAGCAGGCAAAGCAACCGTTTGGGAGGGTGGAGTAAAAGGTGTCGGATTCGTCTTTACTACTAGTGATCTCATTAAACAGAAGAAACGTGTGTGCACAGAACTTATCGATGCCACAGACTGGCTACCAACCCTTTACCACTTGGCAGGAGGTGATGCGGAGCTTGTATCGAAAGGAACGGATGGAATGAATGTCTGGGAAACGATAGCAAATGATACACCATCACCTCGGGAAGAAGTACTACATAATATAGACCCGAGGTTAGTTTCTCCCTGCACACAGGGAAATAAATGCTTTTCATTACAGATCACATCTTGATACTGTCGAATTAGATGTCTGGTCTTCTTTAAAGACCACGGTTCTAATATTTCAGATTTTAAGTTATATAAGTAGATTGTTTCAAGTAGACAAATGTTTCTGATCTCTTTCCTACTCTATATGCCTTGTTGACTCCGCGAATGCATCTAACTTGTTTCTATTGTCACTCTTAATAAGAAGAACATTGATCAAATTGAAAAAGACTTTGTAAGGCGGTTTTGCTTAAAATTTGCAGGGCACGGTTCCACGAAAGATAGTCCAGTTTCACTCAGGATTAAGCCAAATTTTGAGGAAGGTGTTCTTGTCTAAGAACATGTAACTCGAGCTTACATTTACTGTTGAATCTTTACTCTGAGATACGGTAATGATAATACTTAACAATTATTCCTCATCGAGCCCGAATGGGCTCTGAGTCAATAGCCCATGAGACCGAAGACCGAATGGACTATTAACTCAGAGGCCATGAGCGCGAGAGGAATAATTGTTCTAGTAAAATCCAACTAGTTGCTCAAAAATATAGAAAAGAAAAAAATTTTAGCTAGTTAAAGCTGGACTTTAATCCTTTTTTTTGCCGCCAAAAAGCCCGCGCTTTTCGCTACTAGTGGGCTATAACATATAGCCTAATAGTAGCTCAACCAATCAGAACGCAGAATTGATGATAGACCACTAGTTGGATTTTACTAAAACGTGTTAGTCTAAGCAACACATAGGAAGGTAAAAACAAAAATGGAACAAAATATTATTCTTCGATTAGAGCTAATCAACCTTTCAGGAACTGGGCCCCCAGGTTGCTCAAAACGCTGGGTTAAGATAACACAGGGTTAGTCTGAAATGTGAATTCTGATATGAAAGATTAAGTAGCAAATAAAATCAGTTTAATTGCCTTTGTCTACAATTTGATGAGAGGATGCTCTAAATAGGATAGAGAAAATTATCGGAGAAAATGCTTTTAAACGAAAGAAAAAGATACCCGAATTAAGGTTTAACTCCGGGTTAGCGCTAATCGGCCTTGGAACATCTATTTAGTCATTCCTTCATTTAATATTACTGTTGTTTTCCTTTCTATATTCATTACAAGGTTAAAGTTTGAAGGCATTCGGAAAGGAAACTTCAAACTTGTAGTCGGAATGGATGACTCGTTTGAATTAGGTTGGCATGCACCATATCCGACCCTAAGACCACCCCCCTGGCAAGGAAACCCACCAACTCTTCCGGGAGCGGTAATCCATTGTGGCCCTTGGACAAATGGGAGGAACATGTGCAATTCCAAGAATCATCATGCATGTCTGTTTAAGCTAGATGACGGTGAGAATAATCAATAACTTTAAAGTCACTGCTTTAAGGTAAATCAATTATCAATGACCGTGTCCCCTCTCCTTCCACCAAAAAAATCTAAACAACTCTGCCATTAGTTAGCATTACAATTATAAAAGTTTAACTTAACGGGCAGGAGCCCATAATAGATCATGGGCTCCCGGTGATGGAAAAGGGTGGAAACTAAGTTTTCATTAAAAAAAACACAAACAAAACAAAAGTCTCAGGCATATCAAAATAAGAAAAAGAGCAGCACCACGGACGGAACTCAATTTCTCCAATCAGGAGTCGAGCCTATGACCTTCTGGTTACTAGTCCAGATGCTCTACCACCGAGCCACAGAGTCTCGCGGGAGCTTAAAGCTATTAAACTATACAGCTATTTCGAGAAAGGTTGTCGGAAAAATGTACCAGCGACAATCCCGAAAGGCAATATGGGATATGATCAATACACTGTTCCTAATGACTGTAGCTGTCGATCTTACTTTTGTTGCTTTCCATTAGCACTCGCGAGCATATGTCCGTGGCCTCTCGTGCCATTCTTTCAAATTTCTTTGGAGAACAGGGGAGACAATACCACCCACAATACCTTTCGGGATTGTCGCGTGCACTTTTTCCGACTACCTTTCTCGAAACAGCTGTATACAGTTGAACCTCTCTACAACGGCCACCTTGGGAGCAGAAGAAGTGGCCATTGCTAGAGAGGTGGCCGTTAATGGAGGATCGACTGTACATTCATAAGCAAACTGCATACTGCTTGGACTTGGATGTCGATTGGTTCGGCATATACATTTGATGAAGAATTGAAGTCTGGTTCATATCAATTTTAAAAAATGCACTTTATTTGAGTGTCAATGTATTTAGCACGAAAGTACTAATTGTGGACACTATTTTTACGGCTCCAACTGGAGACGGGACCGCCATCTTACGTGGTCATCCGAGCCACGCGAAGGTCTAACCGTTTGTACTGCAGAGGGGGTACCTTCATTTCTCAGTTATTGGTCCGGCCCCGGGAATCGAACCCGCGACCTCCCGCTCTGCAGTCAACACGCTCTACCGACTGAGCTAACACTGCTTCGTCTTTTAGATCCTTGTGAATACAAAGATGTTTCCCACATTTATCCTGGGAAAGTAAAAGAACTGAAGGAAAGACTGGATTATTACCGCAGTACAGCCTTGCCAGTAGTTTATCCAATGATCAGCCCACAGGCGGATCCCAAAAATTTTAACAAGTTTTGGGGTCCATGGGAAAAGCTTACTGATAGATCTGAATATTATGCTGCGAAAAAGATTTGCAAACGGGTACTGTTAAAGCAGGCCAAGAATGGATTGCATCCTTCGCACTATTCTAGAACTGGATGACACGTCATGACATCGTATACACAGTATGCAACGTAAGTCCATCATGTAAATAAATACGAATTCGGGAGACATTGATGTGAAGAACCAAAGGGTTTTCGTCTCTTACAAAGTACATTTATAAGACTTATTTCAAGGGGACAGCACTGGTGATCCAGTAGAGCCCCAACAGAAGGAGGCAAACCAGTTGGCTATTTAAAATATGGTAATGAAGCTAATGGTTAGAGCGGGACTCCAACCAAGTGGTCACGTGGCTCTGTTCAAGGATATTGAAGGCTGCTGCCCCTACCCCACCTCCTCTAAATCCGCCCGTTTTGAGTATCGCCGGAAGACGAATTAAAACTATTAAAAATGTAATTTACTACCCAATCAATAGAGGCGTTGACCCTGATATAAATACCCAATCAGATCTCAAAGTACATAAAATATCTGCTGCTGGTACCAGGAACAAGAAAAAACATGTAAGAAAGTCAGGATTACATTTACTCAGAAATTACCGGCTATGTAAAATTAATACTATTCAACTGTCGAAATACTTTCATAGTCCTACATGAAACTAAACACTAGCAACAAGCTAATAGAAATTTACTTTTAATAGACGGCAAGTAAAGAGCGATGTTTACATTCTTATCGGTATAAATACCATTCATAATCTATATTTGCACTCTATTCTTTACTATTCTTTCAATTTTCACAGTTGTAAGCCTTAAGGCAATAATAATTATCCTTTTTAATAAGTCAATTTCTTGTTTAACAATTATCCCGTTGCTTTACATCTTACTCTAATCAAATAAGATGGAAACATCTTGCTTGCTATCTTTAAAACAACATTTCATTATTTTAATAGTTAAAACTATCTCCTGTGCACATTTTTTCAATGACTACTTATGTAAGTGGTACGAAAAGTATTCTCGCATACGTTTTAAATAACAAAAATTTTAACTTGTAAAATATTTATTTAAGCCTTAGTAGCTTAGTAGTCCGTGAAATGCTAATAAATCGAGATAAGTCTAATAAAACAATTCGTTCTTTTCACTGCGCAATTAACCTCTTCTCCTGACCAAACTTGGACCTTACTGTCCCCTTGAAGCGAAATCGTACTGCAAACGTTTCTAAACGAGTAGTTGCAACTATAACTCAAAAAGAAAAAGGGGGATAACAAAAAATCTTATTTCGTTTCCACATAGTTTCCATTCGTTCATCCCAGGCGACGTCACAATTTGACACATTTGAAACTTAGTAAGCTGAGTAGGTCCACAGCAGTCGGCTGCATGTCAAATAAAACTTGCTCGTGATCAAATTAAAGTAATTATGAAAGTTATCCCTTTGACAGTAAAAGACAATAATACTCAATTCATCAAAACTTTTATAGCTGTCACAACATGTACATTTTCCACATAAACTGTTAGCCGTTTGTAATTGGCGCATGAATCGAGTTTCTTACCGCTTTACAGTTTCAATTAAAGACAAATCGAAAACAAGCCAAGAAATCCGAAACTGTTTCGCCTAATTAAAAGATTTTATAGAGGTTCGAAGCTTCTTTGACTACTTTGATCAGCCGTAGGAAAGAGGTAACTGTGAAACAGTACTTTAACAATAGAAACGTGAATATAATCACAATTTCACTTCACTTATACTTTAATGTGCTACCTCAAAAGATATGTAATGCACAGCGCAATGCTATTTCCTAGTGTACAGCTCATCCATAATAATTATTGTAACAAGGATAAATTAATTACCCAAAAGTTTGATGGAAGTATGCGATATCGATAGAGGTTTGATTCCTTCGGTGAGCTAGAGTATCAAGATATCCTCCAGGGGGGAAAACGGCCACAAAAATCTTACCTAAGCTTATCCTTGTATACACTCTCAATTGTTGAGAGTGTTTTCAACGGGTAAGTAGTCTCCAGATTCCTTTAAGCTTTGAGAGTTATATAGATGGCACTTCCTTGCCAATAATATCCACATACGCCTGACTTCAACTCACTCTTTCTCATCAGTTTAATTCTGTGTTTCTAGCTCTCGCTGTACAATGTATCCACGTTAGTAACAGCAGTATGAGGAACAGATGTGCGCGGCTTACGTAGATAGGCATTCACGGCAGATCCGCGTCTGCTAAGGTACATGCTGACGGCAGAACCCCTTCGGGTACTTCCAACTGTCTGCTCCAAGTAAACCCTATTAAACAGGCGTCTGAAAGCGCGCCTATAATTACGATTCATACAGGTGTAAATGACTGGATTGAGGCACGAATTCAAGTACTCCATCCACTTAAACATGTTATACACCTCTATAGGATAACTGAAATTCTTGTCGTTAGCGTGGCCGACCACGATAACGAAAAACGGGAGCCAGCAAATTACAAAAGCACCAATGACAACCGCGATGGTTTTTGCGGCTTTCATCTCCGTAGCATGATCTTTACCGCCAGTGGATCCAATTCTATGCACTTGGATTTTCACAACGACAAATATGACAAAGTACATGACTATAACAAGTGACAAGGGGAGAAAAAAGCTCACTGTAGACACGAAATGTTGATAACCAGGCCACTCGATAAGCCTCAAAAGAGCGATAATAGCCGAGTATATCCACACAGAGAGAATGATAATCACGGCGCTTTTGGACGTAAGTATCTTTGGATATTTGAAGGGCGTCACAATTGCCAGCATCCGATCCACACTGACTGCTGTAAGATTCATTATAGAGGACGTGCCACAGAATATGTCGATGCAACTCCAAAATTTAAGCAGTTCATTGGAAAAGTTGCTAGGCCATTTAGTATTATTAAGTTGAACTATGAACCAGAGAGGCATGGCAAGCAGAGCAACCAAGATATCTGCTACGCTTAAACTAACAATAAAGTAGTTACAGATGGTCCGTAGGCTTGCAAAACAGTAGAAACTGACGCAGACCAGGATGTTCCCGAACAGCGTAACCAAAATAAGAATGCCGACGAAAACGGCGGCGACAACACTGCTTGAGGTGGGATTAATTCCCGTCGGTGGAGGTGTGCCCGTCATATTTCCTGCCTCAGACATTTTGAGAAATTTGTGCCGATAACTTTAATGCGCCTGTGTGTACAAGAAACGGAACAAAAGAAACATCAACATCATTTGCATGACTGAATGAACTTGACAAACATCAACAGAACAATGAGTCGGCTATGTCTAAACATAATACTTAATAAAGTCAGTACAAATACGTGTGGTCTGCATGTGACCTTGAAAACAAGGATCTTGTGCTTGTTCCTGTTTTAACGGACAATTATTCCTCGATGTAGGAGAAGCAACGATCGACCATATGCCAGTTGTTGGCTTCGCCGGTGTGAATAATTTGCAGCGCAGTTACTAGCTTTCATTGTTTACAATAAAAATTTGTCGGACGCATTAAAGATGTCTTAATGCCTTAATCGTTATTAACGCCTTTCATTTGGTTAACAAACTTAGACATGGAACACATTCAATTGAGTTTAGCACTTTAGGGCTATTATTAAACGGACAGAAATAGTCCAAACGGGGCTCTTTGTCCAGAGAGGTAATCCATTAATCAGAGAATACTTATTATTTCGTAATTAAAAAGACACAGTTTAAAGTGCCCATAACCTAATTTCTTATCTATCATTAATGATGGAACCAGTTAAGAGTGTAATTAAATGGTTCGTTTGAGTTCAAGATGAAAGCCATAAATGAATTGCACGTCTGTGAATTCATTTGTTCACAAACCTAAAGTCGATTTAAGGAAAATTAAAACAAGACATTCACTTGAATACAAGATCAATCTAGATCAAAAGCCTTCTAAGCCTATATAAGACTTAGAGTAGGTTCTAAAATTTCAGAAGTCCTCCAAATAACGCTTGCATTAATTATAACAAAAACTGACGACGTCATCCAGGTTCAGCCGGTATTTACAAATTAAGTAAAACAAAATGTCAAATATTTCTTTTGGATACTAAATTAAGGTTTTCATTCCTGACTTTTCCGTTTTTGTTTCATATATTTTATTATTCTGTTGTTTTTTTTTATTTGAAAGCGAAGTGACTATTTTCTTCTACAGAAGTCAGATGTTTGAGGAATAAGACATTAGTTTCCAGCCGGTTTCCTGAACACATTTGGCAATTTTCGTTGACAGCCATGGGTCGCTGCGAAAGTTCTCTATTTGCTATTTCACCGCTGGTATTTGCATTCCTTATAAAAATGTTTCCCCTTTTGACACAATGTAAACCGAAACATTGATCAAGTACAAATTCGCTCCTTAATCCTTACAATTTTCCCTAAATTCTTCCATTTTATAGCTAGCTCCTTCTTCTAATACTTATTGTATTCCATACTTTTCAATTTGCTATTTTCACATTACCCATAATGCACTTCATTTCCCCTACGTCCTCACAGTTGCGCATAACCGTACCATTCATTGCAATTTTTCCCCGGCATTGCAGCCGTGGTGGGTAAACAAGGTGTATTATGGGGAATGTGAAATTGGCGAACGGGTCGCTGAATGATTGCTATAGGTTTGATACTAACATTGATTTATAACGACCAAAATCAGAGAATTGAAAGGATGAGCAGTGTACAAGTGCTTAGAAAAAAGAAAGAGAAAAACCAAATGAATACAATTTTTTTTATTTATATATCGTCGGTGTTGAATTTGGGCAATACTGAAGACAATATCAGAATAAAAAATGTTCATTGAAAGGCTTTGCTTATACTCATCCAGACAGATTGTACACTATTTATTTTGCCTGATTTCACATTAGCCGTCTCTTAAAAATGGGGTAATATGTTTCGAGGTGTAATATAAACTTGCCGGTGTTTTGACAATGTAAGTGTTTTTCTTTTTTTTTTTTTTTAATTTTTTTAATTTTTTTCATTTCTTTTAAAGTGATAAAAAGACACCATGTTAACCGGTATCAAAGCTAACTACTATCAGGTCAAAATCGAGGAAAACTTTTCTGTCTCATTATTGTATTTTTCAAATGAGTCGCAAAACATTTTGGTCATCAGAAGATTAGGAAAAATTACAGTACTGCTTCAATGATGTAATCAACAAAACAGAAGACTACAAATGTCACTACAGATTCAAATCAAACCCAGAAATAGTAAAATCACCTTCACTTTAAAAATATTAACAGTGAAGAGAAAAATATATCACTAAAATTAGAATATAAATAATATTGACTGGAACTAGGTTTAAAAAACCTACCGTCGTAACATTAACTTACTAAGGTTGGTAATGACTCCAAAAACAATCAGATAGTTTATGAAAGCTCAATTTCAGTTGTTTCTGGCGCCATTCTTTTTGCGCCGCGATTCATCGTCAAGATCATTTCTCTTTTGTTACAGCAAGGTCTATTTAGTTCTCTTTCAAACATCAAAGGCTTTATTTACCCTACTTATTTAGAAATGATTGATGTGCTTACGTAACGAACAAAAGCAAAGAGAAAAGATTTATTGCTTTTGGCATAATTTAAATTGATCACAAGCAAGATATCACGGAACAAATCTTTTTAAAAAATTGAAGGCTCTTGAAAAAAATCCGATTACAATTATTTTAACGACCCCTCCTTGACTGTGTATTGACATTTATCGCCGTTCTTAGCTGATGCAAGGAATAAAAAAAGAAAAAAAGTATTAAATAAATTTGTCTTGCAATTCGCAAAATGCAGCGTTTTCCCCAGCGGTCAAAATTTAGTATATTCACACCAATTAAAAATAATATAACAGAAATCTTGGCGTTACTTATATTCCGCAGCAATCCACTTACTGTAAAGCCGGTTCCATCTAAAGGAATATGCTTACGAATAAAAAGTACCTGATCTCGAACAAAGCAATCGAGGGGGCATAAATAGCCTCACTGTCAAACACTTTTTTTTTAAGCGAAGTTCACACTCGCAGTCTTCTCCCACCTAAAATGATACTGAACCCGAGTATGTCCATCTAGGCAAAGAGCAAGGAAGTAAGCAAAACCGTTTTTTAAAATTATTGCTAATCCGATTATATACTGCGAACAGGAAACTTGTCAAGAACATACTAGGTTTCTTATAAATAAATAACTATTTGTTGTGGCGTATGTGTTGTTGTGGGAAATGTAGAGAAAATACACAGTCATTTAGCTCGGTATACAATGGCTGTTTAAACGCTGTGAAATGGTAAATAATCTGCCCTTTTCCAAACTGTTAAATTTTAATCACAAAAAGGTCCTGAAAAGAGGAAATGATTTACCGAAACCGTCGGTAAAACACACTTTCATTTTTTTGAAGGATTTTAAACTAGCCATAATTGCTTGGCAAATTAACCTAGTGCGAAACTGATTAGAATCGGCAACAGGAAGAACTGAATGAAAATAACAAACTTTGGCTAAAAGTTTAGGCTGCAAGGCATTTTACTAAAGGGCAAAAAAAAAAATGAGGAAACACTTTTTAAATGGCGCTTTTGTTCACAAAAAGTACAATCAAATAATAGCCCAAATTATTATGCTGTATTCCAAAAAATTCGTTATGATTTTAACAAAAACGCTACAGTTTTAGCTCTAATTTTAATGTCCCGTTTGAAAGTATACCATAAAGATTTTGATGAAACTTATTATAATTTTTAAGGCGCCATATTTAATAGAACCACAACTATCTTTCCAAAATGAAATAACAAAAATACGTCTTGGCGAGACAGAGGAAAGTGAACTGATAAAATGCTGCAGATTTATGACCAAATAATAATTGCATCCATTGAACGAAGTGGTTTCTAGCAGGGTAAATGAACCAGCTGGATAAGTACATAGTGCTTTTAATCAAGGTACAATCTGCCTCTAACTTGGAAATAGTCTGTCAAAAAATGACTTCAAGCATTATTTCATATTACAACGATAATTCCTTGGGCCAAAAAAAAAAAAACATTTTCAGCAGAATGGGACAAAAAAAATGAAATAACAGTTGACAGAGAAGTTTGTGTTCATTATTAAGCAAAAATACACGATCACCCGCAGACAAAATGATCCAATTAACGCGCTATCTATAAGCTTACACAACAAGCAAACGGCGACTCATCGCCTTTCAGTATTACAGGCGTAATGAAAGAAGGAAATAAAGAAGAAAAAAGGCACTACAACTTCCCTCAAAATATGAATTCCTTTACATTCAGATTAGAGCATTATAGTAGTCAGCATCGTTTCTACTAAATGAAAAGTTACCAAAAGGCATCAGTGTCACCATCATTATCATTTGACTACTTAAATTATAGTTGAGCTGTGATTTATACTAGTCTAGTAGCGATCATAAATTAATGAGTGCGTTCGAATTTTCTTAGCTCTAGGTTAGCTTTACCGTCAATCATTACTTCAAAAATAGGGAAAGGATCATGAAATTTAAAAAAAATGATAACAATTTTTTTTTTCTATGCTCTCCGTGTGCACGGCTTCATACTTTATCATGTCTCATTCTCCCTCAAGTTTTGGTCAATCAAAATAAGAAGTAGATTTATAATTACAACTTTTAAAAGCCTGGAAGGTCATATGAGCGACAGAAACGTATTAGGGTTTTTGTGATATACAGATGTCAGTGAGTTCGAACCCAGGGGCACCCAACGAGAATATAGTTCAAAATCACTTAAACATAGCCTTGTTGAACGTATCCAAACGGTAGATGTAGGCATTTTTTTATCCCCTAAAAATTTTTCATCTGTTCGGATTTTCTAGTTGAAAGTCTAGTGAAAATTTTAGGGATCAAAACTTACCTTTTCGAACATTTCAGCCGGAAAAAAGGCTCCCGAAAATTCTACGTGGACCTTTCTAGGGTACAAATCCGTTAAAATGGGCAATTATACCATTTTTTAGATGTTCGAAAATCCTAGGAGAGGCAGGCAAGCAAGAAATTTTACAGCGAATGTTCCGAACATTCCGCGCAGATATATATCAGACGTGGATAAAGCATTATATGTATAATCTTAATCACTGATACACGTTTATCCCAGAATGATTTTTGTGAAAGGTGAGAAATACAACTTCAAACAAATAAATAGACTCAAACGCGTATGTAAATTCCTTATTAGAGAGCACAGACGGCAATGTGACAGCTCCGGTTAATCAAACGTTGGATAGCGCTATCTGACCGGATAAATTCCTATACAGCGGATAAATATTAGGGAAACCAATTGCGCTATCTACGGGATAGAGATTTATCCGGTGGATAGCGCTATCCACCTTTCGAACAACTGGGGCCTCTGCTTTATACCAAATTTCAGCTTGATTTGACCCGGCGGGTATTACATTTTTTTGAGAAAGGTGGAGCAGAATCTCCAGCTCAGGATTTATTCATTTGCCGAACTCAAATAACTCTGTGCTTTTAAAGTAGTTACATCATTTTTTTACCTTTTTTACCTGGTAAATTTACCAGGGTGATGCACGTGCACATATGAAGTAATTTAAAACGGCGACGAAATCACAGACATACAACGATAAGATTGTGACTTGCGTTCTCCTAGGTCGAACGCAACCAGCCGCCGAGATTTTCATTAGAGTTCATTATCGAAGATTAATTCGAATTTGCTAATACGTAACAGATCATGTTCCAATTTAATTGCACAAATACCTACAAGAACAGCAGAAAGATACGACCGTATACAGCTATTTCGAGAAAGGTTGTGGGAAAAAATGTGCACGCGACAATCCCGAAAGGTAATATGGGATATGATCAATACACTGTTCCTGACACTGTAGCTATCGAACTTACTTTTGTTGCTTCCCCTTAGCAATCGCAAACAAGTCCGATCCATGGCCTCTAGTGCCATTCTTGTAAATTTCTCTGAAAAACAGTGAACTCAAAACCACCCACAATACCTTTCATGATTGTCGCGTGCGTTTTTCCCGACAACCTTTCTCTAAATAGCTGTTAGTATTATTACTTTAAAATCCACTTATGGTAGGACTACTGGCTAAGTTACAAACAGCGTTTGTGTCAGTAGAACCCAGTCTTCATTACTAGGAGCAATGTCACGATATTCACTATCTTTTCAAAAGCCTATTAAGACCTTTTTCGCATCAATCGCGTTCTAAAAATAATGGTCCAGTTTTGTTATTAAAGACTGTATTTAGGCATTGAAACTGTTGGCTGCTGTCTGTTGCAACGGATGGCAAAGATCACGGACATGGATTGAAACTCTTGTGAAAAAGTTGGGCCAACCTCTTCAAGTTTTAATACTATGCCTGTCACCAAAAATATTTTATGGTTTAGTTCTCCCTGATGAAATTTGTTTGATATCTACGTCATAAGTCTACAGGAGCATTTGTGTATGGGTTAAGGCACTACTAACTAATGACTTCAGCAAAGGATTGACCTAAAACATCAATACCCCCGGTGGACTCCCATATAAAAGCGACGGGGATGCTCGTCGGAAAATTCAAATTAAACCCGTAAGGAAGACCAATGTGGGTGTGGCTCAAGTTTAAGCTGACCCCTAAGGAATATTTCTGTGTGGTCAGTGTCAGGGCATTTTTTGTAAATTTTCTTATGCACAGTACTAAGCGATACTTTAATAGGCAAACATGGTGACTTTCCATCCCAAACACCGAAAGTGAGACCAAAATCTGCAATCTACACCCCAAAGCCCCCCAAAGCGAGACGACAAGTATGCCCGTCACTATCATATGGGAGTCCCCCCCCCCCCCCCCGCCTCCTCCGGGCAATGCCCTCGTGATATAGCCCCTTTAAGGTTATTTAATAGATTACATTACAACTGTTTTAAACTGTCTTAAACTGTTTTTAAGTAACAAGGACTATATGAAAATCAAATCTCTTTGGTCTTTCAAAGGCCACTTTATGCATGCAGTGCTTTAACTTTAAGAACAATGCCAATGTGTCCAAAATAAAGGCTTTGAGAACTTAGCAATTTGTATATGTTAAACAGTAGAAGTTAATTTATCACTAAAGAAGTTCAGCTCGAAAAATTGGATGTCATCAAATACATCTGTCCCCCTGATTTAAATAGTCGTTAAGATATAACGTTCAGTTACAGGTCCTGTGGAATTGAAGATAATAGACACATTAAATTCAGTCTAATTGTTATAAAAAACTATCTAAGTATGATCGAATAGACATAAAGAGAAAAGGCACGGTCTCACATATTGCATTCAAACGTTGGCATATTCATCATTCAACAAAAAGAATTTAAAAAACGCGATGCAATGCCAAAATTTAGAAAGCGCATTATTTTATATCAAAATATTCGCCTGAACTTACAAAGTTATAAAATTGAGACTGAAAAGTATTCCCTTTAAAATAATGAATGCGCATGCTCTCCATGGTTTCCAGGTAAGACAAATTATAAGAAATAACAACAATTATTAATTATTGTTTAAAACGTTGAACTTCATAATTGCATATTGACAGAAAACGTGTGAGTTGTATTTTTTTATCGGACCTTTTTCTTTCAGTAACTATTCTAAGTGGCTTTTTCATCTCTAGTCGTGTCTATTTGTTCGGTCGGTGGCATGGTCTGTTTCGGAGTGATCAGTATGTAAATCAGTCAATTCCAACAGGTTCGTTTCGCATATCGTCCGCAATTTGGAGTCATGTGCTCCTTAAAATCGGGCGATTGTCTAAAATTGTAGGCCCTTATTGATTGTGCTAGTTGAAAAGTTGCATATTGTGGTACTAGCAGTGGCCGATTCTTTTCAAAGTTATGCTCATTTTAGCAAAAATAATGCTATTTCTATGGGCTTATTTCCCCACACTGCCTGCCTCGAATAGCTTTTGATAAATGAGGTATTGCTGTTAATAAAGTTGCTGTTGTTGTTTGAAATTATGGTTCTACTTTTAGTATACTTAAAATTTAGTAAAAACAATTCAATAATCTTTAATGTAACAAACAAGTAAATGGCAAACTTATTTACTTTCTTAACATATAAATACTTTATACGAGTGCATAATTTATTATAAATTACCTGGCTGTCACGGTCTCCCAATGTATAAGCAGTGACAGATGAATGTGAAAAGGTAAAAAACTGTTTGGGTAACCCTGCTACATTAGTTTTGCGAATGCGCAGCCGTCCTCAAGTAATAAATTCTAGGCAATATTTGCTTCTACGAACAGATATTTGTGTAGGTAATAGCATGATTTGTGGTGATATTTGGCAAAAATACCACGAGTGATATTTCGAAATTCTTATACGTAATTTCACGAGCCGTTAGGCTCGTGAAATTTAAGACAATTTTGAAATATCACAGGTGGTATTTTAACCAAATATCACGTACAAATCATGCTATCATTTGTTTATACTACTGCCCGCAAAAGGTTTATAATTTTCACATTTAGATGTTTCAAATTAAGCTGAAATACCTCTTCTGAGCCAATCAAATTCCAGAAATTTCTCATGTAGTAGTATAACACAGAAAAGAGTTGTTGGGTGTCTCTGTTCTGACAATGTCTCAGAAAGTCCTCGCGTTGCAGACAAAATTGAAATTACTTTTGCGAAGCATGGTGTCAATTAAGCCGCCCCGAGAACATTAAAAACTAAACAGTGTACCAATACAAAGGAAAGAAACTTTAGTTCAATGATGTAACCAATCAACGTTTGGACTTCTTTTTTTAAGTAGCGATTTTACTCTTCGATTTGACTCAATTTTGGCATGTGCTGGTGATGTATGCTCGCCCATCTTGCCAATTAGTCCTGAGGGAAATTGGCAAATGTCGACCATTATCTAGCCTGATAAATAGCAAAAATTTGGGCTCACCTTGTTAGAGGGGGGAGGTACACAATAAGGAGTAGGGAGAAATTGGAGAGAAAATAACGGGAAGAGAGAGAAAATAAAATGTTGGGAGTAGGGAGATCTGGAGAGATATCGATGAGAAGGCAATTTTTTTTAATGGGGGCACGGGGAATTTGGCATGCACTGCGATTCCCTTCGGTCTCCTGGGACTCCTGGGTTTCCTGGGATGAGACTCCCTTTATCTTGGTAGCGCTTAACCGAGAAAGCATGGAATCAAACTTTGACACATCTCAGGTTACCCGTCTTGCCAAACATCTTTTATAAAATAACTAACTTAAAGATAGTACGCGCGCTCGGATTGGCCTAGAGGTGTGTTTGCATATGGTTGTGACGTCAACTTGTTTGGCTTTCCGCGCGCTAATCACGCAAGTACGAATTTGAAAAAGGTTTTGAGTTGAAAAACTCGACAAGTTTACTTTATTTACCCATTTCCTCGTCGGTTAAAACTTGGAAAATCTTTAGAAACATGCTATGTCAATTTTTTTTCGCTTGAGCTGACATTTTAAGCGAGAAAAACCCGTATTTTGGAAAGCATCTTTTTTGCAAAACAAAAACTGATTACGCGTACAAGTTGGTAAGAATTTCTCTTTTAATCAATGTTCTAAACAAGAGCGTTTTGCTTTTTTTCTCCGGAAAGTTATTTTATAAAAGCAATAGAAAACTTTTTTCACGGTGTTTGCATATCCTGGTATAAACACTCGAGGGGTTGGGAGAATTCTCGACAGTTATGCAAACCCGAGACGAAGCAGTGAAGCAACGAGATCGAATGAGGTCACAGATGCCGAGAGAGCTCAGCAACAGTAAGGTTTGGGATCTGTTTACTTGCAAAAATGTATGTGACAGCTGCAAATCATTGTCCAAAGATTCGAAATGCGATTGTTGTAGAAAAGATAGCCATGATGAGACGTTTTGTCAGGAGTATGTTGTCTCACCACTGGTCCCTGAGAAATGGCGACTCTCCGAAGACAATAAGGAAGGGAGTATTGAACAACCTCACTGCATATGCCGAGGACCACCATCTACATTCTTTGTATGTAACAAGACTGACAAAGATTTACAGCCTGCGCCTGCACTACCCTGTGCAGGTAAAAACTGTTCTCAATTCCCTTTCTAGCATTTCGAGTATCAGTTACAATGAAGGGATCCTTCTGATCAGTCAGCTAGATGTTGGAAAGGTAACCTACTATGATTACCTCTTCAAGTTAACCCCAAAAACAGTTACACCCAGGAGAAAGGAGGACTTACAAGAGTTTTTGAGTGAGCGAAACATTCCTTTTGGTTCGCGGTCACTTCTCAAGGATCTGACTACCAAAGCAAAAGAGTACGTAAGATGTCATCAGAAGCGCGAGGGCAATCTGGTGTGTATTGATGGTGTCACAGCCATGACATTTTATGCATCTGACTTACTCTACCTGGCAAGTGCTTCTCAGAAGACCATAATAGAGGTATCCTTGGAGTACAGAGACTTTGTCATCGAATCAATGATTTTGAGGAAGCTTCCCTTTACTCAAGAACATTGTATTCCTGGCAGTTTTTGTTTAGTAGACAGTAGGGAACTTAAGATGGAGACGTTTTCGGGGCGACGGCAACTTCAACCGGACGTGACGCCATGATTTGTGCAAAACTGCGCATGCTCTTACTCACCACATTGCCGTCGTGCTCCCGTCGGCGACGTGAAACTGGTCTGTTTGGCGTTGTGGCGAGAACGTGAGTATTTAACTCTCATTTCAATCAGGTTTGCTGCATTTAGCAACCAGAATTTTGCAGATTATCGTCCTTAAATTGTCCTTGTTTTCTTTGAGTCACATTTCAAGCTCGATTTCCAGGCTCTATCATCTAAACTTACATGTTTATAATGTTTCTATGTTTCATGTCACAGAGTCAAGATGCAATCTGATCCAATATTGCAAACAGCAAACCGTAAGTGAGCTTTACATTGGCAAAATTGTCCTACGAGCCGGACAAAAAATAAGTACGAACTCCGATATTTTATTGTGTGTTTTTAGCTCACTTTTGTGTTAGAGTACCGTATAAATGAAACGTATGTATTGAAAATTGCTTAGAATAGTTGGTAACACCACGTACTAACGTGGGAATACTGAAATAAAGTTGTTGTTGTTGCATGCAAGCAATTAAGCATTAATTCTCTTAGTTCTTTATGTGAAGCTATATTTTCCTCTTCGGTAGTCCTCCACGGCGCCGTCCTCCTGAGTTCACTGCGATCTTAATGTTCGAATTTTGGAGAGAAGCGACGGCTACCTCTGTTCCAGGATTGCTCTGCCAGTCCGGTCGCCGTCGCCCCGAAAACGTCTCTATCTTAAGTTCCCTAGTGCATTATTCTACTCTAACCTGGCAGAAGGAGGTGGAATTTCAGTCCTCGATCTCGTAAGTGGGGAACATTCTGTTGTACTTAAAGGAGGAGAATCGTCGTCTCCCCACGGTCTTGTTGCTGTAGAAGATTCCATCTTTTTCTCAGACACAAAGGCTCGACAGATCAAGATCTTGCACTGCAATACAGATTCTGGACGGATGGAAGTTAATGTATTCGCTGGAAATGGCATTGCTCAGCGAAGGTACGGATTGGCTAATGTGGCGTCATTCGGCCAACCGAGCTCCATGGTCGCTGAGGGAAAGTCACTCTTTGTCTGCGACACTGGTGCAAGCGCTGTGTCCCTCATTACCAGCTTGAAGGCTCTTCATTCTGCCACGAAACAGTTTGGTCAATTGTACGATGCATTTGGGGTACATTGTGAAGAGAAGAACGTGGAAGCTGCTAGTTCACTCCCTTTTGTAGATAATGCAGTAACCTTTTACCGCAAATGTGTATCAGACATCAGGTTATTTTTTAAGCTTCCCCACGACAAGTACTTGGATGGGTCTTTAGGAGCACCGTCCAAAAAAACCATTGACTCCTTAGAGATGATCAGTCAGGTACTAAGAGGCACCATCACTGAACTCTCTGTTTCGCACGCTGAGGTTAAACTTGTGTCAAAGGCATTAACAACAATAGTTAATGAGCATCTCTTTTCTAAGGCCCGGGAACGTGGGCTTATGAGGCAGTTGGATGTCTAGACTTTGCTATTAATTTTCCGTCGATCGTGGAGGAAGTCATGAAGAGAATCACGAGGCTCCCCTTCTTGTTTTATACTCACCCACAATCATATTATGAAATTCCACAAGATTTCATCAATTTCGAGGACATGCCATCTATTCCTAAGCCAAGTCATGTACCCTATCTCCACAAGATCTAGCCAAGCTAAACGACTCTACAAGAAAAAGTGGCTGGAAGCTGTGCGTGTTTCAACCGTTCGAAGTGATACAACAAAACATAAATTCTCGACACTACCGATTGGGCTTTATCAACCAGAGCCACCTCCGAACGAAGATTTCAATTTCTTGTCCTTTTTTCGTGGAGGAAACGCCAACACCCTGGCTGCAAATAATAAAGTAATGTTCTACAAGGGCTCTATATTTGCGACAACTCAGGAAGAAGACATGCTTATTGTCACAAATGCAGACGTTCATGAAGGTACCCGCAGCGTACCTGCAGAAGCCTTCACGCAAGACCGAGAAGACTGCTTGCAGTTCAACTGGCGAGGCACCGAGACTGTGAACCTTGAATCCTGCACAACTACTTCGATTCCTGCATTTTCAATGGAAGGAAGAGCATCGTTTGTTGATGGTATAAGGTTAAATGAAGGTCAATTTGAGGAAATTATAACAAACAGGTCTAACACAGTCAACACATACACAAGTTTGCGCATCAACGAAGATTTAGCACCCGAAAGTGAAAGTGGCAGTGATGACGAAGTGCCAGAACAAATAGCTCGCTGCAATTTTCCTGGTCGCTCGCGCTCCAACAGAATATTAAAAACACCAGCTAGACTTTATGACTGCTTTTAAGAAACGGTCCAGATAAGAACGATAGCAACAACGGCAACGAACATGTTGGAATGCAAAAAAGGTGCTAACGTTTCTATTGTCTGTACTTACTTCTGATTGGCTTAAACAGCAAAAGTTAACAAAACTTCATAAAGCAATACATATATTCATCCTTACTTTCCAACCATCTTCCATATAACAAAATCTGGTCTCAGTTTCAATAACAAAGAAATCCTATGTGGGGAACATATAAAATTGTAAACTTTTCTTGGCTATTGTTTTCAACTCTTGGAATTGGTCAAAATCTTTTAAAACAAAAAAACACCCTTTCAAAGTAGAGTGTTAATGAATTTTAGTAAACGGCCTTCATGTAGGTTTATGCATTCTCTGTGTAAAAATGAGAACATTCCTATGTGGGGAAAGCACCGTTGCCGCATAACAAAAGAAACTGCTATCCACCTCACCCGGATAATTACTTAATAAGTACACTCATGTCACTCATGGTCAAAACAATTAATTGTTAAGGGGTACTTTCTAGGGAATTGATGCAATTCCCCTGGTATGAAATTAAGGAACTCAACCCAGTTTAATAATGTATTAAACCAGAAGACGAATTTGAATTTCCCAACTTGTTAGGCCCAACATATAAGTACTATATTATCCCTTATTTAAAAAGTATAATTCAGTCTCTTGGTACTTGTTATCGCTGTTGGGAGACGCAAGATTAGGGAGGAGGCCGAAATGGCCCGAAAAAGTAGGGAGGAGGGAGATTTACGCTCCTGTACTTCCCCCCTCTTGTTACAGTCTACGAGCTTTGATGAGAGTTGCATCATGTGAATTTGAAGGAGCAATATGTGTTCTACTATATGGTTGTTCATGCGGACGACTTAAGACAGAGGTAGTCCCCGATCTTTTGCAGTGCGTTTTATGTAGTGGGCACAAGCGTATATATCAGAGCAAATTTGAAAACTGCGGGGCTCTTAGGTTCGGCGAGTTTTCCGTTCACTGAGTTTCTTGGCCATGAACAGGCTAGACTTTGCTAAAAGTTTTGATTAGCTCATTGGTCACGTTGCTTTTCTCCCAACTTCGTCGCTCCAAAAAGTCAACTTGAGGGCAAGTCTATAAACAGGCCGCAATATCAGATGGAACTTTAATCATTATCGCTTACTGAGATTAACGTCTTAAAATGGCTGTAATTGCCGTTGAAGAGTTTTCATTACTCGGCACTTCTATGTAATTATTCTCTAATTCGTATTTAAGGAAAGTTTGCTTTTCTCAGTTAGTTAGGGCGCAAACTCTATTTTATTTGGGGCAGTTCTTCGTTCACCATCACCAAATCGTGTAAAACATAACAACAACATATCGCTTTTATAACACTTTTTGGCATGCTAAGAGCTATCAAACATGGCACGGTGCCATTTCGCAAAAATGTGGTCTACCTGGCGCCAACAGATCGCAATAGCTCATTGTTGGTAGCCACGCACATTTGAAAAATTAATATGTTCTTGTGTAAAACGGATTATCGAGGATTTGCAGTTTTAATTACTGTACAGCCTATACAACCCGAATCACTTTGAACCAACAGCTGATTGTTTGGATAAATCGCACACAAACCCTGCCACCCCTACCCCTCTACGCGAAGGATATGACCGTTCTCAGGACCACTGTTCAGAAAGGTGCCCGTAGCTCAGAACTCTAGATCTATACCATATTCATTTCATTATCAACCCAACATTCCACAAATTCGTACCAGACTTTTAAATTCTGCAAACTCTGCATAATACATGGAAATTAAGTAGTGGTCTGATAAGTCTAAACGCAGCTTAGAACTAGAGTCCGAAGCAATCTGCCACGCTTTTGACTAATTGCTCACTGGAGAATCAGTGACTCCTTTTAAAAATTTTGCCTTGAGTGGTTTTTCTGTTTATTTATTTTCATCGATTTTTTAATGTTTTTCGTTTTCCTTCAGGCTTCCGGAAGCTAAGCAAAGACAAACAGTAATCTTGATGGTGTTGTTGGTGTTGTTCAGATGACGATGGCCTTGCCGTGTCGTCTGGCAAGTAGGATAATTTTGAGCTTCGTTTCGGTTATCTGAGAAGGGTTTATTGCTGAATTATGGCAAAAACCCTTTTTAACTTTAAAAATGCTTGTCGATAGCTAGTCCAAATATTACTAGAAATTGCTTCTGAAACCGATTTCGACTTGAAATTCATATGTTGTGTTCGGCACATAAGCTCTTGATTTGGCCGAAAATGGACTGTACTGTAACACGCTTGTGAAAACGCCTTAAACATTTAAAAATATGTATATATTTGTGATAAGAGTAACTTGTTCAGGCTCTGAACGATCAGAGAAAATTGAGCTAGCAGCCGATCACAAAACAAATAGTACGCCTCAAACCTCTAATTATTTCGATCTTTCAAAAAAAGTCGGTTACATTTTACAAAGGGAACTTTCTTGAAAGGGCGCTCAGATGCATATATAGAACTGGCCAAATTTAATCATTTAAAAGCTAGAAATCTTTCTTGCTGTTGTCGTTACCCTCGCAAGATTATCAACAAAAAATCGGGATATACCTTACAACTGCAACGTGACCGCCATGAACTAAGCCATTTTAGCTGAACGTCCCGTCGAGAGAAAAATATTTTATCAGCTTGATTTATAATTTTGGTTTCAGTTCTATAAACTGCCATAGATAAATGTTAATCCATTAATAAATCTGTCTTCTGAGTTTAGTCTTGTGTACTTAAATAAAACCTCAAAATGTGATATTCTGACATTCAAATGTCTTACTATTCAGCAGTTATTTAAAGTCACTTTCTATAAGGTAATGATGGTACATATAGATACTTACGCAACTTTTTGCCCCCAGAAATTTCAATCGTTTTCAATCTATTTATAAAAATATATTCTCACATTTTCTATCCACTGAAAAGCCCCCAAATGAGAGTCCAAAACAAAAGGCTTGCAAAAATCGCTAATTTATTCCAATGCAATCAGATGCAGATAGCCCAATAATCGCTGTTTAAATATTTATACGGCCACATTTGCTGTTATATTATTGTTTGTTTACCACATGATAACGTATTCATATCCATTTTCGTTACTGATTTTGGTTACAGCTGTAAAAAGATTCTGTTCCTAGATCCACTAGCGTACCACTCCCCTCAATACCACTGGGTACCGCGGGTGATGCAATCGAGCTAGTTCAACAAAACAAAAATGCCTCATGGAGTTCTTTGTCATATTCGGTGACTTTTATAAACAGCGGTAAATGTTATTCAAGAGAATTATAAGATTTCCAAGATAATTTTGCTTCACAGTTCTAATATAGCCGCTCTAGATAGAAAAGACTTTCAAACAGTTAACCAAAATGCCGCGGGATCTAACTAAGCCCTACAGTTTTTCTGTACTTAGATTTCAATAGCTCATGCGGTAAAGTAGCTGATTCGTCCCCAGTCGTCTCTTACCATTTCATGGAACGGTCGCGGGAGTTCGGCGAAGGGGACGATGGGAAGGATAGACGATTCCCGCAAGCTTTGCTCTAATAGGCCAGATGTAATGGTCTATTTTGAAAAATTCCATTTCGCCCTAAATCCGCCATTACGTCGACCGCCATATTGTAAACAAGATCTGTCAGTCGTCTCCCCTTTCTCTTTCATCCCCCCCCCCCCCCCCCCCTCGCGTATCTTCCGAGCGCATCCCTCGTTAATATTTTAGATAGGAGACAAAAGAGACGACTGGAAACGAGTCAGGGTAAGTAGCATCTAGTGTCAATAATTTTTTTCCATTGTATTATGATGTTCTCAGGCAATTTTATGGTCTTTCTAAAAGGGCCGAATATTTGCGAAATTTGACAGAAAGTTAACGGTTATCCTCTTAGTAGCGCAGTAGGCCCGTGAATCATGGAGATTTCTACAAAACAAGAATGACAGTGGATTTTTGTGAGTCGCGGGACTTACTTAGGATCACTTAAATAAGGGATCAGCAATTTTACTTGATCTCGCAACACAGCGTCAGGGTACCGCATGCGGGACAAATTAACAAGGTCTCTACGTGAGGTTTTCAAAAACGATTAGTGGCAGATATTTAGAAGATCACACCTCAAGCTACCTCAGAACGTGTCAGAAAACTACTGATTTGCACTTTGAACTCTGTCATTTCGCATCATACAAAAGGTAATTAGTTTTTGGATAGTTAACACTGGTATTTACCTTAAATCGCTATCTTGTCTTAAAATCGCATTATAAGTAAGCCAATACAAATAATATTCTTCATATTTAAATATGGAATTACTAAGTGTGTTATTGAGGAGCTAAGTACTTGAAGTTGCGCAATTAGACCTTTTTATGCATTAGAAGCATTCTATTCATTTTTTTTCTCTGATGTAAAGATAGGGGCAGCTTCTTTTGTGAATCCTAACCAAGAAATGTCAGCCACAAAAAAAATGAACAGCTGAGAAAATATAAGCAGCAATTAGCTTTTGAAAATAATTTGGAACGGAAGGGTCTCCCTTAAAATCCAGAATCTGAGACCAAAATAACTGGACTGGACTGTTGGAATATTCCATTAAAAAAAAAGGGGAATCGGACAACCGTGTCCTATGACATCCAGCATATTGTAGTCGTTAATTGATACTGACATTTTTCTGTACGGTTTCAACAAAGCAGTGGCGTCTTTCCACCTGCCTCTGTGATGACCGGTAACAGGATAGACTTGCTACAAGTCGACCTCTTGGCGAGCGGAGCGGGCCTTTTTTGGCCGCGAAGCGACCTATTTCGCCGCGAAGCGGCCGACCGCGAGCGACGAAGTCGCGAGAGGTCTTCGTCCCGCGTCATATGAAATCCGACGAAGGACTTTTTTGAAAGTCTAGTAACAGGAAAGCGAACAGTCAAGCATTTCCACACCAATTAACAGAAAGGTTTTTTCAGTAGGTACTTAAAATTTACTCTAGTCTGGGTAGCCAGCATTTGAAGTGGAAGGAAAAGGAATTAAAAGGGCCTTATTGCTGTTTAAGTCAGTACTCAGTGGCTTTACAAAAACATAAACGTCTCCTGTAGTGTTTAAACAAATTCCATCAGGCAGCGGTAACAATAACAATTTTGGGTGACTTTGCAGTCCATGTCATCTTTGCCATCCCTAGCAACCGCTCTACAGACGACAGGGGACCGTTTCAATGTCTAAATGTAGTGTTAAATGACATAACTGGACCATCATTTTGGGAATTTAAATGATGCGAAGACAGCTTTTTAACTTTTTCAAAAGATAGCAAATAGCGCTAATTTTCCCCTCTCCTTTCCCCTTCACTCTCAAATTTACCTCGCCGAACTGACGGCAATGTATTGCGCATAAATTGAACAAGAACGAGCATTTTCAATAAACAGCAAAAGGAGGGAATTGTGCTGCAGATTAATTTTGAGCAAATTCAAAACTCGTCAACAGTTGGTATACACCATACACGTAAGGTCAGTGAACTTGTAAACACGAAAATATTTGACTTAAGTTCAATGGGGCCGGGGTCTTCATTTCTTATTAAATCATTATTACATATTTGACCTCGAAACGACCTTTACATTACTTTCAATGTTTAAATTTTTTGCTTTTAGATTAAAATGACCACGTGTTGTTCATCCACGTGCACAGAGGGCTCTTGTTAGCTCGTTAGGCGCAAGGATGTAAGGATATTTTTTCACGTTTATAATTGAGTCGTAACGTTGGATACTACACGTCAGTCTCGCATGTCTCCAGATTATTAACTTTTTTATGCGATTATCTACCTTTCAAACCTTTTGTTCGTTATTAACTCACCAAGACCCTTAGACACTCTTGACCTGCTTTAAAAGCTGATAATCAACAGTGGACACTCTTTTGTTTTATATAAGAATGTTGCTTTTCCGGCCCAGGCTGAATATTCTTATTTTTTTGTTCAATTTAGGATGAATTTTTTTTGGGAATTATTCTTAAATCATAGCTTATGACATTTCCGCTTTAGAATGTGTTAGGGTTTTAATTGCCAATGTCCTTTGTCTAGATCTATCCCTGTTTTGTTGTTTAGTGAGAGGAATAATTTTATACCGTTAAATTTCAGCCTCGATATTCTTATAAAAGATGTTCTCATAGAAAAAGGGTATAACCACAGTGTCACATTGTTTAACACCAAAGTGGTCCAAGCTAAAAATTGTTTATTTGTCGAGGTGCCATTAAATACGCATGGCCTACGAATCACCTTATGAAAACAAACATATTCAAAATTTAATTATTAAACCCTGGATGTATAATAAAGTGACTATGGCAATAAAAAGTTTCTTTAAACTTTAAAAGTTTCTATAGTGTTAGTGTAAAACCCCACGCCGGATTCTGGAAGAACACACGAAAAACTTGGCCGTTTCTCCTCGTTTCTCGCCGCTAAGGAAACGGTGTGGAGCGAGGGGATCTGGGGAGAGTTGCAGTCTAGTAAATCACCCTGGATTGTGATTTGCAATTTGCATTCATTCTACAAAGTTTTTTAACTTCCCTTGCTACCCGGACTCGATATAATATCAACAGGTTTAAAAACACACACTGAAACCAATTCGTATGTCGTAACATAAAACTCGACAAAAAATTCGATATGATGACACGAAAAAGGAAAGGGAAACCATGGCACTTACTGGGCTTCGTATATGTGTGTAGTATTATAGCTATTTGATGAAAGCCATTTTTCAAAATTTAAAAAGAGTGAGAACTAAAGCTAAAGAAGTCCCCGGGCCAAACGAGTTTCTACTGCACACGGATAAATCCTCGAAAAAGGGTGGCTTGACCGTTCAGAATATCGCGAAAACTTAAGTGTCTTTTGTCTTAAAGTTTGTTATTTTGTTATTAGATTTCATTTGTCGCAAGATTTGGATGTCGTCTTTGTGATAATAAAACTTTCCATGTCTTCCACACTACAGTCTTCACAGTCCCTGCCAGTTTTCCTGACTTTACCCATTAAGCAAGACGATGGAAAAAGCAGGAGATAGTTAAAATTACATTACAGTGTCATTGCCCTATTTATACGTAAGAGATAAGACAAATCTTATCAAACTGCATGCAACCATCTTACCCATTGTCTTTCATAGCTATTTCTTAAGCATATGAAAATTAACTTAAAACTAAAATAGTGACGCTCTCTATCAATAAACTTGCTGCACGTCGATGAGTGTATTTTGGACAATTTGTTTCGCTAATTGATCAGTAAGCACCGGACATCAAAAGGATATCTCTGCGGCTACATCTAATCTCCTGGCTACCTTTCAATTGAAAATTAGCTCTTATCCATTGAAGTTTTTTTTTTGTCTACTTTTGACATTTTTAGGGTGAGAATTTGAAGAGGGGTGCAAAGGTAGCAGCTGCGTAAAGTATTCTGAGCTTTAAACATCTAACTAGGCTTTCTCTTTACTTCAGTATCGTTTATCTAAGCCAAATAAGAAACACTGATTGATATTTATATTTTTCCTCACCTTTATTCAATCTTCAAACCATTATTTTCCCCTTCAAATCTTCCGACTATTGAAAACATGCATAACTAATTCCAGTTGAAACCCAAAAAACCGGCTAAAAGGTCCATATATGCCGCTCGTGCCTCGGTACTTTCCTTTAGGGGATATATAAGCTATACGTACATAAAGTACACTTTATAAGTTTCAGGTCAACTTTAGAAGAATTTGTACGGAGTAATCAGAGCATAACGTCGTTTATGTCTCACCACCAATTAGCAACAACATGTTGATTTCTCTTCTCGTGACAAAATGGGGAAACGGGCCCCTTTCTCGACTTTTCCAGAGGGGAGGAATCGGCTGTAAATAGGTCCTAACCAGATATCCTAACCTGTCCCACATGTGTTTCAAATCATTTAGTTTAAAAACTGATAAGTACATGAAACAGGAATTTCAATTCGAGCGTCAGTAGTAGTCAAAAAAAGAGTTAATAGTGTTTTGGAACTTGGCCATTATCAGTAAGCCAATTACTGAAAAACTTGAAGATCATAGTCGCACCATACTAAGATCCCCCCCGACCGCACCACCACCAAAAACCACCACCCAGCAAATGCTCAGTTTACCCCCAGAAAGACGGGATTATGAAAAAAAAAATGCAACCTTTTAAGAAACAACTTTGCTTTTTATCATTCTCTCTGTCAGATAGAATTCTTGGTTTTCCGCTTTTTTTGTAATCTTTAAAGTTTCCATGCCGCCTAAAATGGACTTGTCTCGATTACAGCATTATTTCCGTTGTTGTATTTAGTGCAATGCAAAAGGTTTTTAATTTTCGTTGTTTACTTTAACATTTTCAGGATGTTCCGCCAATCTTTTGCGGTAATTGAAGTTATGAAAACAATCAACAAAGGCAAAATCTTTCACGTCGCCTCCCACTTTTGATACAAAAAAAAAAAAGTCTAGTTTTGAGCTTTGACTGAGTTAGAACTGAACGAAACAGCTTGTTCATACCAATTCCCGAGAAAGACGTGAAATTCCAAAGTCTGATAAGAGGCTTTTGGGTTTAGAGCCGGTTTCTCGGAAGCGGTACAATTCGGCTGGAATTTACAAGGGGAAGGGTGGGTGGGAATAGGACAAAAACGAGCAAAAAACACTCTCTCGCCTACTCGCAAGCTACCAAGAACCCTATTTTACTGGCCGTAGTTAATCATAAGATACTTGACTTTCAGCATTAATTTAAACATCCAAATCCTGTTTCAGATAAAATCGAGACCTCTATTTCGAACATTGCTCGACGATGGCGCCCCTCCGATGGCTCCCCCGAAGCCTTCGATAATCAATGGGGGCCTAGCCTCCCACGCGGCTGCCAGCCTGCTGTAGATAGGTCAGAACCTATCGCTCGTTAGTTTTTATCTCCGCATTAATGGTCGCCACACATGGAATCTATTTGTAACATTTTTTTTTTCTCTCCGCACATCGCTAAACTGTTTGCCTTTTTTACTTAAGCCGGTAATTCCGGCACTGACTTGTTACCGGGTCAGTGGTGGACTTGGGGCCTTAGAAGCCTTGCAGTTGAGATGTATAGATCTATGGGCTCCTGATAGATCTAAATATAGCCGATTCCAATCGAATCCCCGAGGAAAGGAATGTCGTCGAATCCATTTCATAATCCGGCCCGGCCTTAATACTATAAAATTGGCGAACTGCTTAATATCATTAGAGAGCGCATTATGTTTTTATTAAGAAAATGTAAACAAGGCTCAACAAAAGCACCATGTCACTTCCAAATTTCAATAGGAAGTCTGTACACTGAATAATTTCCCGTTTTCACTCCTGACAACTTCCAAGTCACTATTTAGAAAGCTTTGAAGGAGGGACTGACCATAGAAGAAAGCTGGCAGGTTAAAATTCAACAAGAACTCAGTGCAAAATTAAACCAGCGAAAAGATTTGTCTCGTCTGTCTTGGCAGATCACGTTCGCAGCTTTCATTCATGATCTACTTGTCAATTTGATAAAGACAAGTGTACATAAGTGTGTAGCTTTTCCATTTATTGTGCAAAGAAGCAAAATATCTTGTCTAGCCTTTTTTTCAATCGCATATGCGGTTGTGGAGTTTTAGAGCCACAGGTTATTCCACTCGGATATCTTTCCAGAAAATTATGGGATCAAAGTTTTAAGACTCTACGTTAATAAAAATCGAAAATAGCAAGATCTGAGATTATAAATGATGCCCATACCTTCTTTTAAAAAACCGGCGCATCAATGGATTCAACAAAATAACTCACCAAGAAAAACTTGGCAGGAATTAGCCCCCCACATCTACTTTTCATCATTCTATTCACTCACCTCGTCCAAATCCGAAACGACGATCAGATGCGAGTGAGAACGGCACCAGTAATGCTGCTTGGCTGACCCCTAAAGAGATTCGTCCGGAATTTTATCTGGGCATCACTGACTAATTAAGACAACTGGCGTGATGGTGTGCAGAAATGTGAAACGATCCATTATCAACAAATAAACACATTAGACAAACACAACGTGAAATAAACTCAAATTGCACGGAAAGATTCTTCGAGTGCCACCGCAAAACCTGTCAGAAGACCTGGAGGGGTACTTCCTTATATGGCCTATACGGGGATCTGCCGCTGGACAGGGTATGGTTTTCGTCCTCTCTGTCCTAAACAGGGTATATCATTTCGCGCAAGTCTGTCCTAAACAGTGTGCATGATTTGTGCGAGTCTGTACTAATTATAAACAGGGCGTTGGGGCATAAACAGGGTACTAAAAATGAGGGTGTTGTCCTAAACCGCTGGGTATTTTTTTTTTTTTTTTTTTTTCAATACAACTTTATTGAACATACACGCGTACAGTTAAACATTCACTAAAGACAATCTACAACAAAACGAAAACTAGAACTTGAAGCTGACAAAAAAGAAACCTAACACAATAAAAACATTAGTAGTACTTAAATGGGAGCGCAATCAGTTAAGTAAACAGAATTTCATACCGTATTTAAGAGAGACGAAAAGACAGACAATTTGTTTTGAAATCTTTTTCGCAACCAGCCGTACAAGAAATATATTTTTCTGGGCTAATTTTATCTCGAGCTAGGGAAACAGGGAAACAGCTGGGTATGTATTTTAGGAATTTTTTGTCCTAAACAGGATCGGGGTTTCAAACCCTCAGCAGCTCACCTACACCAAATATTAGTCGAGTACCCCCGGGTCATCGCCATAGTAACTTCTTTATTTACATCATTACATGATCGATGAAGCGGCCACCCATCGCTTGCTAATCCTCTCTCCTATTATTTTACATTTACTGCACAAGATTTTGAGTCCGGGAGGGCACTCCTTTTTTTAGCCTATACGGGTATGTGCCGCTAAAAAGGGTATGGTTTTCAAAGTCTTGAGTCCTAAACAGGGTATTTCACTTACTAGTAACTGTCTTGGACAGGATGTCTTTTTGGACTGGAGCCTTTCAATGAGTGTGAAGACTTGCGACATTTGAATACCACAATGTTTTTTCCTAAATATCTATTTCCACGATTTTAGTGTGAAAAATTACTTAATTCTGTATGCAAAAAAACAAAAAAACAAATCAGAGTCAAAAGTAGTCATCAGGGTAGAGAAATGAGCAATTTATGTCTTAAACAGAGTCGGGGTTTGAAGGCCTCGGCGGCACACCTCTACCCAGACTTCCCTTGAGTGCCCCCCCCCCCGGGATTTCGAGCCTCTCGAGCTGAAGTTCTTCATTTCTTGACAGGAAGTAAATATTTTTCTCAGTGGCTGACATTAGGAGCCATTCATCTGTTCAAAATATTATACCTCGATCAAAGAACAATTCACGTATGGATACCTCGTTCTACAACAGTCACAAGATACAAAAGAGTATAATTATTTTAGGGGAGTACCCACCTGGCTTACATTTACCCATCTCCTTCTCATCTTGAAGGTGTAAGAAAGAACCTTAGCCTACTGGTTCTTTTGCATAGAATACGGTACAATTTATGGCACGTTTATCAGGTCATTGGTATGAAAACGCTGGTGTTTATAGTATGTTATAGTTAGCCCGGGATCTGGTGGAGATTTTAGACCAGATCCGGGGTTCCAAATTGACCAAGGGATTTAGGTTCCCTGGGGCATTTCACCACCCAAAACTCCTGGGTTTCTCTCCCAGGGGATATGAGGGTTGTGATTATCACTGTAGGAAAGGAGCCCTGGAGTGGTTGTAACCTGCGATCAGATGTCCTTCTTCCCTTTTTGTTTGGGAGACGAGAAGTTGAATGTTGTTCAGTGTTGCGTGGAAGAGAAAACTAAGAATGCTATCTGACCGGGTCACGTTCCAGTTTACGCAAAACACTTCTCAATGCTTTCACAGCGAACGAATTTCGCAATGTGACCTTTGGATCCATCAGTCTCTTATCAGACAAAGATTAAAAATCAGGTGAGTGGGTTAAGAGACAACAAGAATCACTTCGTGAATTTTACCGGGGCCACGTGGAAGGGTAGTTTCCATCAACAAGTTTGTCGGGCGACATGAAAATCTTTTTTATTGCAAATATTCTTTAGACTGATGAAAACTCGCTAGGATGAATTCTGTAACTACCGTATATTTTTCAATACACAGGGATTTCATTAATTGATAAGTGGTAAATATAGTCGCATTAAACCATTCCGTGTACAAACTAATCGAATTAATATTTATATGGTTACAGTTGTTGCTCCCTACTTCAAATTCTGACAATAGCACAGGGTACCCGCGTGTTTAAAAATTGTTAACATGACCAAATTAAATTTACTTCTTTTGGATATCGTTGTAAGAAGCAGCCTTTTCATTTAGATTTTATGCCAATTCTTTGATACAGATCTAAAGAAACAATCACCCGCACCGCCAACATCTATTGATTGTAAACCAAGTTCACCTAATCTTGACTGTATCAAATTCTCAGAGGAAATAGGAGAGGTCAACTGCATTGTTGAGCTGTGATTTTGGATAAAAGGTCTACTTATTACTTCATGATGATCAGTGTTGTATTGAGTTAGTCCTGGATTCTTCTCAACATCTTTACTTAGTTTGAAATTCACATATGACTCACACAATTGCAAGAAAACAATCATATGATAAATATCGATGTGTTTACTTTTAGTTTCATCATCGTGTGATAATGCATGCCTGCTAAAGAAAGACAACAATAAGCTTTCTTGGGGATAGCCATTTTATTTAAGTTAATTATCTTTGGATCGCGTTTGTTATTACATTTATATCGTGCATGAGCTTTGAAGACTTCGGTATCTCAATCGTTGAAATCTTTTGAAGACCAATTTCTTCAACATGCTATTCTTCTTGTTGGGACCTCTTCTGGAATTCTGTTCGGTTCCCGAGCACGTCTAGATCGCCTTGTAGCACGTTTTTTAAGATGATATAAAGTTAGCTTTGATAAGTGTTCGCTTTGATTCTCGATAAATTTCACGATGGAAGGTTCACTCAATGTAGATAGCTGTGATAAGTCGCTCTTATTCTCGATAAGTTTCACGATGGAAGGTTCACTCTTAAGTGATCGCTCGTAAATTTGTCTCTCCAAATATTCACTCTTAAATTTTCGCTCAAAAACTAGTCCATAGTAAAGGTTGGGGAACAAAAAGCTACAATCTTTCTCTTGAATGTCCCCCATGCCTGCCCTCCAGTGCTTTTAAAATGGCGGATAAGATTTCAATGAGCGAGCCAAAGTAACGAGCCAGCGATATATCTCAGTCAGCGATATATCCCTAACAATGTAACGTTGAAAAAACGACAGAAATCGTCTGCATTTTAAGACCGGTGCCCGCCTTCGGCTGACCCCGGTAATAAGAGTTTTATTCTTGTAAAGCCATAGCAGATTGCTCGTTTTAAATCTTGAGTACTCCAGGAGCAGTCTCCTTGCGTTTTTGCATTTGAGACAGAAGATCGAGAGCGCGGGCGTAAAAACGGCCGGTGCGGCGAGCGGCGAGCGGCGAAGAGGCAAGTCACCCTGGTCACCCCAAGACATACTTGGATTCTGGAGTCCATATTGTGGATTCCGGATTCCAGGTTCAAGATTCCTTGTCCGAAACTCATAAAGGGAAATCATAAATGTTAAAGTTTTTAAGAGACGTCTAATTAATTAATCAACTGATTAACATGAACTAGATTACATGTTGAAATTTGTACAAAGTTACTATTTAGTTATTGTTGTACATAGTTTATTTAAGTTATTTAATTAAATTATTGATGCTGAAAAGCCCTTTTAGGGATGCACAATAAAGTGTATGTAAGGATTCCGGATTCCAATCGTTAGCGGGATTCCGGATCCCAAGAGATGGAATACGGATTCCAACGCCCAGCATTCCGGATTCCATAAACAAAATTTTCCGTGATTTCAGATTCCACTAGAAAAATATTCCCGGATTCCGGATAGCCCTACAAGGAGCGACGCAAGGAACGAGTACTCAAGGCCTCGTTTTCCCCGGTATTTGCACAATTTTACGATTTTGCTAGCTGCGCGTGGCTCTGATGAAAGAAGGACGACTGCTCGCCGTGTAAATCTTGAGAAGATGAGTGCTGTTTGGAAGGTGGGACGTGTTACTGGTGTTGATTGTTTTGCATAAGAGGAGCGCCAGCTGCAAGGCGATTGTTTGTCATAAAAATGGTAGTTTGGAGCTATCAGTATATTTGTGTAACGCCTTATTTTTAATCGAAACCTGTTCTTTGTTCCTGACCCTCACGCGCCCTTCGCGGTTGAGAGGGTCCCCAATAGGTTTTTCGGGATCCGAGATTTCCCTTATTTGGAGCTCGGGATTCGGGATTTTAAAGCAAAATCGGGGCAAAATTCGGGATTGAAAGTATGCGTGCGAGGTGGGATGCCAAAAATAACCATCGGGATTACGGGATTGCACGAAATTTTGGGTCAGGATTACGGGATTGAAGAACCCTGTTGGTGATCCTTAGTTGAGAGAGGTTACCTTTTGACTGTATGTGTAAGAACCTATCATAGGTTTAGCGCCGAGTTAGGTAAGGAATCGACAAGAACTGTGTCGCTGATAATTTCGTGAACATAATTGATAGTTCACCTTCAACTACTGCCTATGTCGTGTCTACAACGTCTACCGTCTACGGAATCTGAGTATTACAAAGGCAAAATTACATGGAAGATTAACACAAAGCACATCAATAGATTATCTTTTTTAATTGTCTTTTCTCTAGTAAATTATATCATATTATATTATATATTTTCAATGGTCCAGTTTTGTCTCTTTAATACTTTGTAGGTTTAACTGTAGCTTGTGTTACTTTCTACGGTAAAAATTATATGTCTGAGGGCGAAAGTACGTTTTATTAACCAATAAGCCTCATTACTCTGAAATCAAGGCTGTTCTGGTCCGAGATAGGCAATCAAGACGGGTAAACGACTATGTTGAGCAAGATCTTCATTATCTTATTTATTTATTATTATTATTGTTATTATTATTTAACAATTAGTCGCCGAAGGCGACGTGAATATCGGCGAATAGTCACCGCGACGAAGTCGAGGTGACTATTCGCCAATATTCACGTCTCCTGAGGTGACTAATTGTTTTACTATATTTACATTGATGATTATTCGAGAAAATAAAATTATTGATCAATTTCCGACACCGAAACATCAAAAAATATGGCTGCCATTTTGAAAACTGCTAGCCTTCAAGGCTATAATCACCGCGCGGAGATTATAGCGGGATAGAGCGAAGCTCCTAGCCATCACAGCGCTCTATTTTCGATAGTCATCAATGTAATTATACTAATGGATTTTATCCACTTTCTGTTCTCGTTACAAACGTCTGCAGCCTGAGCACTTTTAGCAAGCTTTGTCAGCCACTGAAGGGACAGCTGAGGAAAACTGCAGACAAGAATGTGAGTCAAACGCTTCTCGTAAAAGAGTGAGTAGTTCTACCTTCGCACGATGGTCAATTATTAGAGGCAGCGTGGCCGAGCGGTTAGAGCGCTGGGCTTGTAATCCGGAGGTCCCGAGTTCAAGTCCCGCTCTGACCGCTAGCTGGATTTGTTCACGGTAGTCCCGAGTTCAAATCCTCGGCCACGCTTGTAAAATAGCCCTCTGTACGTTCGCCTCCTACCAGTTGGAATTCATAGCTGTATTATGTTTTATTTGAATTATTAGTTCATTAGAGCAGACTACGAGTAGTACCTATAATTTTTCCTCAGGGTTAGAAGAGCGCGCGTGAAAAGTGGCGACTACTCGTAGCCTAAATTTAAAGTCACATTAATGGCAAATGGCAAACGGGAATTTGTACCACGTGACCAAGTTTTCCCTTAACTTGCGCTTTACTGTTCATTATTTCTACCCCAGAATTAGTAGCTTCACGTTAGTTTTGTCTGTAACAGTTATTTGGAACTTTTTTAGCTGCACGCTTTCTATTTTGAGAATTTCTCAACTTGAATCTGACGTTTGCCGTTTGCCGAAAACGTAACTCTAAATCTCTCTATTATCCCTGAAAACCCCATAAGGCCGGGGAGAGGATAATTAAGTGTTCATTTCATTAAAAACAGCGATGCGTGAAGGCCTAGATGAAATAAATAGTTTGATGGTGGAGTGAAACGACAGATTTTTTTACTGTGATTAGAGTTTCCCACGTAGACGTTATTTTGGCTCGTCAAGAACAGTTAAAAAAGGAACAATCTTAGCGCAGGGGGAAGGAACGAGTGACGAAACCCTAAAAACATCTTCGTAGGAGGTCACTGCAGATTGTTGTTTTGGTGGACATTAAATAGAAAAAGTGCAGAGGAGGAGGATCAGACAGCCTCCGTAGCAAGCTTTTCTGTGTGGTTTCGAAGCAAAGAAAGACCGAGCAACGGGATTTTCCCCCGCTCTTTTACTCTTCCTATTTTCGGTCTTTGACTCTCGTTCCTTGTTTTTTGCCCCGAAGCCCCACGAAAACGCTTGTTACGCAGGTTCGAGGGCGGAACAAAAGCTTTCACAAACTACTAATTATGATTAGCGTCAATAGGACTAGCGTCGAATCCTTACCTTGAGGCATCTAGTATCTAGAACACTTGAACAATGGTCAATATACGCGGAGGTAAACAAAGCTTGCTTAATTAAGAAACGATTTAGAGATTTCCTTGACATATGATTTGGTCCTAGTCATGCATTATTTATGACAGTTAGAGACAAAATGCAAAAGGCCGTCACATCATCTATTTTGCTGGATTCCTAATGAGATTGTTCCTCAAAACTCTGAAGATCACCATAATGCTACTCTCGTACCGCTCTAATAACCGCTTTTATCTTGGAACAGTGCTTTCGCGTCCTGCCATCTCTTCTATGTCTTCTCCTTTGTTCCGCTGTCAGTTCAGGTTCCACTATGACGCCATCGTCAACGTCATCATTTCTAATGTGACCTCATCGGCGCGGTAGATAGTAAGACCAGTATATTATATTGAATAGTCCAAAGAGAAGTGGAAATATCTTGCGCGCGTACTTGTCGATATAATGAGGGGGGTATTGCTTTATGGGAAACCCTTCGATAAAGGGGTTCAAAGAAGATGACTGCTTTTTTCTTGCTGAAGAAAGGTTTTCATGGAGAAACACTCCTTTTCTAAGTGACAGACCTCCAGCAACACCATTTGGTCGTTCTTTATTACATTCTGTGTGATGATCCATCATTTCTGTGATAGAACTCGCACCTTGACAGGGTGTTGGGGGCTTTGGGAAAAAAGGTGTTAGTTTTAGTTTCGTAATATTCGAACATTGGTTCTAAAGAAAATTTGCACAAAGAAATAGACTAGTAACCGTAGTCAGTCCACGACAATAGGACCTTTTCACAAACCGTCACGTCCTCCATATTGGTATCCCAAAACAAAAACAGTGGCCATGTTGTTGTCCCAATTTAGTGCTGTGGGAGTTGAACACCTTTTCTTACGTGAAACTTTTGTTTTGTCGCAATAAATCTGCATATCTGCTGGCCACCTTAGCTCTATAGAGCGTTTTCTCATGACGTCACGGCGGCCATATTGGTGTTCCTGTGGGAGTTGAACTCTTTTCTTATGCAAAAACTTTCTTTTGTTCCAATGGACACGTGAATGAAAACGCTCTATAGGAGTCATTTTCCCTGTGCAGGAATAGCTGAGGAAGAGATCACAGTGGCGGATCCAACGGAGGGACTCGGAGGGCCTGCCCCAGTGTCCCGTCCCCCTTATTTTTATACCAAACTGAGGCCCGAAGGGCCAAAAAATGTTTTTTTGAGGACCCTCCCCCCCCCCCCCCCCCCACCCATCTGAAGGTCTAGATCTGCCACTGGATCACGAGTGCTTTTCGAGCTACCAAATAATTAAATTCAAGATTTTAAGGACACCGTGAAACGTTGGTTTCGGTAAGTTTCTTTTTTTGTCTCCCAGAAATTCACCAAAAACTTTTTTGGAATTTTTTTTAAAAGTGTTAAAGGTCTTAAGACACTCAAATAAACGTACGTAAGCTCTAGTGCTTCTGCACCAAAAAGGGTCGGTTGCCTCGAGACTCGAACCTTTCCCAGTGATTTTCGACTTCAAAAATGGCAGAGATGAATCGGAATGACTCCTCATAAGTAGAGCTTTTATGGTTATCGCTTCTCCTTCAACCGGCTCCAACTCACTTTGAAAAGGAGTTTATATTTCCGCCGTCCAAAAACACGGCCACCTTTTCCAGACCTTAAATCAGTCCCCCAAGTAGTCGAGCACTGTTACAAACTGTTTAATGGCTGCGATCTAAACTTACCGGCGCAAAGCTTTGACTCCTAGGTAAGGCAGACGATTTATCCGGAAAGTTCAAAACACAGACGTATTCAACCATGCAAGATACGATAAACACGAACGACGTAATCAAGTAGTGGTCCACCGCCTTAAGATAGGAAATTCGAGGTAGACTGGAGTTAGTTGACTCAAATAGAAACATAGTACTCAGAATGCACGTGATCACCAGGGAAATTCGAGCCGGAACTGCGTGACGGTCTATCCAAAAGCTGAGCCATGAGAGGAAGACAACAAACGCTGAAGGAATGTAGAGCTGGAAAATGAAGTATGTCGTTCGTCTCTTGAGGGTGAAGGTTGCTTTTAAACTGTCAAAGGAACCTGAAAATAAATATGCGTCAAATAGGTAATGAGCATCGTGAAAGGGGGCCGAATCCAAGAATTGTTTTAAAGGAGTGTTCTTGTGCGCAGTGTTTAAAATTGTTTTGAAGTTAATCTTATTTTAAAAGCTCCTTATACCCCTATATGTGCATCTTCCTTCGATGGTTACCAAGAAGGCTTAAAGCATTCACGGTTAGTTTCAAAGACAATTCTTGTGCATGATTGGCTCATTTAATTGGGCAAAGGTGTGTATGTATAGTTTTGTGCGTGAGGCACTGGCGATAACGCGGTTTGATGTATTGTGTGAAAAATCGACCTTAAGTGTGTGCTCCTTGTTAAGGGGGGCTGGATCCACATTATACGTAAACCAATTCGTGCTTGTGTCCGTACTTGATCGTGCTTATACGTCCAATGGATTTAAAAATCCTAGGCACTTACCGAAACATTTAAATCAACCTTTACACAACTACGTTGAATAATCCTTACCTTTGCTATTGGTTGACGCCTTTTTTGATGTAACAACATCCAACAGGTCGTATTGAGCCAATTCAGTGGCAAAAACTTCAATTGCGTTAGGGCCTTTCGTTTTCCAGTTATACATGACATCATCTACTGTATAGGCATCTACAATGCAAACAATTTAAGGAGCATGTCCGGTCAGAAAAGAGGAGGACCTTATAGAAACAAGGTTGCGCTATGCAATGTGACTGGGTGTTAAAATTAAAACCGTATACTGATCTTACGGCAGGAAGAGTGATAGAAAAAATAACGAAAGAAAACAAAAATAATTTAAAAGTGGTGGATTATATAATTCACCACTTTATTTTTATTTGTGTTTTCTTTCTTTATTTTTTCTATCACTCTTCCTGCCGTAAGGAACAGTCTACCGTTTTAATTTTAAAATTTGGCATTCAAGATTTTACTGCTCCCAGGTCTACTAAAAATCCTGCTGACCGTCACTAGTTTGTCATTGTGGTTTTACCTTCACAAGTATTTCTGACTTATACCGTCTTTTGTTTTGTTTTATTTGGTTTTTTCATAGAATCTTGTTCCCCAGTGTTTTCCTTCAGTGGTATTATTTCAGTTAACTTTACAGGCTCAGGACTTCATTGACTAAGAACATCAGACAGCTTTTTTAAAAAGGCAAGACTGAAAAATAAAGTGCAAATTTAACATCTGGCTACGTACAACTTTCTATTATGAGGTCACATTGTTGAGTGTCTAAAGGAAACATCCTCAGATCCATATCACATTGAGCTGTTAGAGTGATTCTGGAACAAATATAAACAAATGAAATCAACATTAAATGGTTCGAGTAGGATAAAGAGAACAACGTAAAAAATGTTTGTAGTTATAGGAGACATTCTCTCTTATAATTTCTTTAAAGGAAATTTTTCACTTTTACGACCTTTGAGATCACAATTTCTTTTTCGCTCATTTGAACTAGCTTTAAAAACTTCATATTTTGAGAACAGTTCTGACATTGACTGCTTTTTAGAAGTTTAGTATAGGTAAAAGAAAAAACAAAACCACAACTTTTGAGATGACCGCTCACTAGCCCCCCGGAGCATTTCACCGTTTTAATTTCAGATTAGCACTAATAATAATAATAAGAAGAAGAAGAAGAAGAAGTAGAGAGTTCTTTTTACAGATGGCCTATGTCACATATTGTGGTTTTCAATAGGGCACTGCATAAAAACTAAAAACTACCGTACTAAAAATGACAAAATATTAAAATAGATGAACTAAAAAATGTCACACTAAGCGAATTTATTGAGTTTTATAATGTTTACTGAGTAATGTAATTTTAAAAGCATTATAAGATAGACATCTCATGTCTTCTAGAAGGGAATTCCAGTCTGTCAATGCACTATTAAAGGATCTGAGTAGACCCCAGTTCGTGTTTGGCTTAATCCCTTAATCCCTTACCTTGCGCTGTAATAAATTCTCCCATCGCTGAATATTCTAAGCCGCATGTTTTCCCGACTAACGGAATGATAGTTAGAAGATTTGACGTTTCTAAAGTAGGTATCAGGAGTCCATATCCCTTTACCAAGCTTCGTTGGATCTAGAGCAGCATTGAACACCTTTTCCTGTCCATGAGCAAGTCTTGGGTCCGTCCACCATTGTCTAAAGAATATATCTATCGTGTAGTCCTAAGATTCATAATACACGTTTTAGTCATTACGTTCTCAATGGGATGTGAAATCCTCCCTTAAGTACTCGCATCGACAACTTGGGAAAAGGCAGCAGAAGACGTATATATCACATGTAATGGCGTGAGTTGCAGGCGTTCGAAAAGGAAGGAAAAGGAGATTTCGGGCGAGCGAGAAGCGCGAGGAGAGGAAAGGGCCATCCCGAGGGTCATTCCTAGGGACCATATTCCAGCCTTCCCCTTTTACTTTTTTTAACGCCTGCAACGCAGTCTACATCTAATAAACAAGGATCCTTGCCATTTCGTCTTCTCGTATTTGGGATTTCGGGCGGGCGAGAAGCTCGAGGGGAAAAAGAGTCATCCCGAGGGCCCACATTCCAGCCCTTCCCTTTTCCCTTTCAAAGCCTTCAACGCAGTCTGCATCTAAAAGACAGGGATACTTGCCATTTCTTCTTCTCGTATTTTCCCAAAGGCCATAAGCTTGAACTCGATAAGAACTTCCACAGGTTTTCCTGGAAGAAAAAAGGGTCGCACGGTAGGAAGTGTAACTAGAAAGGTTCTAGTGATCTTACTTTGTTTCTATAATTTGTCAATTAATTAGCGGAATTTTTTGAAGCGAAAGGGAAACGTATTTCAATTCCAAACGGAGGTGGTGTAAGGAATCATCCAAACAGAACTGCGGTGGTTTGTGTTCATGTTGAAAATCCCTCATTTGATAGGCCTAAAAGAGCGTTCTCCCCGCTAAAATTCACCCCTCCAGATAATTTGCATGCTCAGAGTCCGCGTTCTCCTGGATCAGCGGTCAGTAATAAATAGTAGGTACTTCATATATGATAATCATAATGTACCGTGATATAGTTCTTTCGATCTGTCTTCTTTGCTAGTTACTCAGCCTAATTACTCAAGTAAGCCAAACAACTGAAGTTGTCAAAGATACCATAAGCAAGCAAAGCGACAGCAGTAAGTAAAGGAGACAGAAAGAATTCTAATACGATACATTATAATTACCATAAATGTCGTACCTAAGTAACTCAATTACCCATGAGATTACTTCAGAGTTTTATTGTGAAATTGCATGAACAAAACAGCTTCATTACCTGTATCATTTGGACGAACGTTTTTGTCGTAATTCTTCAGCCTTTTGTTAATTAACTTTGAAACCTTGGCGTAGGAGTCATCAGGCAACGCTAAAATAATAAGTTAGTATATTTCAATACTTGCAGAAACCATGAATACGTTTTTAAACATAAGAAGGGGAAGGACAGACATGAAATGAAAATTGACCAAGTTGAGGGCGGTTATGCTTAGAAAAATAACCAAAAAGTATTATGGTTTAGTTCTCCCTGATTAAATTTGTTTGATATCTACGTCATAGCTCTACAGGAGTATTTGTGTATGGGTTAAGGCACTAAGTGATGACGTCAACATAGATTTGACCTAAAACAGCGGTATCCTCGCCAATGAGTTGCGTTTATTTGTCAGTGATAGCTCAATTTACACTCTGCAGAAAAATTAGGTCAATTTAGATCGCTGAACCCCATCTATTGTTGAATTGTAATCAGTATGCGTCCTCAGATGCAACTTTTACAAAATTTGGAAACGTCGCTGAGATGGATTTTTAATCAGTTAATATATTACTCTTTCAACGATTAGAAACTCACCTTTTCTTGAGCTGCTTGTAGGATCAGTACGATTTAAATCCCTGCGTCGTCGTCTTTCAATGAGTCCAGAGGTAGTGCTGTGCGTAAAGGCAAAGTTCTATTGCTCGTCAATTGTTTTTTTCTTTAAAAAAATATACCCATGCTTCATTTTGCTTTTAAAGGATAGTAAAAATAATGGAGGTTAATAGCTTTTTACCAGGAGCTCGCTATCACCTGGAGTGCTGAGAAAATTCTCATGCTAATTATTATAATTTTACGGCGTTTAAGACACAGATCAGTTTATTTCAAGACACAAAGGCATATTGTTGCGAGATAAAGGACAAGCCAAGGGGACAGGAAAATGAAAAATAGGGACATTAACCAGAGAGTGAGTAATGGGGTTACTGATGGTATTTGTTAGGGTTTCAGTGAGGTTTTTTATTCCCAGTTTTTATTTAACCTCCCCCCCCCCCCCCCCATGCTCTACTCATGGTATTTGTTAGGGTTTCAGTGAGGTTTTTTAGTCCCAGTTTTTATTTAACCTCCCCCCCCCCCCCCCCATGCTCTACTCATGGTATTTGTTAGGGTTTCAGTGAGGTTTTTTATTCCCAGTTTTTATTTAACCTCCCCCCCCCCCCCCCATGCTCTACTCATGGTATTTGTTAGGGTTTCAGTGAGGTTTTTTAGTCCCAGTTTTTATTTAACCTCCCCCCCCCCCCCCCCATGCTCTACTGATGGTATTTGTTAGGGGTTCAGTGAGGTTTTTTATTCCCAGTTTTTATTTAACCTCCCCCCCCCCCCCCCAATGCTCTTTTCCCCGCTCTTTTATACTTGCAACAGTGAAACATTACTTGTTAATATTGCCAACGAGGAACAAATACGAGGGACAGGAAAAAAGCAAGGTTAACTGTTTTAAGCTGTGTCGTCCGTCTTTCCCTTTAAAAAAATGTCAAAACAATCCTTGTTTGCTCTGAAGCTCGATTTTGCCGATGTGAGCGCTCCGCTCGCGACAGATTTGAAAAACGAAAACTACAAAGTCCTTGAAGTGACACATGTACAAAGTTAATACATAACTATTTTCTGGTGGGTACTTGCTGGTAACGCACAATTTTGTGAGACATTGCTTTGAACCATGGCAATCAGCAGCAATAATGAGTAATTCTTGGTTCTGATCTGAAGTAGTCAAGTTTAAATAATACTACCACAGCTGGTAACGAAAGAGACTTGATGTCTATCAAGCAATGTAAACTTTCAACAATGTTATCGGCAAAATGAGATCAGATATGAGATCAGTGTCTGACGTAACCGTGAGAAGACTGGAAGCAACGTTTGTCTTTGCGATTACTTCTTCGCTGGTATGCAAGTAAATTTGTTCAAGTGTTATTGTGCCAAAATTTATATTACAGTTATTTGTATCAAACTTGGAGATGTCGCTCATGTGAGTGCTAGCCTTTGCATGGTGCTGTTTCTCTCGAAATTTCTGTAAGTTACCATTTCCGGCATATTACAACTTCAATTTGCCGTATGTGTCTTCAAACAGCTGTTCGGGTAGTAAGTGATTGATTCATCTTGTGGTTTACAATAAAAAGTCTACCAATTTGACGTAGCAGCAGTTGGGTTTTTATGACCACTTAAAACATAAAATGAAAACAATCTTTGCTTTTCGCCTTTCTTCTTAAGGTACCGCCACATTGATTAGCTATTTTATTGGTAGATAATGAGCCATTCTGAAGTGTTCTGTAGTCAGTTATCTCGTTAACACCGTTCAACAGACACTCCTCAAGACAATGCCACGATTTCTGAAAGATTTTCTTTACTCACTTCACAGCTTTAGCTTTAAATTCGTAACCACCGAAACTTGATCCAGAGCTCAATGCGAAGCTCAATCCTAACTGTCTTGTCTTCGAAAAATTAGTTTTACCGTGATTTTACGCTGACTGACTTGCAGCATAATTTTACGCGTCTAAGTTACAAGTAGACGAAGCTAGACTCTCAACACGATGTAATGCTGTAACAGGCTAAACTTTAAAAACGTAACTTGTGCATGAGAGTCTTTTTCGAGACAACTTCAGCGACAATTCTTTTCTTGCCCGCTCTGTTTCTTTTTTTAACGATAATCTCGATGTAATTGCTAGGCTGACTCGCCATGGTGTTGGCTTAAACGAGTTCTTCAAACATTAATCAAGAAAAGCTCGATGTTTTGAAACCGCTAGGACATCTTCCGTCGGAAAGTAGGCATGTTGTTCTTCTTATAAAACCAACGAAAATCACTGTACATTGCAATGTTCATAATATGCTACTTATACAATAGCAAACATATCAATAAAAAATCTTCGGGATCTACTACTCAGATCTATGTACCAGGGATTCTTTATAAGAAATTTCTAAACCACCGTATATGTTTCCGTGAGTTATATTTGTTTTACACTAACCTTGTTAGCAGACTATGGAAGAATGCTGCAATTACGAACAACATAAAGATAGTCTCCTTCCTCATCCTTAAATATAAATCCGTATTCTTTCCCGCTTTTCAAATTCTCGGAGTTGAAGCGGCCTGTACAGAGACAAATATGGAGGCAATAAGGAAAATATTGCACAGTCTGAAAGATAGTACAGTACCTGAAAACACTGTTACCGTAAAGAAGTGGTGTTTTCTAAATCTCAACACATCCACCTCTTTAGTTTATCAACGCTAATAAAAACACTTCAACTTAATTCTCGGTCTGGACCAATGATTGGTTAGGAAAATTAAACATTTTCTTATAAATACTTCTTTGCAGGTGCACTGCGCTTGAAATCTATTAAATTAAATATTACTTGTGCGGTAGCACTCTCTATAATGGTCTATTGAAACACGTATTTGTCGCAAAATGTAGCGGCAAACAATGCAATTAGTATCGAGAATAAAAACATCAAAAAGTTGAAAACACATATGAAATAATTCGTCTTATGTATGTACCAGTCACGAAAA
>JBBMOI010000002.1:44425000-44430000 GCA_038088405.1 Porites divaricata | reverse complement strand
GCAAAACAAACTTTCGAATTTCTTGTGTTTTGATTAAAAAAATAGGCTATTATATTACAAATTTTGTTAAAGTTATGATTAATTGGTAACAGAACTTCGTGTCGTCCAATTCGGTCTGTAATCATACTCGTGATTAATCACTCGTATGATTACAGACCGAATTGGACTCCCCTCAGTCCTGTTACCATTACTTATTATTACTATTATTATTAAGTACGATGATAATAATGAGAAGAAGATGAGGAATAGATACTTGTATGGTTTCTAAGCGTTGACACTCATCTTATTTGCTGCAAAGCAACATTAGATAAGTAACAGCTACAGTAGAGGATGTTATCAGACGATAATCGTCGTTAATTCTAATAACATTTTGAATCCTTTATCACAAAATTTTTTATTTTAAAGCAGAAACGTAGGCTTTGCCCAGGGCCCTCTCTATTAGAAACTGAGATAAGGTTGGACAAATGCTTGTCTTTCTCAAAACAGAAAAAAGTACTCAATTCTTTCTCAATGCCAATGTCATAAGCTAAGCAAAAGTTATGTATGAGAGAGAAATCAGGCGATGATCGTTAATTGATTAAGAATTTATGTTGCTTTGTTTTAACAAGTTTCACTTTTTAAGAAATCAGAGAAAATAGACGTTAAAAGTCAGCCAAAGAAATTTATTTCTTCTTTACTTGGCAAATAGATCTAGACATTGACTAGAATTTCCAATCGTGAGGAAATTTGTTTAGTGGAAAATTATTTCTTTTCCACACAAACACGTTATCTAAATTTGCAAGATGGCACATTTAACAAGCGGCAGAGTTTGCATGACGAATAAGTACAAGCACATTGAGTCAAAGATTTTATTTTCGGTAGCAAATAATTAAACATTTATATTATTAATCAACCCTGTTTAATTTACACTAACTTTTAATTAATTGTCCAGATAAACTTACAGTGGCAGACTCGATAATCCCAAATTAACTTTACTTTCGATGGATAATCTTTCCAGACCAGTATTTTTAGCATAAATTCCTATCGTCTCCATCATATTTACTTCAATGTTAGCTGCGTTAAGATCACGTATCCAAGAAAATAAATGAGTGACGTTACTATTCTTTGATCTTCTTTGTACTTTCAAAGCGTTATTTTGTCTATAAAATTGAAACAGAAACTTCTTTGTTTGTAAGAACGAAACAAATAACATCGTAAGGGTTCACTGATATCACAGATTTTCACACCGACTCGGACATGATGGCATCACTGTTCATTTTTCGCTTAATATATAACTTGTTCAAATTCCCTTCAACATAATAAATTCTTTGTGCGACTTACCTATGGCGTTCCGTTGCGGACAAAATTATACCGATAGTAAAAACATGTTGAAAACATAATACTAAGTCGAAACTTGTAAAATACATCGAATACAGTAAAAAATATGAGTCGACATTTGCAAAATATATGTTCACGAACGAAAAAAAAAAACACGAGTCGAAATTTTGAAATTTGAGTCGAGTTGAAAAAAAAAATACTCGAGTCGAGAAAGAGAGAATGCTGACCAGTTGTGTTGTCAATCGATGTCTTCACTTCACCGATACGAGGGGTATTATATACGAGGCTTCGATCCAAAGTTGTGGTTTGTTGGCTACCAAATATTGCAGATTTTTTCTTCTCCCTTGGTAGACTTATCGAGGACTTGGAAAGGCAGCTTAGTTCAGCTTCATATGAACCAAGCTTGGTTTCATATGACAGTTCAGAATTCTTATTTTGGCGCCGTGACGAGTACAAAAGGACACTTGCAACTCTGTCGTCAAGATACTGTGAGACTTACGGTACGGTTGTTTAGAAATAGAGAAGTTCATCCGTGTCTACTGTAGTGATTCCCTTGACTGCTTGATGTCGATGCCGCGAGCCAGTGTTTTGCTGTAATTCTTTTTAATGCTTGTCGGTCCTTGCGTGACAGGTTTTGGCTTTGTTATTTGTATCTCTGCCAGTTGTAACCTCTCGCGAGGGCTCCGATTTATCTTGACGACAGAGTTGCAAGTGTCCTTTTGTACTCGTCACGGCGCCGAAATAAGAATTCTGAACTGTCATATGAAGCTGAACTAAGCGACCTTTCCAAGTCCTCGATAAGTCTACCAAGGGAGAAGAAAAAATCTGCAATATTTGGTAGCCAACAAACCACTACTTTGGAACAAAGACTCGTATCGGTGAAGTGAAGACATCGATTGACAACACAACTGGTCAGCGTTCTCTCTTTCTCGACTCGCGTTTTTTTTTTTTTCAACTCGACTCGCATTTTTTTTTTTTTCGACTCAAATTTCAAAATTTCGACTCATGTTTTTTTTTTCGTTCGTGAACATATATTTTGCAAATGTCGACTCGTTTTTTTTACTGTATACGATGTATTTTACAAGTTTCGACTTAAGTATTATGTTTTCAACATGTTTTTACTATCGGTATAATTTTGTCCGCAACGGAACGCCATACTTACCGTTGTGTTTTTCAATCTACAGTCCGCCATTATTTTGATCAGAAATTATTTTGAAAAACATTTAATATGAGTTGTGCCGTGTTTTTAAACGAAAATTGAGCCCCTTAAGCCGTCAAAGCGTTCTTTAATTTTTAAATGCGTTTCTTTGAAATAAATTGAGAATTGAGAGTCTAGCCTCAAGCTAAATTGTTTCAATCAACAGCACTGTACCGACAACAGGGTAAACTTTCCTCTTCGTACAGATTCAGGGAGTCACTGCAGTTAACGCTAACCAGTTAACGCTGGTAATGTTTGCTTGCGAAAATACAAAAATTGCGGTCCGGGCATAACACATGCTGTGTGAGAGTTTAATTAATACAACGAAGTTACATCGTACTTACCTTGAGCCAACGATCATGACGTAAATAAAGTACTAACAGAACAGTCCATAACGACATCATGTTGAGTTACATTGAAGTGCAGGCTTACACAACAAAACGGAAAGCCTGTGTCCCTGTTGGATTGGTAAGCCTAAAAAAATGATTTTCACTCCAAGGTCTCTGTCAGACAAAGGGCTTGTGGGAGACTTTGGATGAACTTTAGGAGAGGTAGAAATTATATGGTTTTGAAATTTCAAAACAGGTAACTCAAGTCTTGAAATTGGAGTGAACGTTAGGATCTGCCTTCTTCCATACTTCTCTTCATAGATACACTAAGAAAATCTATCTAAGAAAAAAGAATGTTTTCAAACTGCATTTTTAAACGTTGGAGAATGTTCATGAATTATCCTGGAAACTTTTCTGTTTAACTTAACTTTTTAAGTTCTTTGGCGTTGTAACCTTTTTTCTGATAAATCGCAACTAAAAAACGAACATAAAGTGCAAAAGAATGCTTGTTCTTTATATCATGGCTTAATCTTTTTGCAACATAAAATTTAAACTTAAAGAGAACAGTGCTCAAGAATTAAGAACATACTGCACAGGATTTCATAAACTTTCGCAGCACTCGTTTTAACAACAGAAAAGAGTATCCTTTAAATTAGGGAACTTGAATCCGTCATGATCAGTATGATAATGGTACAAGAGATGACAAATAAACTCTATATCTAGTACCTTTTCATTCGTGATGTTTGATTTTTATGAAAAACTTTTGGGCAGAAATAACCGCGAAGCCCTCTTCTTTTAACCGTGATAACTCGTTCGTACTTCCACTTCCTTTTCCGCCAAAACATGCGGGTGGATAGACAATCAAGCCTAAATGACATATTTATATATTTTAAATACTGCCTACCTGTAGCGCTGGACATTGTTAAAAGTGCATCCATTAGATGAATTTTTAAAACATGTTTGCTTCATTTAGGGTGGCATGCACGTGGGCGTAGCTTTTGTTTTTTTTTTTTTTAATCCTTTTTAGGGAAAATAACGAAAATAAATTTTAGTGATATTTAAAAAACACATTATGGAAGACAATAAAGGCTTAACAATACTATGTACACGAAAACACACTACGATACCTAAAGCTTAAATATTCTTTTATATTTCAAATAACACAACAGCGTGAATATCATTTAATAGTCATTTTCCACCGTTTTCTATCCATCGAAGACGTGTTTTATCACAACAAACTCTTGTTTAGCCTAATAACATCATCACTTCACTTTGGAGAAGCCACGAAATAACTTCAATCGACGGTCTATGCATGCCTTAGTAAATGTCGCCCAAGAATTTGCTTATGTCTGTGATAAAAACAACATTGATTAAAATAGTTAAAATCGGTGTATCGTTTAATTGTCTATTCCACTCATGCACTGCTCTATGATCTAGTAATTTCCTATGGATTTTTAATGGAACTCACATTAGTTTTCTAAAATGAAAAAATGAACCCTCAATGAAATTTCAAATTCTTGAAAATACCAAAATTCATTTTGTAAAATGTACAAACCCGGTATAATAATAAAAATGGATAAGATCAATTCCAAAGAAATCTGCGGAAATCATATCTTCGAAACATATCTTTATTGACCCTTAAAGTTAAACAGTGGCAGGATCAGTCACGTAGTTCATAGCGCGAATCGAGGCCACAAAGTGAGGTCGGATTAAGTTTCAGTGCTAGCTATTGTCACAGTTGTTTCCTGAGTATGCTGTAAATTACTACACTTTTTGAAAGTTTACTAAGTGTACTTATCGTTGGCACCTTTAGCCAACAAAATTTGACTTGACCACTAATCACAGCGACCAAAGCAAGGCTCATAGGCCAGAGAAAAAATTTTCCACATTCCCCCCCCCCCTCCCCCCTCTTACCCCCACGACGTTGCTCACAAGGTCTCCACACGCTCCCTCCCCACCCGCTTCCTTAAGGTTGACATTGAATAAGAGGGTAGTAACAAAAATGCCGACCTCAGGGGAACTGAGAAGGGTTCTATCTAGGGTATTTGAGGGGTAGAAGCTTTCCCCCCTCAAAAAAATGCCCAGCCTCCCCCCAAAAAAATATTGGGCCACTCGGGGCTTCTCTCCCAAATGATAAATCCTAGATAGACCTCTGC
>JBBMOI010000002.1:44352500-44420000 GCA_038088405.1 Porites divaricata | reverse complement strand
CATTTTTTTTCTGGTTCCTACAAAAAATGTTTTCAAAAACTAGAAAACATTTGCTACCGATTTGTCAAAATTCCTGTCGAGTGCCCAAGATTTGAGTTAGAGTGCTTGGACGTTGAAATTCTGGTTATGGAACAAATTAGGCGCTGACTGCCTTTGTTCAGAACTGTCTGAGACTTGTGTGATCCTTACTTTGGAACTGTTTGTGTTGCAAGGAGTTGCAAATTTTTGTTGTTTATTGAATTTAAAATCCAGATAACATGGCCTGGAGTTTCGTAGCTTGCGAGCAAGCTCTCCGGGACGCTCTGGCGGCGTGACGGGAAAAGGAAGGAGAGCTTGCAACTACGTCTCTGAAAACCAGCATCGGAAAAATCGATGCGAAATGCTGATTGGCGAAAATGACATTATTAATGACGTCATTACTCTTGGCACGTGTTTTTCAATGTTTGTTGACATTCGAGCTCGTTTCCGCTGTGCGTTGATTGGCGGAAATCTGACAGCCCAGTCGAGGGGGAGCCACAGGGGAATTTGAGGTGGAAATCAAAATTCCAGAGACGTGGTTGCAAGCTCTCCTTCCTTTTCCCAACCCCCGCCAGAGCGCCGAGGAGAGCTTGCTCGCAGGCTAGCTAGGTATTCAGTAGTTTTAAAAACCCCATTTATAACACGTACTAAGCTTACTGTTGTTGGGATTCCAGTTGATTCACATTCAATTCTCGTTACACTTTGTCATAGCAGTAACGGGATGCAACAATTACATCCAAAAGACAGGAAGTGTGCCCTCTTTTGATACTGTACAAGAAATATCAACGAGAACTGTGACGATCCCACCAATTTAATCATCTTCTAGTCCAGATCTATCTTACTCGACTTTTCTCGGAGTTGAGCATTTGTGACGTTCACAACAATAGTAAGACGAAATAATAAACCATAAATGAGATAGTTACCGCGATGCCGCTGAGTAGTTGCCGTGCCTGGGAATTTGTCACTGGGACAGGTGTAAATACATTCGCCAGTTCTGACTTTGCCAACGACTTTTACCTCGATCTCACCAATAATACACACAAGATCAGCATCTAAGAGGCAAAAAATGATACCTCAGATGGAAATAGAAATACGCACTTTATTTGAGTGTCAATGTATTTAGCACTAAAGTACTAATTGAGGACACTGTTTTTACGTCTCATACTGGAGACGAGACTGTCATTTTACATGTTCATCCGAGCCACGTGAAGGTCAAGCAGTTTGCAGGGCAAAGGCAGTGTCTTCATTTCTAAGTTTTTGTAAGACCATGATTAGTCCGCCCCCAGGAATCGATCCTAAGACCTCCCGCTTTGCAGTAAAGCGCTCTAACGACTGGGCTAACCCCGTCGTGGATATTGTCCCTCTGGTTGGTAGTATTGGCCAGTAAATAATCAAAGTAACGTTACCCAGGGTCAAAATCTTAACAAAGCATTTTGCATGTTACACTTTCTAATGACTCCTCCTCCATGTCTATCTGTAGCGTGAGGTCTGCACCTCCAGCTCTAGCACATATACATCATTGAAATAAAGAAACACAATATCCCCTACCATTTCTTTCACTGTCATTCCGTTCCGTGTTTCCTACCAAATAAGCAGATCGACTGATGACACCAGCCAATCTCGCGTCGCCAGCGTTTTCACTTGTCAAAAGATCGATGACAGTTTCTCCCGTGGCGCTGACAAAGAACCCTACAACATCTCCTTCCTCAAACTGGCTTTCGCCATGTTTTCTCTTGATGTAGTAAGCAATGTCGTGGTTTTTCGTCCGTATCTGCTCACATTCGACAGTTTTGATCTTTGCAAACTCAGCTTCAAGCTGTCGACACATAAGTCTGGAGTGGAGAGTATCTAGAGAGAAACAACGTAGTGTTTTATAAAATGAAGCAAAGCTATGCAGATAGATAGACGGATTACTAAGTGTGAAAAGGAACTGTGGCGCTGCGTCCTTGAGAATGAAATACCAAGCTTTTAAAACAGGCGCGGATCCACACAGGTTTCCACCGTTATTGAAATCGGTCAGATTTGTCACAATAAATATATTTTTAATAACAACAAAAAACTTTCCAAATTGAAATCGAGCAGATGAAATAATCCGCTGATTTGCAAGGCTTCATCCATGGAGAACGGTACTGGCCAATGACCAATGACTGGCTGAATGAATTAGAAATCCAAAATATTTCAAGGTGGAGCATTGCCCCCCCCTCTTCGGCCCTCGTCTAGGAAATCGGTCAGTATTTTTCCTAGATCCGCCCCTGTATTTGTTTTTTGGTTTGCCTGTTTATTTTCTCTCATCTGAAATGAATGAAGGTGAATCGGCAACCACCGCTTGGAGACGCAAAAGAGGAAATTTGGGGCACTTATTCAAGATTAATCTTGAGATCTGTTTGAGTGAAGCTTAAATAACTCTAATCTGTACTAGAAAAGAAAAACTACAGAATACTTTAGCTGTTATAAAAATAACAACACCTGGTACGGGGAAGGTGGCTTATCGTTCTGCGCAGTAGTCGTGGATTTCTCAGAGGAACATTCTCCATTGAATTTTGAAAAAAATTATGGGCTTTATCTCAGTTGCTCTGTATTTTGCAGGATATTCTAATTTGGCAAATGATCACTGTTTTTACAAGTCCCCTGCCAGAGACTGGACTACCACTTCTAAGCTGCGCGACAAGTGAGTGTCTAGCCTCAAAAGTAGTACCTTTGGTTCAGCCCCGTTGATCTTATCAGTGACCTCCCTTTCTGAAGACCATCGCCCTTCTAAATGATAATTACGGTTAAAAGTAAAAATCGAGAACTCGTAGAAAAGATAAATCTGGAAAGTACAGGCGACAAACTTTTACTAGGGTCCGGCGTTCGTTCGGTCAGTGCTATGCCTTTTTTGTTTAGAACAGAGTGCTCCCTTCTACATAAAAGGGCCACTCGTCTCGCTCTAGCGAGATTTGTATTCTCTTATAGCTAACTGCAATTGTCCAGGACTCCTCCACCTTCCCCCTTAAAGGGCACCTTTACTTAGATTTCTTGATATATTTTTTTCTCAACAAATCAATATTTTGATGTGATTTAATACCTGATGGAACTTGCTGTGATGGTCCTGCTGATGAAGGGCGAGATGCAGAGGTACTCGGGTTGGTTGTGGTCGCTGCTTTCAAAAAGAAGAAGGCAAAGCATTCAAACGTTAGTAAACACACGAGTACAGTTTCCTTAGCGTAAGGTGCATGAATTGGGGTACACGTGAATCCAGAATCATGACATGATATAATTAACGTAGTCATTCTAACACTTAATTCTTACTCACCTTTCCCCGTCTTGCTACTCTTTAGAACAAATTCATATGGGTACATAACCACGAATGATCCACCGTCAAACTGAAGGTAAACCTTGAGTTGAAATCGATTATACTCCGTGCCTTTGGATTTCTCTAGCTTGTAGACCTCTTTGTTGTCTGGCGTCTTGTACACGCAGTCCAGATCGAACTTGCAAATGTACGTAAAGAGTTCCAGTGTTGAATCGCTCCCTAAAAGATAATTTTAAGTTACTAATAACTTTAACATGCATACACATACACATAAAACCTGTTCAAGACGCTTAATTGACCTTTAAAGTAAAATTTTATACCTTTTCAGCAGCCCATGGCTCCTGACCCTGCTTAAACTCAAGTCACCCTGAAAGCCATACCCTGTTCAACGACACATACCCTCTTGGGCGGCCAAATATAAGAGTACCACACTCGGGATAAATCTCAACAGAAAAACGTAACCACAAACTGATAGAAAACCAGCGGTGAATAAACTCACTGGATACTTGAGTAGTCTCCAGCCTGGGAAGTCTTGTTGGCCCCACTCCGTATGCGCTGGGATCTTTCTGTCTAAGCTTTTTCTCAGCCTCGGGCTCACGTTGCACGTACACCTCCAGATGTATTAGCTGCATACAGGTTCTTATTCTCATTTCAACCTTTGAAAATACAAGGAAACAGCAACAACATCAACTAAACTCGTTCCTGCTGATTAGGAAAGATCACGCTTTTTTCTCTCTTGGCTTATAATACTAATCCTGCGCTGTGACGTTCGAATCCAGTCTTCTTTCTTTTCAAGGGCTTGTCAGGTTTTGATTGACTTCTATATCAAAAGCCTCATTTTGTTACTTTGCTTACTTACTAAGGAATAGTCAGCCCTTACCACTCCATTTTGTATCCTCTGTTCTGAATATTTTCCCCTGGGTCCGTGCTTTTTCTGTACCTTGTCGTATTCATCCTTGGGATTAAGGATCTCTATGTTCGCTTGACTACACCGGGCAGAGATGACCTTAGGACGCTGCGATGCAAACCTTGAGGCTGCGCCGTGGACATGAACAAGGGCACTGGGGCTTACGGAATTCACTCTATCACACAGAGTGGTCTGGGACGGCAATGCCATAACCGAAGTAGGAGGGCCTGGATTTGGAACCAGGAGAGAAGTACAATTGAAGTTATTCTCTAGGTGGCTGCTCATATTTGCGTCAGTTTGTGCTCCACTTGGAGATGGTGTAGTTGCACTTGTAACGCTGTCTGGAGGCGTATAACAGACAGGAGGCTGCAACATCGGCTGCTGCTCATTACTTGGTGGACCAGCAGTGTGTTCCTCAAAGGGTCCAACGACTGGTAGACCTTGCAGATATCCCGCAGTGGGTGAGTAAGAAATGCAAGGATCCGTAGGATGGATCGAAGGACCTGCAATAGAAGTTATTCACTAGTTGAGAGGAAATCACTCAGTCAAATTTCATTGAATGCACCACCTGAAAGAAATAAACTTTCACATTTCGTCCATTCGGTATAAACTGTTCAACATTGATCGACTGACCTGTCTGGTAAATAAATGAATAAATAGCTAATTTTTCTGGTGCGGATAGCCCGAAGGAAACTATAATTACGAGCTCTTGCTTTTGCCTACCGGAAATCCAATAGTGCGTAATGTATTTTTCTGTAATCAGAAGAGCATATTTACACCGAAACATTATACATACCTATGTAGGCCTCGTTCTCTTAAAACTAATCATTTTTAAGCTGAATTTAACTGAATTTAATCCCTAATGGATAGCTTTTAGCTGCAACAAAATTATCTGTGAGTTTTATGCAGCTTTATGCTTAACGCCGTTTATCAAGGGGCTGAGGAAGCCAGATAAGTCCTTAATAAACTAAGTGACCAAGACGCGATAGTTATCATTTAAAAAGAAACAAAAAAGTAAAAATAAAGAACGTGTAGGTTACCTGTCGCGGCATTCTCCATCATTTCTTTTACGATCCCCTCAGGATCTGCCCAATGAGGGTGCTGTGGAGTACCCCATTGATGGTTCCACATTTCAGTTCCCCTGGTAGGTCAAGTAAGGAGAGAGGGAGTGAGAGAGAGAGGATGATGTATGAAAAAAGAGATGAAGTATATAGTAAGTTAATAACTGATAACATGCCTCAAAGGTAATCGGCAAGACCAAGGAGAAATGTGAATGTAAAGTTTATCCCACCTTTGGTTCAATTTGGCCGGAAATAATAAATTAGCCTGTGTATAGATCCCCCTTCCCTCCCCCAGGAAAAATCGGAGAAGGGAATTTTTCTGATTTTTCTTAAGGGGAGGGGAGGTCTGTACGTAGGCTAGAAATAATGAGCTCTCCATGCATCCCTTGGCACTCCCAAAAAATTCTCCTTCATCTGCAGACTAGCTAAGTTATTATTTGCTCAGTCAGACGGTTATTCTTTTCGGCCATGACAGAGAGTTTAGAAATAAAAGAAAAGGAGTCAAGTCTGAGACTTCGGATGTTACAATGATGTTAGTTGTGAATGCTCACGCATAAAAAGTTGTCTCATTTACACAATTAGGCATGCACAACGATTCAGCTAAAGTTAGCTAATAATGACTGATCAACCGAAGGAAATGGGCCGCGAATCGGTTATTTTAACTAGCCTAACTGAACTGGCTGTTTTAGAAGGCTAGAAAGTTAGATAAATGTGAGTCGGCCGATGTGTATAAAGCTACGATTATTCAACTGACAGATGTACTACGCATCGACTTCGCTGTTCCATTTGTTGGTCCACGTACGATACTGTATGATGTACTTAAGGTTCTATGCACGGGTGGTTTTTGTCGTTGATAATTTTTAAAATGTATTTTCGATAATCGTGTGGGACCTTAACGTTTGCAAGAGATCAAGCCCCTTGGCGACTTCGTAAGAACCTGATGTGAGAAGAAACTTGAACCTATTTAGCTCTGAGTTGAAGCAAAGGAAACTGAAAGCTTGCGAGGCTTGCTCCTCTTTCTTGAAAAAAAAGATCGATTTTTTAACCTACGCATTTTGCTTTAAGTAATTACATAATGACCAACAGCTTTAAGATGTTCGTAGACTCCTCAAACGTTTTAAAAAACTACTGCCCAAGTTTGACCAGTGTTCTGAACAGGGACTCACTACTTGGCGCTCGTCAAACCAAAACTGATCATCTGAATTGAAGATTTATAATAATAATATTAATTTAAAGGAAGTGCAATTTGGCATTATTGTGTAACGGCGGATAAAAGATCGTTTCGTTTGATTTGAGGTTCTCGGTTTTTAGCCGTTGTTTCGTTTGGTTGTAGACAAGTCTCAGAATTTCAGAGTGAGAAATCGAAAGTTCGTGAGAGGAAACATGTGTCTATTCAGCCAGTGCAGGCAGCAGTTTGTGTATTTTAGAATATGAAACGAGATTTAACGAGAACTTACCCGTTCGTTCAACCTTTCAAAGGTGAATTTTTAGTCTCTGTTCGACACACTGTTGGCAAAATAAGCAAAATTGCATCCTTTGGAAATTTCCCAAGTCAAACGTCATGCATGCGTTATCCTGCAGTGTTTCAACCTTTTCAAATGCTAACATATTTCACTTTCTAGAGCTGAATTTGTTCCAATTGACCTCCTCCACGGGAAAGTACCCAAACTAAAAGGTTCCTAACCTGTTTTTTGACATCATTGCCGCATCACTGTCCTTGCGTTCCATGCCTTGATTGTTTTCCAGTTTCTAAAGGAAACGATCGCTCCTTTGATTCAGATACTTAGTGCAGTAAAACTAAATCACAAGAGGCATAGAGAGCTATTAATATGCTGAACTTGAGCGGAATTTCATTTACAAAGCCAATACTTTCTCTTCAATAATTCCGTTTTCTACGTCATCAGTTAGTTCCTCTTGACTGCGATATTAGAATACCCGGTCCTAAACTGGAAAAGAGGAAGGCGGAGAACGCGTGAAACGAAACACTCTAGAAATGAACAAGGAAGTATCGTTATAAAAAACTGAACTTTCATGGCATCATTCTATCACGCAAGTATTTGCGAGTGGAGAATTAGGTGTTTAGTGGTGTTTAAGCATGTAGCAGTACACTTTTGATTTTAAGAACGTAGAATTTCAAAGGAACTGCCACAAATTTTTTGACAGGATAAACATCTTATCATCGACTTTATGTTACTAGTCTGTGTTATTTTACTTTTTTAATATGTACTCATTATATATGAGAACAAAGGTTACCATGAACCTGCAAAATGTTAATTTAGACTACCTGAAAACAGGGCAGTATCTTGTTTCAACATCTTTTTATGTAAAGCGCTAAAATTTATATTCAAACAGAGAAATGGATAATCTGCCTGCAGAAAAATAAACGCTTTCGAAACAAAGAAAAATAATTCGCTCTGTCCTGTTATAAATCAGTAGCACGACATAACTTCATACCCTTAAAATAGACTAGTAACAAGTGTGACACTAATATACAGGCATCAACAGATCACTAGCAAAGATTGTCTAGTTTTTAATCGTAAGTATTTGACTGCTAAAGGTTGAAGTGAACTGTATTCTTTTTTCGGCTTAAGTCGATTGTGAGAGATAAGGTTTGGCGTCACGGAAGTTTGAGGTTTTGCTTTCATTTTTGTTGGCTTTTCATACATTTAAGAGACTGTTTGTAGGTAAGCCAGAAACTGGTAGAAAAGCTGTTGGTACTGAAGTCGAATGTCAATGGAGTTCCACCTCTCAGACCTTTGACAATTTTCGGTCAACGTAAGAATTCCCTCACACTTCAATATATCGTATTATGTCTTAATATGTACAAGTTTTGTTATATCGAATGATTCGTTTTCTCCGTTGATCAAAAGAGTAAGGCTATGGCCAAAAGTCAAACTCTTCATGAGATGAACTGAGCTGGACAGATTAAGTTCATAAAAAGTTCGACGTCTGTCTCAAGTTAATTCAGTCTACATGTTGACTATGGATCGACCAACATGTTCTATCAGTCTCACTTTAGAATAAATGTCTCTCTGATTGGTTCGAAGCTTCATTAGTTCGACGTCCGACCCGACAGACGACTCGTTAATATAATTTAAGCCGACCAAAACTATAATTTCATTCGTCTCATGAAACGTTTGACGTTTGGCCTTAAGCTGCATGCCTTGGCCCAAATTGAAGCGTTCTAATACACACTATCTGATCCTAGATCACTGTGGAAGCACCGGTTGGAAATGTCCAACTGGAGTGAATGGATAATTAACAGCACTTTTAAGTTATGGCTCTAAAAATGCTCAATAGCGAATGGACCTAGTTTTAAGGACAGTTGGACATCATTTTCTGACGACCCAAAAGTCCACACGAGATTTTTGACAAAATGATATCAGTATCCAGTATTCACCATTTGCGTATTTCCAATCTTGGTTCATTGTGTTTGCCCACAAAATTTTGTATAGCCTTGGTTTTTAATTTCTCCTAGGTATTACAAGGCCCAAAAAGAACGGTTTGTTATTGTCGCCCGCCGTCTTTAATCTGTTCTCTCTCTACTTTGTACCACGACACGGAACAATGTTTCTGCATGTAAGCCCCCAAAAAAGTTATTCTGCCTCTTAGGGTCGTCCTCTCTCCATGTAAACAGCCCCCTCGAGCAGGGGCACCACACGACCGAATGTTTCCAAATACGCTAGAAGTGTCTCAGATGGTTTTCTCTATGCTTTAGAAGCCCGTTTGATTAATTTAGAGTTTCCCTAAAAACTATTTATCTGTTCACATGTCTTAGGGGAACTTTGGTTGTCGTCACGAAAGTCTTAGGTGGCTTTTTCGTCTCATCCGAAAGTATAAGCTACCCCTCTGGGTCCGGTCAAAAGCTTGAGGACATGAAGTAGCCTTGCTTTCTTTGAGAAGATTATAGGGGACGTTCTGTCTTTATACCGAAAGTTTTAGGAGACCTTTTTTGACAATAATCGCAAAATCTTGTTATTAAGATGTGAATAACACGAGTTACCAAAATCGTAGATAAGCTATTAGAAAACCTCCGAATATTTTAGACGAATGGAACGGTGATTCAGAAATTTTTAGCTTTTCTTAACCTTTAGAAATTTCTGGGTAACATTTGCTCCTTCGAACAGTTATTTTACAGAAAAAAGTCGCTGGGTGCCCCTGCTAGAATCCAGGTTATGGGTGTAGGACATCAGCGCGTTTAATATTTTGCAACATCTGCAATATATCAGTACACGCTCGAGCACGATCAGCTGTTGTGTCCCTTGACAAAAAAGACTTTCAAGCAGTTTATTTACACATTGAGCCAGATATCTAGCTTAAAAGCCAAAATATGACACAATTAAAATGGAAAATAGAGAAAATTTTTGAAAAAATACGTGCGACGATACTGGCCATATCGGCTTATGTAATGTGTAGTATAAGTGCAAATACCAGTAAACTTTTGCACACAAAAACGGTGACTGAATTGCGAGGAATCGGAAATAAAAGATACGGACGCAAAGATTAACCAAGTTTGGTAACCAGGTGATATGAAGATCATGTTTTTAAAGTAAAATTTACAATTTCACCATTAAAAATCAAAACAAACCATTAAGTTAAACTGGTCCAAAATAGACTGAAGCATTAAACAACAAGCGAAAGGAAAAAGGCATTTCTGCAGCGTAGAAGTTATGCAACCGTACAATAATTGTCTGTTGCTGTGTCAGGGCGAACGGCCGACTAGAGCACCAGATCGCGACGGCGAAATGAAAAGACCTAATCCCCAACCCGCTCCCTCCCCCCGCCCCCCCCCCCCCCCCCCCGCCAAGGAAATAAGCCCAACATGTTATAAGCGAGGCATACGACAAGGCACTGGATTAACAAATAACCAAATAACCGTACCTTTTATTCTAGGTACCATTCAGAACTTCACAAAACTAATTCATGCAGTTCTTCAGTGTCTATCGCAAAGGTTGCAGAACAAGACTTCCAAAATTTATTAGTTCAAGGCAATCAAATTAAATCGGTTTAATACCGTGATGTCTTTACGCCTGAGCACAATACTGGTTCTTATTTACTTTATTTATTGCCGCAATATTGTCGTTAATTGCCGTTTCAGCAGCCAAAGTATTTTCGCTTTAATACGTAAAAGACTGTATTGCTCGAGCATGGTGTAGGCTTAGAAGGTTCTTGCATTGATAGAATGCCTTTTAGGGTTGAACAATGTATTATTCAATACCCTTCCTTAACTTCTTGATTTGGTATTTATTTTGTAATTATTATTTAAAATTTTACTCGTGAATCATAATTATATATTTCTTAAAGATATTCAAGATATAAATAGCTCTGTTTCCACTCAGTAGCCGGATATTGACCAATAAAACCAAATTGTGCCTGAAAAATATCATCGACACGGCACTCCAAGCAGTTCTACGGTTTCGGCTACCAAAGATTCGGGCACAAATCTAAACCAATTAACACAACACGTGAAAAGACTTTTTGGTAGTTTAGTTTTGTTGGAATGAAACCTCTAAAAGAGACCAATCTGAACGCGACTCAGGCTTTGTGAGGAGATTTACTCCTGACACAGTGTACTTGTTGATGTAATGTCTCTACGCACAACAGAAGTGATACCTTTATGTGAAACCAAAAACTCTGATCTGGTTTGCATCGCACATGCACATTTTGACCTAATTTGAATAGAAAGGAGATAAATTAGAGAAGAGGCGCCCAGCTGAACGATTGTTCCCTATATACCTTCAGCTGGCATAGTGTCAACAGTATCGCAGTCTTTATGACATCTGGAATAAAGGTATCGTGAACGAGCTAGTACTGTCGTGTGATTTCATGATTTCAGTAGTTGCTTGCATAAATGCAAACGCAATAGAAACGCAACTGAATTTGACAGAAACTGAGACTTTTCAAGTGGAAGCACGCTTAAAGCAATTAAGATACTACGGTTAACTCCATAGTCCCGGGTCCATAGTTCCAAAATTTAGGAATGCTTCCAGTCAGTGACTAATCGAAACACGTCAAACACTGACAATTACTTTTTCAAATTTTTTGAAAACTGTTTATACCCTGCTTGTTTCCATCAGTTATTTTAGCAATGCAGTACAAAGTAAAGTTATGAAATCACGTTTTTCGTTCGCCCATACCCCTGGGGGCAAATGTTAGGGCTGGATATATATTTAAGCTAGGAATCTACAGGATCGAAGATATAGAGGTGTTCTTTTAAAACCCTCAAGTCGAAGTAGTTTATGAAATTCATTTATCCGCTTTCAAACCCAGAATTTAAGACGACAAGATCGCTTTACCCTACGCCAAAGAATGGGGAATTGGAAAAAAGGCACCGCATCTATAGCTTTCAGTTTAGTTAGATATCCGTCAAGCTTAGTTAGATACAGTAAAACCCCGGGGGGGGGGTACTTCCTTATAAGGGCTTAATGGGGACATGCGGCCAGCCAGGGTATGTTTGTCGGGATTTTTGTCTTAAACAGGGTATCGATTTTATCATTTCTTGTCTTAATCAGGGTATCGATTTTATCAATTTTTGTCTTAAACACGGTATCTTTTCTTGGACGATAAACAGCCTGCGACCTGCGCGTCTGTTGTACGAACTAAACTAGAGCAAAACTCTTTTTTCTGGTTTCGGGTTAAATGTCTTAAACAGGGTATCAAAAATCGGAATTCTGTCTTAAACAGGGTAGGAAAATCAACGATTTTTGTCTTAAACAGGGTCAAGGTATGAGGGGTCGGGCCGCACCTCCCCACCCGAAGATATATCGAGTACCCCCCCCCCCCCGGGAGTAAAACGCCGCGAAGAAGTACCTAGGATTTAAGAATCTGCTGGCGGAATTTGTCATTTTAATACTCCAAAATATAAGAACCAGTTTAGCCAAGAAAAATCAACAGGTTCTTATATGTAGGGTTAGACTACATTTTCATAAACATTTTGACCAACATCTGGCTTTAATATGGGAAATTTATATCACATTATATAATAAATGTATAATCTATACAGCCATTGCTGAAAACTGCATATCTTCTAGCTGTTAACCTAGTTTTGTTAGATTTTTGTTAAATAAAGGCCTATTATGAAGGACAAATCCCATTTATAGTAATTTCTTGTAATCAACAACAGTATCTTTCTTCATAAAAATTAAGAACCTAATTAAGAACCTATTTAGCCTAAACTTCCAATAAGTACTCCAAACTATAAGAATCTATTTTGCCAAACTTCAAAAAATCTAGGTTCTTCTTAGCGGCGTTTCACTGTATGGGCAATAATTCATGATCATGTAAATGATCTTCAGAGAAGTACTTAGTATAATCTACTTTATTAAATAGATCAATTGAAAAAAATACTAACAGCTCTATGAGTAATACCAACTTACTTGCTAATTCCCCTTCCTCATGCAAGTGCACACTGTGATACCCCGACGAATGACGAGTAAGGAGGTACAGAACCCGTCACACACGGTAACGCTACCGTAAACACTCGAGAAATATTTTTAATGAAGGCCAAGACATAAAGGATTGCGAAAAAACAGACTAGCAAGAAAACAGGACTATTTTCTATTACACGACTTGTGTTAGAGTTTTCGGAAATTCTATAGCTTCAAACACGTTTTTTTTAGTGAAAAATGTGAATATTGCTTTCAGCATAAAATTATCATTGTTAAATCCAACATTATAGTTGTAGCTAAAACAAACGAAGAACTGGAGAGGTGCAATAGAAACATATTATCGAGTGTTTGTAAATTTAGTAGTCATAATAATATTATCAGTTGTTCACTGCATTGTAAATTAGTTAAATATTGTATTTCAGTTGTAAGTTCTCTGACTGTATTTTTCTTTCTTTTGATTTAATAGTATTGTAATTATTTTAGTTAAAGCTTTCTTTTATTCATGTAAATTCTTCACGTTTTCTTTGCTGACCTAAGGCCATTTAAGCCCCCCGCTTTGGTTGTTTTCATGTATTTTTATTTAAAGTTAAGTTAATATTGCTACTATAAATAGGTTTATTTAGCATGTTACATAACCGTTAAAACGGGAAACTCATTATTATTACGTCATTGTTTTTAAACATCGACATAATGATTGTTGTCTGTGATGTGGACAGGCTCGTACATGACGTCACGTCCGCCATATTATATCCCAAAACAATACAACGGCGGCAATGTTAATATTGATGTCCTAAATGACCTAAATTAATCCCTTAGACTGACGTGGGAGTTGAACCTTTTTCTTATATAAGCAGTTCCTTCCGTTCCATTACATTTGCCGAGCTGCTGGCCACGTGAGTGAAAACGATCTATTCGGCGAGATGGGCGCCTACAAAGTCGAGCGCTGCCCAGAGGGGAGCTAGTCACGTGGGGGAGGGGAACATTGCGTGACTCCGACTCGAGCGGGCTGCGAACGAGACTAAGGAGAGCATTTTAATTCCCGAACCCACTCGCAAGTTATAGACAGTTTACACACGCTGATGTGACAAAGCACGCAAAGTAGAAGCCAGCAAAAGATACCTCAATATTGCACACACCACAAAATTTTATGCACTTTATTCAGACGCTAACTTTAACCTGGACATGTTCAAATTTATTCCATTATTTGAATGAACTCTTAAAACAAAGCACATGTTTACAAAAGCCAGGTTAACTGATATCCAAGGGACCGTAGCCTGGGCACAGCAACCGCCTCCCCTCACAAACCTTGGGGGGAGGGGTGATTTTCCTTTCTCTCCCCGATTTCTTTTTGGTGGAGGGGGCAGCTGTACACAGGCTACCATACCGGGACCACAACGAAAGAAAGCGCTGCTTACTATGACAGTCTGTTCTCTTTAGAATACATGTACTTCGACGTTAAAAATTAATTTGTTACGTTGTGACCATTTCACTGTCGGTGGGTTGGCCAATACGCGAGCTCTACTGGTCCTTTCAAGTGGAGTTTTCATGCTATCTTTCCTCGGCAAGGGCCTCGGTACTAGTGGGCTTTTCCGATAAATGCTTGTTCAGTCCTCGTCTGTTGCGGGCGATCTCGACGGCGTAGAACTGGATCCTTGTAACTACAAATTAAAAGGTTATAGAAAAAATTAATATCCTTCCGTATTTAATCACAGAGACAAGAAATTCTGATGTTAGAGCTGTGGACAATATCCTATGGTGTCACCATTAAAATAAAACCTCTTTACAAGGTCATTCACACGGAGCAAGTAGCTTGAGAAAACAGCCCACATTTCGCGACACTACCTCTGGTTTCCCGCGAAACGACGGCTGAGAAACGAGCAAAGAAATTCCAAAAGATCTGGTAGCGCTTCTGATTGGATGAAGCAGATTTTCAACCAATCAGAAGCACTACCAGGTCTGAGTATCCTTCCTCAGACGTCATTTTGCGAGAAAACCAGAGGAGACGTCGTTAAATGTCGGCTGTTTTCTCAAGCGAATGGTGCAATTGATTAAGTATTTATAGTTCTATCTTTTTGAGTCTACAGACAAAACCCTGTAGTATTTCCATTTAAATGAAACCTTCGGCAGTACTTTCAGCTGGTACTGTTTGCATTCAATATTTTTTTAAAATGAAATTTGCAATTTTTCTTTGAGTCGCTTGGCAATCTTGGGATTGGGAGGGCAGTGGTGCTCTTCAATCATAGGCCGTTAGCATGTTTTCGACTTTAGGTGGCTCGATACAGTTTTTCAGGGTCAATACCTCCCACGTTTAAACATAGACTACGTCGCCACAAACAAAGATTTGGAAAAATTGCCACCACAGTTGTATCAGATAAATATGAAAATTTGTTATGATCAAAGTTGTAAGGACATCGGAGTTGACATAGCAAGGAAATGACGCTATTACCTATTTTACTTCCAGCAGTATTTCTCGGCACTGGGAACTGTTCTTCCAAAATCGTTTACGGAAGCTTTTTCCTCCAATAGCCGCCTCGATGTTCGTGAAGTTTAAGCGAAATCTGTTAGAGCGTTATCGAGATATTTTGGGATAAAGTTTTTATGGTTAGAAATACGGTAAAAAATGGACAATCTTGACGTTCGGCTGTTATCTGTAGAAAACGAAGCGCTTTTGACATGCAATTTCACCTCATAGTAGTTTTAGTCCTTTTAAAAACGTGTGTGAAAGATTATGGAGATTGCTCCAGCCGATTGCTAGAAAGAAGGATTTGATTTATAGTATATATCGAGGCCCTGTTGTTATCGGTTTGTAAACATTTTGGTCTCTTTAACAAATTAGCCAATAATTTTTAAACCGCTCGATAGATTTTTTAAAAAATTTAATTTTCTTGAGATTAACCTTCCTTTTATATGACCTTTTAGTTTCAAGATTATTAATAAATTGTAAGGCAGTAAAATAAGGGCTACAATTCGCTAATATTTTGCCAGAAATTTTGTGTTTACAAGTGAGAGCCTCTCATTATTCAGGGTATTGTCTCCAAGTTCCATATTTTAGTGCACAACAATAGCTAGCATTTTTGCATATTTCAAATGCATCGTTAGTTACTGCTGTTCACGTGAAAATGAAACTTGGAGACAATACCTTGAATAATTTTACTTGTAATCACGAAACTTCCGATAAAAAAATTAGCGAATTGTAATAGTATCGCCCATTTTGTGGTTTCGCGTAAGACTGGGTCAGTTTTGTATCGAATTGCCCCTTAGGGGTTTCTTGGTGACGCAAACGCTTGCAGGGGAAAACTGGGTCAAAATCGTCCCCCAAACCAGTCCCATCCCACACACTACTGACCCAAATCACACGCAACCTTAAGACGGCTAATTACAAGGTCATTACTCACCTAAGATGGTATTTTCCTCATCATAGCCTTTATTACAATCAATTCTGAAAAGAAATACCGAATTGAAGAAGAGGAAGACATCTGGCGGGCATTCTTAATATTTCTAAGGTGGCTCTCGACCTAAAAAACGGAGCGCTTGAATCACGTATTAATTTTCTTTTTCTCCGTGCAGAAAGTGGATTTGTGCGAAAAACATATCTTCTGCTACAATTAAAATAAAACCGAGACACTTATTCTGAAAAGACAATATTAAAAGCTTCAGTGCAGAATGTCATAAGTGAATATGCTGTTTTCACAGACCTAAACAAACAGAGTCAAGAAAGAAGGCAGAAAAACTTCCATGTTTGAAAGTGATGCGTCCGAAGTAAGCTAAGATATAGCTCTGAAAAGTCGTGTAATAATTTTACATACCTTTGCAAAATGTCACGACATTGCTAAGCTATACCTTCAGTAGCTTTCAACAAATCACTCTCAAACTGGGCAAATTTAGTGGCGAAAAGGTGCTCTTTCCAGCAGTGTCAATAGATTCTCGCAAACTGACCCATGATGTTAAAGCTGAAATATTCGGGAAAGGGTCTATTTGTATAGGTAATAGCATGATTAGTAGTGATATTTGGCATACCATGAGTGATATTTCAAAACTGTTATACATAATTTCACGAGCCCTTAGATGAGTGAAATTTGAGACAATTTTGAAATATCACGAGTGGTATTTTATGCCAAATATCGTGTACGAATCATGCTATTATTTGTTTATACTAGTACTGGCAAACGTTTTGTAATTTTTACATGTAGGTATTTCAAATTAAGCTGAAATAGCACTGCTCTAAGCCAATCACATTGCAGAAATTTCTCATGTAGTAGTATAACCTTTGGAAATAGAGCCCCCATTTCAAAGATTAGATCCTGTCTTAGATTTTGTTGCTTGCAATGCCAACTTATAGAAGTAGGGTTACATTAGGAGACAGATCATTCCAGGTCGCAGCTCTGGCACTTTGGAATGTATTACCGCGTGAGATTCGTTCTATTACAGATCTAGGGATTTTTAAGCGCTATCTGAAAACGCACCTTTTTAGGGAAGCTTTTTATTAATTTATTAATTTTATTTTTATTACCGTGATAATTACTAGTATTTTAACTTATGTTGTATATTTTAATTTTATCAAAGTGTAATTAAATAATTAGTAATTAGATACCCTTTATTAAGTTATTATAGATAGAAATTTTGTAATGCGCGCTTGATCATTTCATGGAAAGCACGCAATATAAGAATTAAATTATTATTATTATTGTTATTATTATTTTGGCTGCTCGCATCTAGCCTTGGTGTAAGGAGCTGCTAGATTGGATACGTTTCTCTCGATTTGCCTTACCTCAGAAGGGTACCAAAATTGAAGTCTTCTACCTTTCCTTCATACATGTAGCAAAATGGTCTCCATTTCTGAACAGATACAGAATAGTAGTACGTAAATTGTTTATTGTTTTGGAACTCATAATAATTAGTTTAATAAAAACCTAGTATCAGTAAATGTGTTTTTGGTAGCCACTTGCACTTAGATTGACCAACCAGTAGCCCTTCTTAGATTTCTTTTCCCTGTTGTTCTTGAAGGATAGAGGTTGATACAGGTTTCAAAGCAGTGGCCTGAACCTGAGAACCTGTGTCTGTTTCGGTTTAACTAGCTCTGAAGTAGGTTTGACTGGCTATGGTTGGTATTTTTGTGAGCAGTTCTATTGGCATGCTTGATTCTGGAAAGATGACAGAGCTAAAGATTACAGCTGTTACCCTACTGAATCACACCTAGCTTATCCTTGAAACATGCGCATCTTTGCAGTTTCCTGTAAAACTTACTGTAAATTGTGCTTTAAAGTGTTGGAAGTCTAGGGTAACAGAAGCACCAGTCACAACTAAGGAATCAAATAAAAGCCGTGTTTAAACGTGAAGGAAAGACCTGGTAGCCTGCATAACTGCCGGGATTAACTTGCTCTCAATCTTCTTGTGGCTCTGCCGCCAAAATATTACAGCAATTGCCTGCTTATCCCACCACCTGTGAAGGTTAAGTCCCAGTGCGCCTTTTACTTTTGCAGAACAGGTTGTACCTTAATAATATTGCGAGATGAAGGGTCTAGATGGTTACATGTTTAACTTCAGATATGATGGTTACTTAACGTAGTTTGATCCAAGCTCGTAAGTGAGAATGGCTGCTGTGTAGCAGACATATTACATGGGTTTGCATGGGGATTTAAGCAATCATTATTTTGGGGTCAAAAATAGTAATAAAAAGTCATCAGAATTTCTTAGCTCATCTCCTTGTTTAAATTTGTGGTGTGGTCTTAGCACATTTGGCCATTTAAGAGCGATTCCAGCAAGTTTTAGTTCTGCTGTTTTTTTCTCTAGAAATATTACAATCATCTATATGGGAATTTAAGAGATCAATATTTAGAGGTCTAAATAACGATCGCTAAAATCCCCATACAAACCCTTATTAATAATATTTTTGTTGTGCAACAATGATTCTCACTTGTGAGCTTGGGGTACCCATGGTTTAACACATGCAATCCCGTTTGTGGGTGTTTTGTTCCGTCTTTCTTCAGAAATTGTATGGAACCAATATCCTACATGCAATGAACATTCATATTGTTTAGTTTACCTACCAGCTTAGCATCTTCTGATTTGAAGTCTTCAACGCTGATGACATCCACCTGTAAGCACAATAGAAATAGAAATCACCTGTCACTGTTCAAGCAGAAGATGTTTCTTAATTAAATAATGAGTTAACTGGAGGTGTGACACATCTTGAACGAGGGTGCAACATTTGAATTTGCATTTGCCCGAGGCTTAAATTTGAATTTGAATACAAAGATGTGGCAAAGAAAACATGTCTTTCAATGATGATGGTCTTTTGTAGGATAAACAGCCAGTCTACTGTCAAAATTGTTTCTGTGGGTGCTGATCAAGCTTTATTTTTAATCATTTTTATGAGCTGAATGAGAGTTGTAACTTTTGTTGAAATCCATGGTTTTTCTTTGTTTGGTTTCATTGAAGCTTAACTACTGAAGGCTTCTTTTTTAACAGTTTTCACTTTTTTCTTAAAGATAGTTGTAAAATACCTATTTACCTTTAAGGTCTTGAAATAACGTTTGAACTGCCTATATATATCATCATCATACCTACAAGAATAAGGAAAGAGTAAGCATTTGATACAATCACTGGAAAAAACACTTCCAGTTCTTTGATGTGATTGTGAAGCCTGGCTCCTTTATGATAACCACGAGTGCTGCAAACACTCTGACTGTTGAAAATAATTTTGTAAACTAAAATTTCAAAAAAGAGTTCTTTAAAAGCACATCATTCTGAATGCAGAACTGGTCACTAGTGCGTTGCACTTACTTCGTGAGGCGAAGTCTTGATGCATCCATAGCTGAAATAAGCTGCAGATATAAAACATTAATAATAAATTAATAGATTCCATACTATGTCCTGATGCAATAATGAGAGGCACATTCCTTAGGAGCTCAGTATACTGAATGTTAACAATAATAATGGTTTGCGCAGAGTGTATGATCCGTCAACTGCACAAGACACTCACAAGTAACTGTCCGCAACAATGCGGCAGTACTGATCACTGTTTTACTGTATCTGGGGTGGATCCAGGGGTGGTTCAGGTGACTCGTTCAAATCCCCTGAACTGAATTGAAAGCATTTAAACACAAGCAGTTTCTGACAAAAAACACTCTGATACGTCAAAAATAAACACTATAATATGTCATCTTGTGGAAAAAGACTGATGAAAAGGAAAAAAAGTAACATTGATGGAGGAGAGCCTTTTCCTTGTTTTAAAAGCCCTGTTGATCCCATTTTTAAGGAACTCAAGAGTGATATTCTAGAGCTCACAGCCAATATAAAATTGTCAATACAAATTTATATCCATTATTCCAGATTCAATTTCGATATTGGCCTCCATTTGTGTAACTTTTTTAGAGTAGTCCATGTTTAAGATAGCTAAAAACAAAGGTTTTTTTCAAAGGCATGAAAGAACCGACAATTATCCTTTAAAACACTGGAAATCACCTTCCTGAGGACCTAAATTTCACAATTTTCTGGGGTGGCATACACCTGAACCCCCTAGAATGGTCCACCTCTTACATGAACATTTATCCAAACCACCCTCCACTAAATCCTGGATCCACCCCAGCTGTGTGTCTAACAGTTAAGTTGTAGACCACAGATCAGGGCAAACTGTAACATAACAAGAACTGGGGCCAACAATCAAGCCACAGGCAATTCATTTACTATCTTACTGACATTGTTGCAAAGGTTATTTATGTCTGTTGTTGGTGACTTGGAAAATGCCCTATTCCTACACATCATACTATGAGGCAAGTTTTTTCGTTGTTTTTCTTTCCTGCTCATTGTATAAAACAAACACAGTCAATAACCTGTTAATACAGACAATGAAGGGGCCATAGAAAGTGTTCATATTAACAGGGTGTCTGTATTAAGCAGGTCATGTTATTTAAGTCAAAAAGACACCTTTTATTATAACAAAATTCCAAAGAAATAAAAGAGGACACTAGCATCGTCAATTTAAACATCTCTAACCTTCAAAAAGCAGTCATTCCCAGGGTTTTCAAAAGTAGCCAGCTGCTGGCGAAAATCTCCACCTACTTGGTTAGTACCAGCAGGCTACTCTGCTTGGCATTTCTTTACGGATGGCGTTTTCTGAATAAAATATCCCTGGACTGGTCCCTTACTCTGACAACTCAGCCGTCTACTTCAAAACTTTCTGACAACCCTGATTCCATGGACTTATTCCAAGGAAACATTCAAAAACCACTCATTGTTATGCTACTTAATCAGAAACAATCTCTGATTCATGACTCATTTCATGCCATAATCGTCCAAAATTGACGTCTACAATTCACCCTATCTGGTGTACTGTAGTGCTGGGAACCTCCACATGCTGTCAAATGGAGGTCTTTTTTTACCTTTGAAAAAGAAAGGTCTATCACAGCTCACAGCTGATAATGAAGTGTCTCCATTACCAAGGTTGAATTTCTATGAATCTCCTGATTGGGCAAGAAACTAGCCTCAATTATCTGCATTAATGGTTGTCCATATAAAGCAGGTTGAATTTAGAGAAAATGTAAGGGCTTTCCCCAGGGACAAAGAAAACTGTCCATAATATCGAGGTGTCTGTATTAAGCGGGGTTCAATTGTAGATTTTATGTGACCATGTATATGTTCAGTAATAGATCAAAAAGAGACATGCGACTTCCATGTCACTTTTATGATCTTGGCATTATCTGAGACCTATTACTGAACACACAGCAAGATGGAATCTATTATTTTGTTGAACACAAGAACAACCAATATTCTTTTACTGTAACACAAAATGCTATGCAACCCCAGTAGTTGCACAAATTTGTGACCCATATTGCCAACTTTAATACAGTAATACAATAAATATAATGTTTACAACCAACTACCTTGAAGTATGTTTCAGCTTGATGTTGTGCTTTCATTGCCCAAATCATTTCCAGTTCTGCCTGCAAAAAACGTATTACATCACTTTAACTACATTCAAATTAAGATCTTGAAAAGTGTAATACAATAATATTGACATGGGCACCACCTCATGGCCAATTTTCTGCTCTCGGTCATAACAATGACCACTGCTGCCATTCAGTGATCACAGTGGATTTCAAGGCCTGAGCACAATATCACAACCTGACAATCGCCGAAAAGGAAGCCTTCACACAACTTTCAAAATGCAGAGACATGGTCATCAAACGGGCACATAAAGGTGGTGCTGTTGTGGTATGGTCACACCCTCTATACATTGCTAAAGCAAATCCTCAACTGTCCAATAGCAGATTCTACAAGTAATTGGATCATGATCCTCTTAAGGAAAGTCAGAGAGTGGTTAAATCAACATGTCCCCTTGTGCACAACCTTAGCACCTATGTAAACCATGCCCTTAAAGGCATGATGAATGGTCCATTACAATTTTTAACTGCTCGCAAAATTTTACCTTTGCTCGATTTGCACACAAAATTTAAACGAGTGCTTGCTTGCTCGTGCTCCCCAAATTTTTGCGTTGCTCGCAAGCTCGCAAAGCAAATTTTTTATTTCTGCTTGTGCTCACAAAAAATTCGCAGTGCCCAGCATGCTCACAAATGCTCGCAAAGACCACTCATCACCCCTCCTTAAGATCTTCAATAATTTCCACTTTGATGACACAATGACTCGCAAACACTTCCTCTACACCATGGAAATATAAACATTATATACTGTTAACCCAATAACAGTGGCCTTGAAGCGTTATCTTATTTCCTCAACAAGCATCTAGTTCTTGACCCACCTACAAGAGCACACGCGCACACTACAAAGTTTTTTTTATTGTTATTTTTTCTTTCATGGCATATGCAAACCTTTCAATGTTTCCAACGTACTTGTAACTCCAATGATGAAGGGCCAGGCCCAAAACGTTTGGAGAGGACCTCAAACCACAAGACAGCACTTTTGTTCCTTATTTTTGGTTGAACACTTCTTTACTTACAGGTACGTAACAGTTGAACCTGTCCCAAAACAACAACTAGACATGCCTGGAGGACACAGCTGGGAGGCCATTGTTTTATATACATAGACACTGGCCCTAGAGGGAGGGAGGTATTGTGGGGCAAGGACAGAACATTCAACAATTAAAAGATGCGTATTATAGCACATATTTTACATCACAATAAAAATAAAGTTAGAATCTAGCACTGCGTATCTTCCACAACACGCACTCGTGGGATCGAAAAGAACAATACCAGCTGACTATACTCACGTTGTTTTGATATCTAGATGCGTCCATATCTAGCTCTAAGCCACCTTCCATGACAGTAACGATTCTGGATCAAAAACTGTGAAAAGCCAAACCTAGAAAGGACGTAAAACCCAATTAAGTGGACGATTTTTTCAATCGCTACGATGAACCCACAAAGCTACGACATCCAGCATGACAAACACGTTGATGTTACTACTTCATGTAAAACTGGTTCTGAGGACACTTCGTTCCCAGGGTCCGAAAAGGAAGGGGAGGGATAAAACGAGAAAGCCACGGGAGATGAGGTTGATGGAGGACGTTTTCATGTTTCATTTGCAGAAATTCATTTACCAGTAAGTGAAAACAATAGCCTGTTCCAAGCGATCAGATCGTGAGGACCGCAAAGAGATGTTACCAGAAAAAACAGCGAATAGGTGGGGTAGGAGGTGACTTTAAGTTTTCTGGCGCCAATCAGAGGCCAGAACGGCGGCGACCGTTTGGAACTGGTCTGGTAAGACATTGTCCCCAGGGGCTCTTCTTGCCGTTCTTTACTTTTCTTCGTTCCATGTATATTTTTCCACCCGTTTAGACTTTCCCTTGTCCCCACTATCTGCCCCTGGGTCTCCGAGGATGCTTCGCGCCATGGCAATCCTTTACAAGCAAAATGGCGTAGTCCAAAATGTTTCAGTTTCAACACTTTTAAGTGTTAAAACGTTTTAAAAAGTCTTTTTACTTAACCCCAGCTTTGACGTACTTTCCTTCTTTCGTAAATTTCTCTCCCCTGACGTCGGTGAAGGTACCTGGTGTAGTTATGCATTCCAGTTGCAACCATCCCTCCCCCGGGAAATTGCGGCACATTTGCGCCCTTTGATAGTGCAACCTGATATCGCTCAGGAGTCGGCCGTTTACCTATCCGGGGCTACGGTCATCCCGGGCGTTTGACACGCAAGTGATTTCCGTGTATATTATGCAGTAGGGGGATTATAGGCATGGACCAGCAGTTTGCCACAGATTGGCTTCGGGTGGCTTGTCCTGTATATAAAGTAGAAGACTCGATAAAATCGATAAAATTCTGTCCCCAGTGGTTCAAAATCCACCGGAAAAATTTACTATCAAGTGGAAAGCGCACACGCTGGTTCAGCAAACGTGGACTGTGCTTCCGTTAAGCGTTTTAATCTCACTTTATTCTTCACAATTCAGCACTACATGTTTACTTCTACGATTTAACTAACTTATAAAGAAGACAAAAATTCTGCACATAATTGCTAAGGCAGGAAGTCCACACCCAGATGCAAAAATCGGGCTTAGTCAAGATTAAAAGAGTTAAATAAGGTTTCATTACATTACTCACGTTCGAAGACGATTCAAGGGCACTAATTTCTAATTAAACGTGGGTCTATTTGACAATCATAGTACTTATCCTCTCATGTGCGGTTTTCCCGTGTAAGTACCCTACAACATTACTTGTAGCCCACAATATTTCTTGTAACATTAACGGTAGTAAAACAATGGCGCACTATAAAAAAACCTACTACAAATATTGTGAAACAAATAAACGCTTCACAACACTTACGATCCCGAGAGTGGAACATTTGACCGCTTCCTTATGGCGTCCAGAGTTGCGCAATGGCGCGTAGCCTGCGTGGACACGTCTCTGTGTCAGTCGTAGATTTCAGTCGTAGGTTTCATCAGTATACACTCCTGGATTTCCAAAGACGGAAACTAGGAGTCCATAGTCTAGTCCATATGTACTGATGATAGATTCCAACTCAATATCACGACCTCTTTGGCCGCAGGGTGCCCCACCCCCAGGGGAGAATATCCTCAGTTTGGTCAATAAAAAGAATGCGGACCGAACCAGGGGAAATATATAACAGGGGTGAAAGGATAAACTGCAAACTATTCTTTGGTGAGTTCTACAACAGTTCGCATAAATACGAATTCATGCACCCCCCTTACCAATGTCAAGGAGTGTCCCTGGGAGGTCTATAAACTCCGCGGGACACTACGATCAGCGCAGGCTCATTCTGCATCGATCAGACAAAAAGACGGCGAGACATTTTTTTGACGCGAAAGAGAGCCACGTCTTCAAGATTAAAGTAAGTCGCCTTTGGGGTTTTATTAATTTTACTGGCGGTCAGCTGTTATGGCCTGCTGGAAACAAGGTGAAACTGGCTCTTGCAATCATTAGCTATGTATATAACGTACATAATCTAAGGCTTGTTTGTTTGTTGTTCTCGGCTAGTCCTTCTTCTTGGAAATATAATTGAACGAGGACAATATATGATATTCCCTTGAAGACTACGAAAATGCCTTGGTTATTGCATATGTTAAGAAGCACCATTGTTCACAAAAGAAGACTCGCTGTGCACATTTGAAACCTTTGGAAATTCAAGTGATTGGTAAGCATTTTTGGCGTTTGCGTGAGCGATGGCTTGCTTCCGCCTTCCGGGAAAAATTAAAAAGAGAGTGGCTTATTTCATTAACCTTGTGAAAGAAATATCGTCAAGTATTTCGATTCATATTATCTCCAAATAATCCAAGTAATTATTTCACTAAAAAATGGCTTCTAGTGCTTTCGTTGAAGGGAATATGTTGAAAAAAAAAAAACAACAACAACAGCGTTCGTTGTACATCAAGCATTTGTAAAATGTGAAGTGAATCACCCGTGCATATTTAATGACCCCAAGTGCTTATTCGTGACATTCGACCTTCTTGCTTCGGTTTTCTCGGCTTTCATTTGAACCATATGATTTAATAGTTTGCATTTTCGTATGGTAATGTCCAGAGGCTATTGTTTTTAAACTAGTAAAAGCGAAAGTGAGTGTTATTTTTGCCATTGCGGAGGAAAGCGTGATAGTTCACACCCCCAACACTCCCCACAATACGTCATCGTATTTGTTGTCGAACACACTATCGTGTCATCTGTTAAAATTTATTTAAACGTTCATTTGTAACAAGACTAACATATTTGTTATATTTCATTCTCATTTCAATCAATTGTAAGCAATGTGATCACTCGTGAGGTTATAAAACTAAATTGGTTTGTTTTTGAAGCAACCAAACCGAAAGTGAAATTAACCTCGCAGACAGCTGCAATCGAAGTTAGCATTGTTTTGATTTTTTGAGGAAGAGATTTCTTCACCTGGAATTAACTAAAATAGCTCACGGTACTTTAATCTGTTGGTGCGCTTTGTAATCTCTCTTTTCATAACAATGTTTTTTTTCTCCTGCTTAGATCGGACATCGTGCAAATATATGACACGCAATACTTTGAAAAGCAATAACCCATCGAGGAAGAATAATGAAAATTACAGAGTAATGAAAATTTTATTAACGATGTGTTTTATATTAATCTACAACTTCCTGGAAGCCAAAAGTTTATTCAGATACATTTTGGATTCACAAAGGTTTCTCAAGTTGTATACTAATGCGTATGGAGGATCAATATGATATTTCAAATGAAATACTACTCTTGCGCTGTAAAATTTGTTTCAAAAATTTCAATTTAGGAATGACTTCATGTGATCCAGTAAAATTTTTCTTTCACTGGCGTGTAACTCTTTGTTGTTAAACGCTGAAATTTCTTCGAAGTTTTGATTGTTGACTGCCCAGGATTAATAAATGGTACCTTGAGGGGTAAGCCCTAAGCAACTGATCTCTCCTGTTTGTTGATGTAGTGAGGGCCTCATTAAAAGTGTTGTCCCACTAGGCACCAAAATGTAAGGACCTTCAGAGGCCCATAATGTCTTAATTTTACCTTTATAGCAAGCAATGATAATATATTTTTATCATGATTTTATATTTGCAGTTTTGATGAATGATTAGCAGATGTCAAAGTAGATAAGATATTCTTCACCACAAGTCCACCAGTTTTATTCAGAAAAAATGGACACCAGAAATCCTACTAATGTGGCATCAACAACGGTTACGGTTCCATTTTGCAGTGAACATCCCACAGACCCTGTGAAGTTCTTGTGCCTAACTTGCAACAACATGGTATGCCGGAACTGTGTGGTGCGAGAACGGCACAGAAACCACAGGTACCTTTCCATCATAAATGCAAGTGCTAAAGAGAGACAAGCTATCCAACAGAGCATAAACGGTACAAAGAAAAAGTTGTCAGCTCTTCATGGTTCCATAGTTTGGGTTTCAGAAATGAAGAAACAAGTGGAAATGAGAGCATCTGAAGCAGAAAGAGAGATTGACTACCTAATCGACAAAAATATAGCAATCTTGGAAGATAAACGAGCCCGGCTTAAAAAAGACGTCACTCTGTTGCGTGACAAGAAGGTTCAAAAGCTTGGAGATCAGCAGGAAGCCTTGAAACATGCTTTGGAAGATATTACCAAGGGAGTGGAATACACTGAACTGGCTTTGAGCAATATGTCAGACATTGAAGTTATCACTATGAAAAACCAGTTTACTGGAGAACTGGATTTTAACAACTTTGCTTTGCAGTGGGAACCATGTCGCACAAGCAATTTCTCCATAGAAGTTGACAACTCTTTAGCAGTCAATGCTATTGTCGACAAGATGGCGCATATAAGTGATAAAGATATTCAGGAGGGTAGTCAGTATTTTTTGAGCATGCTGGGAGGAAAGGATGGTGAGATGTTTACTTCAAGGTGTCAACAGAGATCCTACTTTGTTGTGATGACAATGGATAGGTACAGAAAAGCAAACAAAGTTGTTCCAAGCTTAGTGAAAGCACACGTCACTCTTCCAGGTGAGAAAGAGCCACAAAATGTCATGATGGGCAGTGAGAATGAAAATCACACATTCTCATATTACCCTACCGTGCAAGGTACCTATACTTTACAAGTGTCTGTCGCAGGACATCGTATCTCAGAGAATCCAATACACTGGAAGGTGGACTCTCAAGTCTATATTCTTGACTCTGACTGTGCTGTTCTTCCAGCTGAGGTCTACAGCCAAGAGCAGGAATCACTAACAGGCTGTTGGTTCAAACATGGTTGGCATTCATGGCAGGTTCGAATTTTAGTTCCTGGCAAGCTCAGAAGGTCCTCTGATGCAGCAGCATTTGAAGTAGGCGTCACCAATGGTCATCGCACCTGGTGCTGGAGCGATGGCAAGAAATACTATCCTAATTCACCTGCTATTGTTAGCTCAATCAGTAACTGGCAGTGTGGAGATTTGCTTTTGTTTTACCTTGATTTGGATTTCAAACAACTTGTCATCTATAATCAGCGGTCAAGTGAATGGGATGCTTGGGATGGGATTCAGGTCCCTATTCGCCCATACCTCAGCCCCCAGTCTAGTAAATACTTTGGAGTTAACTAGACTTACTGGACATTAAGTGATGAACATTCAGCACTGTTCAATGTTATTGAGATTACTGGAAAGCTATTTTTATAAAATTACTCATGTTACGGTGAATGAAGGGCACAAGGTGCAAGTGCAAATTGCTACAAAGAAGTGGGTGGTGAGTATTGCCAATTAGTAAAATCCAACTAGTGGTCTATTATCAATGCTGCATTCTGATTGGTTGAGCTACTACTAGGCTATATGTTATAGCCCAATAGTAGCAAAAAGCGCTGGCTTTGAAAACCAAATCAATGGCAGCTGAATCACGTTTTGCTAGCTAAAGTTGTTTTGTCTCGATATTTTTGACCAACTAGTTGGATTTTACTAAAACAATTATTCCTTTCGCCCTCATGGCCTGTGAGTCAATGGCCTATTCGGCCTTCAGCCTCACAGGCTATCGACTCAGAGCCCATTCGGGCTCAAGGAATAATTGTTAAATAGTATCTGGGCTTTGCTGACTGCTAAGGCAAAGAATAAAAGAGTGAAAATTCTAAGGTGAAATAAGAACACAAAAACTTTGTGACTAATATCACCATAAAACGTTTCTGAGATAATTTAATTTTGAGTTTGGGTCAAAAGTGTCCAACACCAACAATCTTCAAGGTACCAGTAGTATCACCTGTGAGGTCAAACCAGCGTAGCTGGTTCCATCCTTAACATTATTTGAAGTAAAAAACTTTCATGGGTTATAAAAAGTTAAGTTAAATGAAAAAATTTAGGTTTAATATGTATGAATAAAAAATTATTAATAGTGAACTTAGATAGTCAAAATTTTACAGTGCAGCTATATCTAATGAAACCATTGTTGACAACACCAAGCTTATTTCCAAAATCTTGTCTGTATTTGCATCATAGCAACAACCTTCAAGGTTAGTAACTTAAAGTTAAATTTCAACCTGCCAATAAAGCCTTAAACTTTCGCTTGCTCGAGTATGGTGAAATCAAGTAAGGCAGTGTGAATTAAGAAAGATTTAAATTTGTTGTTCATGTGCTGTAGGTTCTTGGAAATAGTTTCAGACCCAGGCCTAATAGCCATGTGCTTGCTACAGCAGGCTCAGTTTTGACTGTCGTTGTATCAATTTACTCGCACTCCAAAAAGCAATTTGATTAGAGAAAACAAGATTGACTACTCCAGAAGCTGGAGCTGTGGCAACTTGAAAGGCTTGACGTGATTCAGGCAGACCCTCCTTTTCTCATCCAAGATCAAGAAGAAGACAAAAAGAAGACTGTATTGAAGGGTTGTTAAATTTAGGGTACTTATATTAACAATATAAAGATGATTTATGCGAGGACTCAAAGATTAGATCATTAATATAAAATAGTATAATAATTTTATTGGACTGGCAAGTAAAGTCTAGTTATGGCCATGTTCATTCTCAATGTAACAGTTCAGTGTTCAATTGCACTATCAAACTGGATAATTATACAGATCCTGCTAAGCTGATTATCATAAATGCTGTGATGGCTGTCATCAGTGTTCAAAACATTTGTCTTAATATTTGTAGGTACTATCAGTGGAGTATTGTATGTTATAGGCAAGGCCAAAAAGTGCTTATTCAGGTAATTAATGTGGTAGAGAAATTGAGAAACTGCTAGTAACATTGTTAACAAAATGTAATGAGGGAGGAATTTATAATTAAAATAGTGTGTGAAGATTTTCAAAGTCAACAAAGATGTTATTCCTGATAATTATTCTTGCTTCTACGGTAGTTCCTTCATTCTACCCCTAGCCCCAACACCTGATTCATTCCCCGAAATTGGGGCAACGGAAACACTATTAGCATAACAACAACAACAACAAATTTATTTTTTGCCCTAAATATTACAAAGTGATATAATACTAATATAGAAAGAATAAATAAATAGGGGTCTGGCTGCCTGAAATAACTTTAGGGTTAAAAAGGGCAGGCAGCCAGTATTATAACAATTTTGTAAATACAAATTAAGGTCGGTAAAAAACTAACAAAGACAAAAAGCAAAGTCAAAACACAAACAACACAAACAATAGTATATATATAAGAAGAGAGAAGAAAATTGAAGAATAAATAGAATTAAAGATATATAAGTAAATAAGACAACTTATCAATTACAATAACTAATAGGAAAAAATCAGAGCAAAACAGTCTTAAAAACGTACAATAAAGGTGTTAGCTAGTATCTTTCGAGATATTGAACTTGCATTTTTTTCTTAAACATTGATATGGACAATAACTTTATATCATCATCAATGGAATTCCAAATAGAGGGGCCCTGAAACCTAATATTAAACTTACCATAATTAGTTCTTACAAAAGGAAGATAATAAGACTGTTTTGCTGCAAGTCTAGTATTATAATTATGAATATTAGCTACTCTAGTGAAAAAAGAATAAAAGGCAATAGGAAGGAGCTCATTATGATATTTATACATGAATATAGCAATATAAAATGTGACAGATCTTTCTTCAATTTATAAGCTTCATTAAAGAGCTCACGATTCGTAGGAGAAAGGCTTTCAGAGATGTACGTTCTATGCTCTTCCGGAAAACGGGAAAACCCAGGTCGTTGGATGTCATTAAGTTTCAATCTTGCCCAATAGAATGCATCTTTTGTGTCACGCCTGACAAACTTGACAATAATGGGCGACGGGCCTGGTTTTTTGCTTTTATAGAATTTCGATGGGGGAAGGCGGTGGCTGACTGATATATCTGTATCAGTAATATCGACTCCATAGTTTGAGGATCATCAATTAGTCCCAAAAAACACTATACTAAAAAGACTAAAAAATAACTGAAGTCATGTTAAAGTTTTCGGAAACGCTCAATAAACTCGCAGTTTATAACCACACAGCAGAAAAGGCGTTTTAACTTTGATAAAACACTGATATTAGAGGGTCCAGTAGAGTTTCCCTGCTAGCAGAGGTCTCTCACGACGACCTCTGCTAGCAGGGAACAGTAGAGTGTTTTACCCAGGTGAAAACACCTTGCTGGCGTAGTCGCCGTACCAGGACATTCGAGGACAATTAACATTACTGAGTTCCTCTTACCTTCTTTTCAAGCTTTCCGTCAAAATCCAGCGGCATTTTGTACTTTCTTTCAACTTATATTGATTTCGCAGCTAAAAGGTTTGTACAAATTCCGCATTATTCACACTGCAAGTACATTGTGATCCTCTCTGTACGTCTTTTTTCAACCACGGGCAGAACTTGGAGCCCGAGAAATCGCTTAGTACGGGTCACATTGGGTCCAGACCCCTATGCGGGATTCAATATGCATGCTTTGCGTTCCTAGCTATAGTCATACCCCTCAGTCATACACTAATACACAACAGAATCAATTTTCAAAGTATTTATTTCACTTTCAGTTAAAAAGATAACAATACTGCTAAAAAAAAACACATGTCTGCGGTTAAAAAAAAGGATTAGGACAATAAGATAAATCAATCTAACAAATAAATTTAACTATCAGCTGTAACTATATGCGAGACATTTACAGTACATATGTTAATTTACATGTGAATTCAGCAAGAGCAATGAAAGACCATAAAGAATAAATGGTAACACACTATCAGATCGGAGCTAATAGGAAAAAAGGGAGTGCTGATCGAGGAGAGTGATTCGTTCTTCCTCTCTGACAGATCTCCATAATCAGAGCATAACTATATGTCGCGTCTGCAGTTACTTTTTTGGGCGCTTTGATTTATCAAAACTGACAGGCCAGATCATTCCCGTAGTGACGAGAATTTCACTTTTAATCAAAACTATCCAACCAGATCAGTCACATCCTAAATACTATGCACGAAGGAGATGCGTTCTTAGCAAAAACGTTTGGAAAAGCCTATTTCATTGTCAAAATGACTGCTCCAGCCATGGTCTGGCCGGTCAGTTTCGGGGGTAGAAGCGAGATCATTTGAATGCCGTTTTTGCCTCGATGATTCATGATTCCTACAAGAATTTCCTTCCAGATTTATTATTCACGACGACTATTGATCACTTATTGACCTAATGATTTTCTCAGTGGCAACTTAGTCTCGTTTTGTATAGTTTCTTCGGCGTTCAAACTTTTACTTCATCCAGATTCGGTATCATCATTTGTTTGGTCTAGGTATGGAGGTTGTTTTTGTAACTGAAAGTAAAGCAACAGGTTACTGGAGAAACAAACAGACTATCAGCCCCGATTCCACGAATTATATAGGGGGTCCGGGGGCATGCTCCCCCGGAAAATTTTGGGAACTTGTACTCTCGGAAACGCCATATCCTGCATTCCCTGGATCGAACGCAACTAATTTGTACGTGTATTTTGTTAAGCTTTTCATTATTCATGATTCATTATTCATGATTCCAGAGCCGAAGTGCAAAGATTCATGATTCCCAAGTTTTTAAACAAAGATTCAACTGATGATTCTTACATATTTTGTAAGTATGATTCATGATTCATGGTTCCGCTTCCACCCCCGAGTCAGTTCTGACAAATGAAAAGCTCCCAGAGTATTATGCCTTTCTTCACCCCTCCCCTCCCACTGTAAAGTTCCCTTTACCCCAACCCCTAGTTTATAGGAAAGGCCCGATACTCAGACTATTTATTCCGGGCGGGGTGTCTTGCAACACGAGATCCCAGGTCGCTGCTTCCACTCCTTTTCCAGATGAAAGGTGAAGCGACCAATGGCCGTGCTAGGATTTGGAGTTTTCTATTTCTATATTCAGTTGTTTAGTGATTATCACTACATACGAAGAGACCTAAGGGACCTCATGACATAAGGCCTTTGTTCGACATTGTTCTGTGCTTTACGCACATGCTTTGATTAAACTATGAGTTGTGTGCTTTGCGCTCCTGAATTATAAAGCAAAATCTTCCTTTACTTGTCCTTCCTTTAATCTCCTGCAAGTAGACTTAAAACAATACTTCTCTGACTTCTTGGGCCCTCATTTACGTGGAAAAAAATTGCAGTCGGTGATTCCTGTTAAAAGAGAAAATTTAAATCCGGCCTTCAATTCAAGATAAAATACAACCCCCCCCCCCCCCCCCCACCCAATTTCCCCTGATAACCCTCCCCTCAAATAATCATGAAATGTTCTTTTAAAGTCAGGGACGTAGCACTCAAATTTCCTAAGGCCTTACTGTAAACTACGCTGGTTCGTATTCAAAAGGTGTGGGGGTGTGTTCGAGCAACTTGCTCGATCGCTACACGATGAGGTACCAGGAGTCTGATTTACATCTTGGCCTTTATTCTTCTTTGACTTCAGCTGACAGTCTTAATCTCTGGGAAAGGTTTGAACCCCGAGTCATTTCAAAAGTAGGTTGAGTTTGATCGTTCGGGTGAACGTAGTCCTGAATAGGACTGTTGTTGCTGACAGTGACTAACGTTTCGACAACCTGTGCGGTAGTCATCTTCTTTTGACTCTGAATCTTCCTACACCGATACACAAACAGTTCAGTCTGCATCAGACAAAGTTTGATCGATTTTTCCAATGTGACACAATCAAACATAAAAACGTCAGGCCAAGCTCACTTCAGCTTAATCGTCCTTGGCCAAACAGTTCCCATTTACCGGTACTATAACGGCTTTTCCTGTTGATGATTAGCTCACAGACACTATAAGTTCTTTTCTACTGTTAAGAACAATTATTTTCTGCTATTACTTGTAGAGCGAAATCATAATGACCTTCCCTTTGACTACTAACTTTTTGATGGAGCTTCACGCTTGGGCATAGCCAGGTTTGTAAAATGGCGTTAGTTCGTTTGCGTCCTCATCTAGTTCTCCATCACTAGACATCAGTACTTTCTTTCTTAATGATGGTTTTCTTTCTCTCATCTCAGTGTTTGTGTTATTGAATTCGCTTAGTGGATAAACCTCCCCGGTATCTACAAAGCCTTCACTCCGCTGTCGCCTTTTTTTTCTGATAGCCTATGTAAGAGGAAAAGAAATATTTCAAAATGCAAGAAAACCGCCGAGATAACCTGACTGATCCAAAAATCACAACTCGTCACCTTGTTGAAAACCCTGCCTACGCGAAAAATAAAAATAGGTTGCCATATACCAACTAAAATATTTCGGTATAAATATGCCTCACCCATTTTTCAGGAACCGTTAATAGACGAAAACGATTGGAGGTTCTCATACAGTGATATGGTTAACTTGAAGGATTCTGACCCACACCCCTTCGTGTCAAGAGCATATAGCACACGAAAGGAGAATTGGAAGAAATCAGTACACCAATTTTTTTCAAAATTTTCCTTATATTTCAGTTCGTTACAGTGAAAGAGTAGAATAGTCAAGAGCCCTATATATAGATTGGCTCCTAGCATAGTCGGAAACGAATGACTTTTGGTCATCATACCCTGTTTTTCTCATAAGCATAAGCGAAGAGTACACAGATAAGTCAAACTGACATCAAGAGAGAATGAGCTACATTCTCTCCTGACGGACATAGAATGTTTACTGTGATGTCACACAATACAAAGAGTCGTTGGTGGGATTACGCATATGCATGACAGCCAATTTGACTCATTCAACCCTGCCAAGTTATAATTTCAGGATCCGGTTCAGAAATTCATAAACCGATCATGAAAATGCAAAGCTTAGCCTGGTGAGGGAAACTATATAATCAGGTTATTTTCAAAGACAAGGTTTGCGTTATCTTACTTTCCAGACCTTACCTTAACAATAAAGAGTACGATTAGCACAGCCACTCCTCCGGCAAATATGATCACTGCAATCACTCTAAGAAGAAAAGAGCGCTGCCCTTGAGGAGTCTCCTCTTTCATTACAGCTTCTACCTTGTCTTTAACTTGGATTTTAGTTATATGATAGTTCCCGATTTTCCTGTTGTTTGCCGCATCGATTAAGGCCTTTTTAAAATCTTCAGCTGTTGCTGAGGATTCTAGTTTTGCATGGATGTCGAACATACATACGACGCTTCCCCTCTCGAAACTCTTAACGTTCACGGAAAGGAATCCAGAAATCTGCTTCAAAACATTGCTTAGTAATACCGTCAAGGTACCCGACAGTTTCCTGAACGTTTGCGAAGATGGAATGGCTAAGTCTCTAGTAAATTCCATGTTTTCAATAGTAAGGACTGCTGCCCATATCTGAAGAGCGTTAGCAGGTACTAGACTAGTGGGTTCTTCAGCCTTTTCCTCGGCTGGCACGGTTGTAGAATATTCCTCTATTGCTTTCCTTGGGTAAATAGAGGAGCTTACATTAGATGATATTTTGAGGTGGACAATGGAAGAAGTAAAAGGTAACGATAACGTTACAACTGGTGAAAAAGGTAAGGAGAAGATTGATGGCAATAATGATGAGGATATTGATGAAGCTGGCGATGACAGTGACGCTGAAGTCAATATCGATTTTGATGATAATACTGACGGCAATGATGTTGTTGATGATGATGATGAAAATGATGGTGATGATGATGTTGATGATGACGCTGACGGCAATGATGTTATTGTTGATGATGATGACGATGATGGTGATGATGCTGTTGATGATGATGCTGACGGCAATGATGTTATTGTTGATGATGATGACGATGATGGTGATGATGCTGTTGATGATGATGCTGACGGCAATGATGTTGTTGTTGATGATGATGACGATGATGGTGATGATGCTGTTGATGATGATGCTGACGGCAATGATGTTGTTGTTGATGATGATGCTGACGGCAATGATGTTGTTGATGATGATGATGACGATGATGGTGATGATGATGTTGATGATGATGCTGACGGCAATGATGTTGTTGTTGATGATGATGACGATGATGGTGATGCTGTTGATGATGATGCTGACGGCAATGATGTTATTGTTGATGATGATAATGATGATGGTGATGATGATGTTGATGATGATGCTGACGGCAATGATGTTGTTGTTGATGATGATGACGATGATGGTGATGATGCTGTTGATGATGATGCTGACGGCAATGATGTTGTTGTTGATGATGATGACGATGATGGTGATGATGATGTTGATGATGATGCTGACGGCAATGATGTTGTTGTTGATGATGATGATGACGATGATGGTGATGAAGACGATGGTGGTGATAATGATGGTGATGAAGACGATGGTGGTGATAATGATGGCGATGGTGACGGTAATGGTGGTGATGATGGTGATGGTGATGAAGACGATGGTGGTGATAATGATGGTGATGATGATGGTAATGGTGATGGTGATAATAATGATGGCGATGGTGACGGTAATGGTGATGATGATGGTGATGATGATGAAGATGATGATGGTGATGATGGTGATGATGATAATGATGATAATAACGATGACAAAGAAGGTGGACTCGAAGGTTTAGATAGCACATACAGCGTCGGAGACTGTGTATGATGAGGACGAGACTGTTCAACGTTACGTTCTGTTAATCCTGCAGAAGATTCCAATTGACGTAAAGCAGATATTGAGATTGATACCGGATTCCATCTGGACAACGCCTGATGAGAGGAGGTTTTTGAATGGAAAAAGGTGGTCACCGAGCTGGACGAAGATGACGCCTTCCTGGAATTCTTGTTCTCCGTCATGGAGTTTGAAAAATTCGATAGCATAGATGGCGTAGTAGAGAATGAAGGGTTATCTTGGCTGTAAATTAGTTGGATTGACGTGAAAAGATTTGAGGAGATAAAGTTTTTATTTCCGTTTGACTTATAACCCACCAATGTTTTGAGGGAATGTGCGAAGAGATCTGTTGGAGATGGTACTTGAGAATCCACATTTGTTTCTAAGGTTTGGAGCAAGGCGTTTTGCCACATATTTGAAACAGACATTTGGCTTCGGAGCTTCTGAGCCTTACTAGCAGGGTAAGAAGCATAAACCGAAGATGTGAAGAAACCAGCAAATGTTGTTGGTATGACATCAGCCGCAGTAGTTATGGTAGCTGAGGACAAAGGCTTTTCTTGAAGTCTTTGGTTTGCAGGAGAGATCGATGAGGAAGCTATTGAAGTCAGTTCCTTACCTGCAAAAATGTATGTATATGTTTATTTGTATATGCCCCTTGTAGTACGGTGCTAATTGAGTGCACAGTTAGTTACAAGTCGAAATATTGGGCATAAATGAAACCTCGCCCACTAATTGCACCTCATATGCCAGCTATATATCAGTGTACTAGAGAATTTATCGTATGTACTAACTTCCCTACGCTTAACATTGAAGAGAACTCTTCCGCAGCAGCTTTCTCCAACATAAAATGTCGTTTTATGTCGTCGACATCCGTTCTGCACAAAAGTAGGGGAAGACTTTTAGTTCAAACTATAGAAGTTTTTCTCTCCAACCCGCGGTATGAAGGCAATACCATGGAAAGCCAAAGAACCAGGAATTCATTTCTAGGCTGTTAGGAGTGCACACATTTGTTCGGGTAATTTTCCCTTGCCCTTTTTTTTGTACTTAGCCCTTCCCATTTCATTTTTTAGTGGTCCGTCAAGTTTAAATGTCATGATGAGAGTGATTCTACCAAGTTAGAAAACACCAGCTGTATCGGTGATCTTATAAGAGAGGTTAAGCATCACGTTTACATCAAACGGAAAACGCTAATTTGTACCACGTGACCAAGTTTCTACTTTACCTGTCATTTACTGTTCATTATTTCTACTCATAAATTAAAAGTTTCACGCAATTTTAATCCATACGAATTGTTTTGAGTTGTTTTTATCCACTCATTTTCTATATTTTGAGCAAATCGCAACTTGAATCTGACGTTTGCCGTTTGCCGTATACGTGAAGTGTAAACTCTAGATCTCTAACGATAAACAGTTTAAAAAAATCGAAAACTGGGGTACACAAGATTATCCATGTCAGCTGAATCTCGTAGCGTCTATAGCTCGCGGACACCCGGTCACTCTGCACGCGTTTAAGTTTTATAAGGATCCCAACTGATTTGAACCAGCACTGATAAAAATCATCCTAATCGGCTTTCATCTGCATGCCAGTGGGTAGTTTTTGAATTTAATCATCAAAATAATCGTACTTACGTATTTTCATAATACGGCCTAATTGGGGACGCCGAATGATTCAAAATTTCCCTTTACAGTCGATCATACGCCATTTTTGTCACTTGACTCCTCAATACATTTATCGGCTTTAAGTAAAAGTGCAAACAAATCTACATCATTCGGTGCTGTTGAAAAGAATCATTGTTGCGACATGTGTGTTTTGTTTTTCTTGGTAAATGTGGGGAGTTTAACCTCACTGATCCACATAAAGTCCATATTTTGGATAATTTAACATTAAGCAAATGAATCTCGAATATAGCCGTCAACAAAGTTTCATTTGAACGGATGACATAGTAATCTGACTTTTTAGGTGGCACTGCCGATTAAGGTGTTTCTTTGTTCGCCTTCAAAATCGCCAAGGTTTTGCGTTATGACCCTTTAGGTCTATTGTATCTAAATTAAAATTGTCATTTGTTGCCTCGTTTCATTTCCTATAGAACTAGTGGAATGATGTTAATAAAACATGAACTATACGTAGCTGAATTTTACTTAGCTGGACCTGTTTTTCTTGACAAAGAGTGTAGTATCTAGGAACTGAAATTATTTTAGATCAGTGTCTGCGTGATATTTCGCTAAATTCACCAATTATTCGTCCGTGAACAACAACCGTGAAATAAAGTTCCGTAGATATACTAAAAACGTTTGGCCTCACCTTCGATTTCCACTAGTAATTGTAGGGCGACACTCAAAAACAAACTCAATTTCATTTTGCCTGGAAAACCGACGATTTGTCAGTTTTATTTCCTCGCTCTTGGGTTCAGCTCCGAATAGCTCACACCCGAACTATTTCAAAGCCTGAACCTTTCCCACGACAACAAACTTGGTTCCCACTGTGAGTCGGAGAACATTTTAATTCAGTTTGCTATTTAACCCAGCAGGAGAGAAGTTTAAAAGTTTAGTTCGACTCGATTTAGTCTGGTGGGTTTGCCAAAGATTGCACCTTTTGTATCCGATACTAGTAATGGCAGGAGCCCATAACCCGGAGCGTCTAACTTCCACACTGCGCCTATGCAACGGCGTTTTCACAAGTAGGTTTATTTTTAGATAAGCTTTTTCCGCGAATTGCTTTCAAAAAGCCAATCACTAGCAATTGGGTCATCAATGATAAACCTTTAATACGTAACTAGGACAACTCCTTCACATTGAAAAAAATATAGCGGACACACGTGAGCCGGAATCTTCAGAGGAGTCTTCTGATAGTACTTCAAACGACAATTTCAGTATTTACACGGAAACTAGCAGTTCAGAAGATTTGCAAAACCTAGCCAGGACGTCTACTTCGTCGACGACAACGCAAAAATTCACGCAAAGGGAATTAAATCGAAATCATCTTCGAAATAGCCGACTGTGAAAAGGTCCAAGCGAGCTACTAACAGTCTAAGCGACGATCAAATGCAGGAATTGACCTCGTGGAACAGTTATTTTCCGCGGTAAAAGCTTATCTAAAAATAAACTCACTTGTAAAAACGCCGTTGCACGAATTTATGGCAGTTGAACGCTCCGGGTTATGGGCTCCTGGTAATGGATAGAAGATGAGACCTATTGCGCAGTAGGATATATGACCTATCCGACCCACACCTTAAAGTAAGATGAGTGCTAAAAAAGGAATATGCCCAGCCTGTTTACAAAATCAGCAGTGTTAATAATGATGATGATAATAGTAATTAATACTAGAGGTTACAAATAATTGTAAGTATAATGCTGTGAGCAGATGTTGGGCAGTAAAATATCATCTCAGGTAAATAATTAAGGCATGGGCCCCCAATTACTAGGTTCAGTCAAAAAACTGATGGGGGTGGTCTATCTCTGAGTACTTAAGCATTAGAAAAATGAGACTTTGCCTAATACATACGTGGGTGGTTTCTGTCAATATGGTGTCTTTCAAGTATGCAAATGATGTCACGTGACTCCACGCGGCCAGAAAATAATAAAAAGTATTTAAACAAAAATGGCAACACTTTTTGTTGTTAGTTATTAAACCGGACTGGTTTAGGACAATGTGTAATGTAAGCATCTACAAAACTATGCTTGGCCTTTTTTGAATTTGTTATTGTTTTAGAAAATAAATGGTTTTTTCAACTAGACCCAGTCCCCCAATGCAATTTTATCCCATCTTAACGCCTTCGCTTTTAAAAAGCTAAAAAAGGCCAGGCACAGAAGTGATATATTAAACGGCCTGAACATTATGCAACCCGTAAAATAATTGAAGACACACGAGAAAGTGTTGCCGTTTCAGGAACAGGTTTTTTCAGCCGATGGAGGTCACGTGACCTAATTTGCATAATTTTAAAGCACGAAATTGGCGCAAACTAAAAATGTGTGCAGCTGGCAAAGTTTTGTGTGTCTACATCTAAAGCTCTTAGATATAGACCACCCCTTCACTTTCGAAGTGAGCGAATTGATTCAAATTGAGGCCCATGCCTTAATTTACCTGAGATCTCAGAAACAGGGGTGAACTGATATACACTTTTTTACAGACCCTTTTACCCTTTTTGTTTATTGGGTTAATTAATAGTCGTCGGGATAAAGGACTACAAGGGAGTTGTAAAATCACGAGTGAACAGAAGGGCCAGTTCGAGGAAACACAACACGAACACGATGTCTTAGCAAATGTTTTACTATTAACGTACCAAAAAAAAGTAAATTCCTACAAAGAGCGAAAAAATAATAGTTACAATACAGTCAAACTACCTAAAGGCCACTGCAAAACGAAATGAAAGAAAACGATGAAAATGAAGCCGCTCACCAAATGCTGAGGATAACAAGGGTTGGTGGTTAGGGAAACCGAGGACTGAAAAAAATCTACTGCCTGCAAGAACACTGTTACACTAATAAACACGTAAAACTCTGGTGAAAAAAGGGCAAGTAACAAACTATAACCGAATTTACATACAGCACGTAACAAAGGGGCGTAATTAACAAAATACCGGAGAGCGAAAAGAAAATAATACACGATAACAAGTAAGTGTGAGAAAATGAAAACAAAAGGAAAAAACTCAAGCCTGTTAAGGCATGGCTTGAGACTAATTTGCATAAAATCTAATAATGATCATACCTTTGTGAAAATTTATCAGAACCTTCCAAAATTCTGCAACCTCGGAAAAATCGGTAACCTTAATTTTTCTGTAGCGTAAGAAATCAGATATCTGTGTCACGTGACCATTTATGGTCGAGTCCAGGAAAGAAAAGAAAACTAAAAATGGGGTGGCGAGATGCCCCACAGTATATATTAAATACTGTATTTATGTTATTGTATCATCATTTCTCACTTGAACCTGACTCACGTTTTTATTTAATTAGTAATTAAGCAAAATAGGTCACGTGACACTTGTCACCTGTTAATATCTTTTTAAGAAATTAAAAATTCTCTCCGTTCCGGCCACGGAAAAAATTCGTACGGTAAGACAAACATTTACACATGGTTCAAACTTAGTTATAATCAACCATTCCTACCCTATTTTGAATTTCTTTTTGAATGTCATTATGACGTCACGTTTCACGTGACTACATCACTTCAACCCCAATTAATTTTCACGTAGTACGATCAGCATTGCAGTATTCTGCTTGCAGAATTATATGTCTACATTTTTATTTTTGCTGATCAGGTCTTTACAGATCCTACGTTCTTCGGCATATTCGTTTGCGGTCCATTGCAGTCTCTTGTGGTTTATGTTTGTACTCCAATTAATACAGTGTTTTCACTCACGTGGCCAGCAGCTATGCTAATTTATTGGAACAAAAGAAAGCATTTACATGAGAAAAGAGTTCAACTCCCAGAGGATTTTGTTGGTACACCAACATGGCCGCCGTTTCATTGTTTTGGAACACCAATATGGCCGCCGTGACCTCATGTGAAAACGCTCTATTCAACGCCTCGAAAAAAAGTTTCTCGAAAGTTTTTTGCAATTTTTAGAATTAAAATGCATGGCCGCAGAATAAAAACAGCTTTATCTTCGCGGGGGGTCGAGACCAAAATTGAGCCATACCTTAACATGCTTGAGAATTTGCCCTAACACAACTGAGTTCTAAAATCACGAGTTCTATGTGATATAGGTCTTTACTGGCAGTTTACAGTCACACGAAAATGAAGAAAAAACACAAAAATTTTCAATTTACAAGACATATTTCGGCACTCTTATGCCATCTTCTGGAACAATTGAATATGCTAATTACAACGATTTTGATGAAAGCTAAACAGCAACAAAAAAACAGTGAAGAGAGAGTAGAAACAGCAAAATAACAGCTCAGTTTACTTGGAAAGTGACAGGTTTACATGTTTTACCTGTTGATTTAGAATAGGTTTCTCCCTCTTTATATACATCGTCTCCTTAATCTTTAAGTGGAATCCAGAGGCGGCGTTATCAAGGATAGTGAAACATTCCGTAGAACAGGACTCGCTGCAAGCTTGAGCTGAAGCAATGTGTTTGTAGACATGAGAAGCCTTGTCCGATACAAGGACCTCACGGATGCGAGTGGATTTGGCGAAACTGTTTGCGTGCGCCATTACCCGGAACATCCCCCTGATTTGCTAGAACCCGGTGTGTTCCGGGCCTGTTCCTGGTTTTACAGATCATTGCAAGGTCAAGATCTGTAGGTTTTGCTGAGTGGTTTATGGGACCTTAGAGTTATTCTAAATTTGCGCCAAAGTCTTCATCCCTCCACTCCAGGGGTGGGCCTGGATACAATAATCCAGATTTTTTAGAATGGAATTTTTAGAAAATTTTAGGATTTTTAGACGATAATGTTTAGAAAAATACAGTTGTCATGTTTTTGGCCTCGGCTATGCCACATGAAATGTCGAACTCTATTGAGCTTATTGTCATTATCGTTTGTTTGAAAGAGAAATTATATGTAAACGAGACGAACCACTGAAGGCGTTTTCTTGTGGTCAAAAGTATATGCAGGAGCCCATAACCCGGAGCGTTCAACTGCCATAAATTCGTGCAACGGCGTTTTTACAAGTGAGTTTATTTTTAGATAGCTTTTACCGCGGAAAATGACTGTTCCACGAGGTCAATTCCTGCATTTGATCGTCGCTTAGACTGTTAGTAGCTCGCTTGGACCTTTTCACAGTCGGCTATTTCGAAGATGATTTCGATTTAATTCCCTTTGCGTGAATTTTTGCGTTGTCGTCGACGAAGTAGACGTCCTGGCTAGGTTTTGCAAATCTTCTGAACTGCTAGTTTCCGTGTAAATACTGAAATTGTCGTTTGAAGTACTATCAGAAGACTCCTCTGAAGATTCCGGCTCACGTGTGTCCGCTATGTTTTTTTCAATGTGAAGGAGTTGTCCTAGTTACGTATTAAAGGTTTATCATTGATGACCCAATTGCTAGTGATTGGCTTTTTGAAAGCAATTCGCGGAAAAAGCTTATCTAAAAATAAACCTACTTGTGAAAACGCCGTTGCATAGGCGCAGTGTGGAAGTTAGACGCTCCGGGTTATGGGCTCCTGGTATATGGTTATTTTGTTTATGAATATTATCATTTGATTATTTCGAAAATAAATTCGGATAAATCGGGATTTTTAGAATAAATTTGGAGATTTTTAGAGAAAAAAATTGGGATTTATAGACATTCTCGGAGAATTTCCGGGTAGAGTTTTAGGCCATTTTTCGGGATTTTTGTATCTTGGGATCAGGGGGGGGGGGGGTAGGGATCCACGGGCCATCTGGGATCACCCGCTCACGGGAACATTGCCCTGCGCCAGCGATCAATGACAAGAAAAGAGATGCACAGAGATGAGGCGCACGCATGATTTTATATATGAAACCGCTAGACAAAAACCAGTGTTGTTGTTCAGCGTTGAGAGTTTTGCTGAGAGAACAGCTAGTGTTGGGAGAAGCAGTGGTAATATTTTCTACCTAGCTTTGAATGTAAATATTATTACTCTTCTTTTCAGACCATTTGGGTTTAAACCACGCATATAACAAGGACCTTACAAGTAGAATAAAACGTATGGCAAGAAGTCGGAGTCGTTCACCTCGAGGCAGAGGTAAGGCCGCTCTAAACGTTCAACAAACGTCTTTGCACATGTAGCATTATTTGAGCCATGCATGGTTATGTTCCCGATTATTTCTATCACTGTTTTGCTTTATTTTTTATCTTTTTAGTTTTTACGGAGCGTCGCCGTAGCCGATCGAGATCTAGAGAAAGAAAGAAAGGCGGAGGTCAGTCAAAATACAATTCCAAGTTGAAAAAAAATAATAGTAAACAAGCTTAAGTTTAAGATAAGAAATTTTTAAGTTGTGGTAAGCCACCAATCAATAAAAACAGTGAAACCAGCTTTAAAAGTCGCCAAATGGACTTTTCATAGTGTCCATTTAACAGAGAACAAATACTTCAAGTTTGTCTTCCTCTTAGGCCCAGTTCAAACGTCGAATCTCACATGTGCCGAACTTAATTCGAGGGTTAAATGCATGTGAAGTGCGACGTTTGAATCTATTAAATTCGACTGTTTAAATTAAATGCGACGTTTGCCGTATCTGCGACTGAAACAGTCGAAGATTCGACTTAAGTTCGACTTTTGATTCAAACGTCGCATTTCACATGTGCCGAACTTAATGCATGAATGTTAGTAAATTATTATTATATTACTGGGAATATTGACAGCGAACAGAGTTAAATTCGACAGTTCAGAGAGTTAAATTCGAAGTTTGAATCAAATGCCGTATTTAACTATTTTAGTTGACTAAAATAGGAATTAAGTTCGGCACATGTGAAATTCGACGTTTGAACTGGGCCTTACTAGTCAGGTCAGAATTTTATGATAAGCTTAATGTCATCAAGGACTAAGGAGCAGAAAGTAAAAAGGAAATTACCAGCAAATGCACTGATGTTTTATTTTATTTTTTTTATTCTTTGTGTTTATGATAATTAAAAAACAGACTGGTTCATTAACATTCAGTTTGAAGTACATGGGAAGCATGATAGTATGATAGTGATTCAATCACTGAATTTTGGTTCAGCTAAGGCTTAACAAAATGTTATAACCATTGCTGTAAAGTGCTCATTAAGTTAATAATCGTTCTAGTTACTTTGAGAATATTCTTGCCAGGTTGAGAATACAGTGTTTAAAAATTGCTAAAATGAAACATTTGACAGTTATATGTAGACCTATCTTTGTTCCCCTGTATTTCTTTTTTACCGTGATTGTTATGTTCTCAGATCGCAGACGAAGTAGATCCAGATCACCAAAGCGACGAAGGCATAGATCATATTCAAGGTAAATATCCGCAACATACTGCATTGCTTCATCATTGATTATTCCTTGCCTTAATTGTTATCTCTTTTATCAAAATTATCTTAACGAACATGAAGATTGATGTTATCAATTTGGGAGTACAGCTTTTCCAGTAGATGAGACTTTTTTTTTTTAAGTTTGTCTGCTACTGTAAGAATGGGAATTTATACTTTTACATACACTATACATGATAACTGAGTAGCAGTAAAGAGCTTTAGGTAATGTTCCATATAATGGTTAATGTTTCCTTTTTTCTAGATCTCCTTCCCCAAGAAGACAGCGGAGGTAAAATAATTTACTTTTGTTCCCTTGTCTTGCATGTATCACCTCGAGAGCTAGTAGGTCTGCAAACTAAAGACATCATCACTGAGATGCAGCAATGCAAAATGTTCTTACCATAATCTCTCTAATGACCTTCCTGCTTCCCCCTCTCCCTCTTTATTCCCTCGTATTTATTAAGCATCCCCCTCTATAATACAGTGTAATGCTCCCTCAATTTTCATGGTTTTATTTACTGTACCAAAAACATAACAATAAGTTATAACAGGGCTTGAAATTGCGACTGATACGGTCACCAATGCGACTAACATTTTCTCCTTGGCGACTAAAAATTTTAGTTTAGTTGCCAAAGTGGCAACCTGATTTCTCTATGATTTAGAGTTAAATTAAAAGAGTAAAGTTAAAACAAACATTTCATCTTATCCTGCTTTGCTTTCATCATAAAAAATGTGCCAAATCGCATAAACAAAGCCAGTTTACCTCCAAATTTATACCGACTTCTATCCACGACATTTTCAAATCTGATGGATCCCAGCATACTATCCAGGGCTTCTGATAGGTCCTGGAAAAAAAATCACATTTTGTGGGATTTTTAGGGGTAAATTCGTGGAAAAATAGACTGATTTCACGGAAATTTTGGGGCAAACTTAGCCGAAAATCAATTGGTAAAAAAAGGCTGATTTTGTGGTTATTTTTGGGAAAATTTTGTTAGAACTAGATTGGTTTTGTGCTGACCAGACCAGTGTTTTTAATGTTTTTCTAACAGAGGTCATGATTTGCTCCTTCAACAACAATACGCTCCAAAACTGAACCAATGGCAAAGCCTTTAATTTTATGGCACGTAAATAGCCCCAATAGCTGAGAAAAGGTTCAAATATGTTGTACAGACAGGTATTTGATAAGATTTCTACCCAGGCCATCTAAATAGTTTGGTCAGCCTTAATTCAAATTCAGTTTGGCTCATGAAAAGTTCAACTTGTTACTTACTACCTTGTGGGATCAGTTTGGGCAGTCCTGAAAGACATGCAAAGTAGGCCCATTTCACCTCCCAGGAAAGCTTCTAATAGTTCTTTTGTGGAGCCTTAAGGATTATATTATTAATTTACTTTGTATCAGGCTTTTAGCTAGACAGGTAAACTGTGTATCCTGCCCAGGAGGCATGTTTTCCCGTAATATTAGCAGAGATTATGTCATTTTTCCTGGATTTCAAATAAATGTAGGTGTTAACAGGATCCTTGGACACCCCTCTAGCTAAATCCTTGGTCTGTATCATTGCAGGTCACAGTCTCCAAGAAGACGGAGGTCCAGGTGAGTTCTGATTTCATTGAGGTATAATATAACACTTAATGAAAAGTACCTATGCATAAAAAGTTTTTTCCTCTCCTCCTTTTTTCTGGCAGGTCATCATCACCCAGACGCTCCCGAAGATCACATTCAAAGTGAGTACATTTTGACATAAATTTTTAGATCTATTTAATGCTACTTTGATGTTAATTTGTTAAATGTTACATCAAAGACTGTTTGTTAATTTTGTTAACAAATTTATATTTAGTATATTTTTTATCTTGTGGACTGCTGGACTGAAGTTCCTCTATTTTCTTTCTTCTTTAGGTCTCCAGACAGGGAGAAATCACATGATGAATCAGCTAAAAAAAATGAAAATGGCTCAGAAGGTGGTGCAGGTAGGAATGTCATCTGCTTTTGATAGTTTTACTTTCCTATCCTATAGTCAAAGTACTAAATACACAGCCTGAAAGAAAAAAGGAGCTTATACTGGTAACTGTCCATCTAGCATAGGTAGCCCTTATATAGTGTTTTTTTTTGTCAGAGGGTTTGTTAAGCAAGTTTTCTGTACCATATTTTTAATTACTTCTAATAGGTTGATGAATACTACTACTCTTTTCTGTCTAATTCTGCCATAGTTACGTTAAACAAATACCCAATCACATTTCGTAAACCTTATCCTAACTTTCTTTCTAGTGTAGTTCTGGCCCTGGTCACTCAAACGTTTGATAGCACTATCCATCAGATAAATCATTATCCAGTGGATAGCATTACCCACCTTTATATAAACTAGTCCCTGTACTGCTTTAGGAGTACATCATTAGAGGTCATTTCCTTGGTACAACAGCTTCCCATAGCAACAGTTTGTGTTCAAAGAACAGTATAGAAATAGCAAGAATATTCACTTAATCAAATTCAGTAGTTCAAGCATGCTTCATATTCCCATTGTGCATGCTGTTTACCACATGGGGAAATGGTTCCAATCCCATTGCATTCTCAAAGCAGCATGTGTTCATTTCCATGCCAGCATTAGCATAATTATCATTAGTTCATGCTTCAGCTATTCATATATCAAGATATGATGTATTTCAAAAGTTTGGAGAGCACCCAATAGGCTAGTGTTGCTCTCGTCTATGGTTCTAGAAACTTATGCCTCTTTCTTGCTCTCCAAATTTTTCACATGCTTCAAATTTTGATATAATTATGCATGCATACTGAAGCGCAATTGAATTTACAAAATTTGGTATCAGTTGAATCAACATGAAACATTCCAAACCAACAGCACAGGCATTTTACCATTGGTTTGAATGTCAAAAATACCTGTAATTTTAGCTTTAAGTGCTCATACTCAAAGGCAAAGTCATAAGTATTAATTTGAGGCAAAATTATTTTAGATGGGGACCAGGTTCCAGATGAAGATGAGGAAGCAATGATGAAGCTGATGGGGTTTTCTAAATTTGATACAACCAAGGTTTGATTCTCTGTAGGCTTTGGTACAGTAAGCATTATGATGAACAGTAATCAAATGGAAACATGAAATGAAGATAATGTGATCTGCAGAAATACAAATGATTATTGCAGTTGCAATAGCATTTTTAGCAACTGTGACTTAATCCAAGAAAAAAATAATTTTGGGTTTGTTACTTATGGCCTCTGCATTAGCGCTGGTTTGTTCTGCCACTGTGGTGTATGGGTCTTTATAGCTCAGTTAGTAGAGCACTGCAGCACTGATGGAGAGGTCACGGGTTGGAATCACGTTGAAACCCCCCATTTTTTTGTGGGGGGGGGGGGAGGGCAGGGGGTAATTACAATAACTCAAATTGCTATTACAACTATAAAGACAACCCCCACATAATTTTATGATAATCACTCTCGATGAATGAAATTCATGTCTGACATTTAGAGAACTTAATCACCCAGAGAAAAACCTGGCCAAATATGTGTTAGGTATACATCCCCCCAAAACTATAGTTTATTTTTTAGTATCCTTAGGCATGTCAGGGTATCTAAAATCCATCAAATTAACAAAAAAAAAAACATTTACATGTTGATTGCTTAACCATATCTTGTACAGGGGTCCTAAGGGTTACAATATGTTTCCTTTTGTAATACTGACAATAATAGTTCTGACAATGATGTGACTTGGAGGTGGAAAGACTGTTAAACTAATATTACAGTATATTTTTTTATTTTATAAACTCTACAGGGTAAGCATGTTCATGGTCCTTGCAATTCAAGCTACTCCAGTGTAAAGAAGCCAAATAAGTATAGGTAAGAAGACCCTTTTTTTCAACCAATACAATTTTCTTGGTTTTATTATTCATTGTACTCACTATCTGTCTTCTCACTGGCTAGGAGCCTATAGTGAATTTTGGAAATCAGCACCACGGTTATATTAGTTGGTTATGTGCTAGCAGATAAGTGATTAATCTGCAGGTTGCACATGCAATGCATTATTTCCTTGAGCAATGTCAAACTGTGTTCCATACAATGCTGTGTTTGTCCTCGTTTTCTTCAAAACAATGTATAATAAAACAATGATTATTAGATTTGGTTTTTGTGATATCGGAAATAATCAAGGTCGAGGTAAGTGTTATCATCCGAGCCGAAGGCTGAGGCTGATAACACTTACCAAGACCTCGATCACAAAAACCTCATTCAATAGTTGTTTAATACTTGCCTTAATTTCCCAGGTTATCTTTCTATGGTATTTGTAAATAAGACATACCTCCTATAAACACTCTTCTTTTTCTTCTTTGTCTTTTATTTTTTTAAACTGGCTTGACAGCTAACATTGCTAAATAACAGTAATTCTAATATTTTTATTAACATCAAACTTTATTGCGTGAAAATTTAAGTTCTTTGTTAGATTCAAAATTATTTTTTATATATAGACTACCCCCTTCTACCTACACCTACATTTTGTAAATTTATATTTAAATGAGTTGAACTTTCTTTTGTGTTTGTTAGTTCGGATTGTACTTTGTCTGCCTTTTTTGACATTAAACCTGGATTCCTTCATCTGGATTGTCTCGATTGCCTGAGGCGACCCTGGAAATCATGTAGAAACACCTCTAGCCTGCGTAGCTGGCGTTTTTTTTGGCTGTGTTTTTCCTTCTGTGATTTGAAAAGTAAAAGATTCAGCAGTGCGAAAGCTGAACCGAGAACAAAAAGAAGAAACAATGGTGGAGGGGGCAAGGGGAGAAGGCAGTGCTCTCCTTGCCTCCTCCCCCATCATTTTCTTTTTGATCCTCAGTTCAGCTTTTGTGCGGCTGAATTTCTTACATCCTGAACCAAAAAAGAAATGCCAGCTACGCAGGCTAAAACACCTCTGATGTGATGTGGGATGATCTAGGTAATTTGGGCGATGGCAATCCCCTAAATAGTACTGAAGTCTATGGTTGTTTTCCATTTACAAAACGTTTCTGGAAAATACAGTTGGAAAGTGACTGAAAAAAAAAAACCTTTCTGGGTTGTTCCATTGGAAAATTTCTGGGAGCAATGGAACATCTTTCCAAACGGAAATTCTTGTTCATTTCTTCAAGGTTATCTTTGGTACCAGTTTCAGGCTAACTGGAATTGATTTGTACAAATGGTAGATGTAAGTCAGAGACCAAATTTACCAGTCCTGATTTTTGCTTACCATTTGCCTTTCGGCAGTCCATGAACTGACCGTTTTGTCCACTCATGTAAATTGTAAACGACCTAGTATGTATCTTTGTAGGTTGGTTTCCATGATAATCATGCAGGTGATCTTAAATCATCACAATAATAACCCCCCCCCCCCCCCCCCCATCCAAAAAAAAAATCAAGGCAATGGCGACAAACTAGACAACATTACATGTAAAATAGTCTTGGATTGTGGATTCCACGCCGTGGATTCCTGATTCCTGGTACTGGATTCCGGATTGTTAGTTTGTGAGGATTGGATTCTGGATTCCAATATTGTTAGCGGGATTCAGGATTCCTTGAGCTGAATTCCAGAATCCAAAGCCCAGGATTCTGGATCTCAGAATCCAAAATTTGCTTGATTGCCTTTAATGGAGTGAAAGATGATTACATGTATTATAATAGTAACCAGGCTACATAAAAGGTTATAATGCTGTTACAGTACCATGCACAAACACCATTGTGTTTGTTGTATTTTTTGCAGGCAATACATGAACAGAAGAGGAGGCTTCAATAGACCGTTGGATTATGTTAATTAGGAGCTTTAGATACTCTTTAGCACCATTACACAGTTTGCAGACGCCTCAAGAGTTTCTTTGTCAGGTGGAATCTCCAGCAATCCTACATCTGCCAATACATCACCACTTAATCCCGAGTCAATACTTCTGTAATCCTTCAGCCAGCCAAATACGACACTTTTTTATTTTTTCTAGTTACAGTCCAGCTACAGTAAAACTCCGCGACTAAGAACCTGGGTTTTTCCAAGTTAGCCTAAACAAATTCGTATATAAAATTAATGGTAGTTAGCACACGTTTAGGCTATGTAGGTTCTTAAATAGGTTCTTAGTTTCCAAAGAAAAAAAAATATAATATAGCTAAGAATATTTGGTGGTTCAGTTCACATATCTTATATTTGTCTAAGTGTGCAGAAGTTTTTCATAGGTTTTAAAAAATAAGAACCTGTTTCAAATTTTAGGCTAAACAGGTTCTTAAATAGAGGGGGCTTCACTGGCAAATTTTAGCCTAAGAGGTTCTTAAAATCCAGGTTCTTAGTCGCGGGGTTCTATTCTCTATCAATGATTTCTTTATGTAAAAATTGAATCCTTTAGTCTTTGCCACTGTCAGATATATTTTTTCATTCTTTCATAGGTAACATGCCAGCAGTGAAACTTAGTGTTCATTTTGAAATGAACTCGCTGTGAATGTCTTCGTATAATTTTAAGTATTTTACCCATTCAAAGTGTGAAAGATCCTTCAGTGCTTGCAGGAATTGGATTTTATACTCGAGTAACGGCAGCGGCTAAAGGATTTAATTTTCAAATAATCAATTCATTTCTAGAATTTATGGGGTTACACTTGACCTGGCTTGACTGTAACGTACTTTCTTACAATAAAATCCTTCAAGCCATTTCAGGCCTTCCTCAAGCCACCAGTGAAACTGAAAGTGGGAAACTGAAACTTATGGTATGATATGGCGCCAAAACAGTACCCTCGATCGTTTTCTTCCCTCGGGGGTAGAGTGAGGCTACACGTAGATCTCGAAACGAAAAGCCATCAATTATGTGGTCATTACGTGACTAACGTTACTGTCGTTTGTTATTGTTTATTGTTATTTTGGTTTATAAATAACTCCATATGATCTCTTAAACGTCTCTGTACATATTTTGTATAATTTGTGTTACTTTCACAGTGAAAAAGTACAAGGAAAAACCGTCACATTTGTGTCTCAGCTTTGAAATCCCCACACAGGAAAATTATCCTTTGTAATTTTCGAATGAATAAGTGGTGATTTTTGTTATACTCCAGCCTTTTTCAGACTTGAAATTAAAAATTTGATCGTGGGCTGCTGTAACTATATTTTATTTCGTTGGCTACATGGAAACTGCTAATTACAGCTGATGCAAATTTAGTAGCTTGCGGGATTGTTATGCGCGCTTGCTCTCATCGCTACGCCACCAAAAAACAAAGGGGGAGGCATACACCTTGCTAATACGTCGCTTACTTCTACAGTCTGTTTTGGAGGATTCGTAATGCGGATTGAGCAAATGTTTTCTTGCCACTTTTCTTTTACTGGGAGTTTATGCGGTCTTTTACTGTTCAGTGGCTGCCAGTGGTTTCTTATCTTTGTTTCATCAGGCTAGCTGAAGGTGTTAGTTTTTCCATCAGGGGCGGATGCACGATTTTTTCAAAGAGGGGGTTGTAAGTATGAGAGTTCAAGGCAAACGTCACAGGGCCAAAGGAAAAGGGGAGGGGAAGGGGGATGGTAATGTTTGGGGGAATATGTAGATTTTCTTCATTCTGTTTTCAGAGGTAAAATTTGTCAAATTTGAGACACTATTATTTTATTTTATTAGCTTTGCCCTGATGAATACAACAAACTGAAGACATGCAAATACTAGTAATAAGAACGTAACAATGCACTAATAGTAACTTAAATAATTTGGGCAGGGACACCCCAACAGCTAAAGCCAATTATTGCGGACCCAAAATTATTAAGGACTAACAGTACCTTGCAACAACAATAGTTGTTTGTCTCTTGTTTACCCGCCTATTTAATCAAACAGACTAGCTTGAATGAGCCTTCTTGGATGAGCCTTTACAAAGGCTTACTGGCATATCTCGTCTACCTCTACCGCGAATCTCTCGCAGAGTAGTGCGTGGCGATCACTGCGAGATAGAGAATCGCTCTTCAAGCATTGTTGACCTAGAGCAGGTCTTGATTCATTTCATCAGTGAAAACAATCGCTCAGCTTCTGCGCTTGTGAAGAGGAATAGCTACAGTCTTCTTGTAATGATCGATTGGACTGGAACTTATATTATAACTCATAATGTTGTTTTGGGTATGGAAAAGTTATAGACATGGGTAGCCAGACAACTTTGAAAACTTCCCAAAGGGGGGTTGCAACCGCCTCAACTCTCCCCCTGGATCCGCCTCTGTTCCTTTCTATTTTAAAAAAGTGGCTTAAGAACCTTTAGGGTTTGTTTCCATAGTTTCCTTCAAGCTGGATCTGAATTATTATTTTCACAGTAAGTAAGAGGTTCCCTGGTATAGTTTTGACATGCTGGACCCAGCTCTTTAAGATTGTAATATAAAAAATTGTACCACCATTTGGTCAACAGAGAGATTTCCCCGCCACAGTCACTCATTCCAAGTTTTATGCTCATTTTAAATTTAATATTAATTAACTATTTATTATCTTTTCTATTCTACTTGTAATTTATTCTGTGTGACAAAATAATAAAGTAAATAAATAAAAATAACAGTGTTGCTTGCATCATTCAACTCCGATATATTTCATGAAAATTTGAATAATGCGATCGAGTCTTAGGACTGGAGCCGCGATGAAGTTTTTATTTCTCCCTTAGTGGTTTTTGTGACATTTGCTAGCTAGGGAGCAACATTATTTTGTTTTTGTGTCGAGAGCATTACAACCATTCTGACTGGCTTTAATGTTGACCCTACGCATTTATCAGGCCTTGTCAATGATCTGAAATTCTTGTTGTCCAATTGGCTGCTTAACAGGAGCCACGAATTACAAGGAGTGGATCTCCGATCCTTTTTCTCTTGAAGGATATAAAGGTATGAGTTGTTCCTTTTGTTTAGCCCTTTGTCTTTGAGGATAGCTTAAAATGCCGCTGTTTCCTGTGGCCAAAAAGTAGTATTAGCATCACAAGAGAAGCTCTCTTCACTGGCTCTTATACACATCCACTATCTAACATACATTGACCTGAAAGAAGTCTTTGACTTTGAAGTATTTCTAAGAAGCACCCAAGGGAAGCCATTGAGCTTGGCACACTACTGAAAGATCATGCATCAGACCTAGTGAATAATACTGATTTACAACTTTAATTCTTTCTACTTTTCTTCTTTTTAAATAGTGACATCCTGAGACTAGACTACCGTAAAATGAGCATTTACAGTCTGTGTAAACGGCAGTTAATAAAATTGTGAGTGCCCTTTTTTTCAATCCTTCTGAGGAAATCTAAGTCTGGCAGTCCTGTGGCATGTCCTGTGGCATGAAGTTAAATTTTGAAAAAGCAAAACACACGAAAAACAAAAATAACTGTGATGATTTCACACGAAAACCACACTCACAACCAAACTCACTTAGATAATTCAAGCGAAAAAAAAAATAAAAAAAAATAAATAAATATAATTGAAAAAAAGGAGATAACTCTGGCCTAACTGAAACCCTACGGTTTTTGAGTCTTTATTTGGTACCAGTCCTCTCTCACAACGTAATGCTTGTCAATCAATAATTTATGACTTGATCGAAGAAACTGTGAAAATGGCGATGGAGGCTCCTCCAACTTCACCGCAGTTAACAACTTATGCTGCGCAAAATACTGCCACGGTTACTCACACAGTTCCTGCATCGCATACGACAGTCAATCTTATACAACCTGATCAAGGAAAAGGCCTTTACATAGTCGATCCTTCTCAACAACATGCTTTACAAATGTTCGGAAGTCCCGATCAGAGGACCTTCATGGCGAACCCCGTCGAATTTAACCCTGCAGCTGGAACAATAACAACCACCGCTGTTTCTAATGGAAATGGACAGATAACTATGGTAAGCGTTGTTAAATAGTTTGTTAGACACATCTAAACAATGTAGTCCAATAGCATTCGAGTACAGAATTGGAGTTGGCCATAAAATAAGATCTCGTGCGTTCGATCTTTCAAAAGGACGCGGTTCCCTTTCACTGTTGTTGTGCCTTGAATTCAAGCGTCAAGTGGGTTGAAAATCTGCCCAAAACAAGAATAAACTATCGCAGTCATGGCCTCTCGTGATCTTTCAACGTTTACTTAAGTCTCAGGAAATTCAACCTGCCGGGCTAGCCGTGAATTTAAAACCGTCCAATCGAGAAATATCGCTCGAACTGCGTCGCTATTGGTCTAAGCGTTCGCTATACTTTTGTTTGTATTGAAATGAGTGAACGTACCCAACAAGCGAGAAAACAGGCTAGATTTTCAATTGCCAATCACATCGAAGGTTAATATTGTGGTATTGAAAGTCGAGTTCGCCTTAACTTACGCTTTTTACAAGAAAGTCTCCCGTTCAGTTTCCCTGTATCATAGTGCCGCCTTGTATTTTCATAAAGACGAACAGATGTTTTGATGTCTTTTTTCTTTGCGTCAGTCGCTTTGAAAGTTACCCTTTGGGTCTGAAATTGGTTCAGTCTCCGTTTTTTTTTCTGAGCGACCTTTCCAAGTTAATTCCGAAAGGTTTGGACCGCCTTGCCTTAAGGAAATAAATTGAAGTTGAAATCTATAAGAAGTTTAAGCTGATTACATTGGTAGTGATCTCCCGAAAGTATTATTTTCCCCAATATTGTCGTCTCAGGTCAGTCATTCTGTAGCTGTCTTTTTATAATTGCTTCAATTTCAAAAATTGATTTTGAGCTGACTTGTTTGTTGTTTTAAGAATGGAATCAACACAGAATTTCTTTGTTTAAATTATTTGTTTTGGCTGGGAGGCTTTATTTTTATGAATATTCATATCCATCAAAATTATCTCTCATTATTGGGAAAGAGAGATCCAATGAAACATGCCCTTGAAAAGCACATGGGAAAGTAACGAAATGCTAATGTGGGTCAGCTGCTCTCCTTCAAAACAGTATACAAGACAACTAATAGTCTTGAAAGTTCCCTAATAGGTGGAACCAAAAAAAAACGGAAATCAACACTGTAACTGCACCTTAGCTGGGAACCAGGCTCATTGGTGGGGGAATTATTCAACAAAATTGCAAGTGCCCATCGGAAAATAACCTTCGCTGTGTGGATGCTAATGGGCTGTACTTCAAGATGGGATTTCTCCCTCCAGAAAACCTCGGCTATTATTAAAGCAAAATCTTAAACTTTAATTCCCTCTTTTCTCTACATATATTGCAACTCACTTGGATGCAAAAGAAGGATCTGTTAATGACTGCAGCAATTGCATAGACTTGGCTTATGCTTGTTGTTTTTATTATAAACATTCACCATCCAAAATGTCTTTGTTTGTAGCAAAAATCACATTAAATCCTTGAAGTAATCAATTTCCCTTTGTAAGTGCAATGGGGTAATTTGTGAGTTTCTAGGCAGTTCTCTCAACCTGTGAAGTGGTCAATTTATGTGGTGGTCATGAGAGTTGAGAGAATCCATTTCCAGATGCACAGAAAAAAAAGCAAAAATAAAAAGGTCATAGTATTTTTGTATGAAAGATAAATAAACTTGTCACTTTACCCTACTCTAATTGAACAGCGAGAATCAACACTATTGACACTATGGGCTGTTGAAGACCTGCAGTACACCATCAAAACATGGCATTGAATATTTAAGTGACAATTTGTGAGACAAATGATAAACGAAATTTATACAGAGAGAATTTTTTTATATATGTAATGTTATGAGAGATTACTTAGCTGTTTACTACTTTTTTTCAGCACAGTGAACAATAATATTAGTAATGAGTAATAAATTTTATATATTTGTGACTTCATCAGCATGTGTTGCATTTATTGACCAACAGATGAATGGACAGCCCATAGCAACTCAGAGACTTCCAGTTGCTATGGAAACCTTAGATGAGCCCCTCTATGTCAACGCGAAACAGTACCACAGAATAATAAAAAGGCGGCAAGCAAGAGCAAAGCTTGAAGCAGAAGGAAAAATACCCAAGGCCCGAAAGGTAAGTTTTTGTGGGCTATTTATTTTCAAGCAAAGGAATTCTTGGTTGTCAAAAAGGCTACTGGTTTCTGCATAACTAAACTTCTATGAGAGAGACATAAGTTATATATGTTAATTGTTTTAAAAGGACTTGTTATTTATTTAATAAACTAATTTCAGTTGGGGCGGCGAGGAGTTGTTATGGGTATTTTAACCTGAGTGGCACTTTATTTATAACAAGTCAACAGTGATCTTATCTCTTTACTTCTGCAGAAGTATCTCCACGAGTCTAGACACCAGCATGCTTGCCGAAGAAGACGCAGTAATGGAGGAAGATTCGTAACAAAACCTGGTGAATCTGAGGTACAGGACAGTAGCGGAAGTGCAGCCAATAACCAAGTATTTCAGGAAGCCTTGATCGCAACACAGGAACACGATCCTCAAGAGCATGCCTACAGTAACATTGTGCAGGATACTGAAGCTAACAGGGTGCAAATAGCAAGTCAGGGTGCTGAGCAAACAGAATAAGGTAATAAAATGTTAAATGTAGTCAACAGAGAAAATGGGGCAGAGAGGGAAATGCCCAGTCTAGTCCTTGGTAATATGAATTTCACCAAAGTTATTTTTAGACCAATTAACCCATTGGCCCCTGAGCCGCTGGTAACTGCTCGTGTGGAACCACGTCTCTTCTACCGATTGTGATGTCATCAGTTTTAATGGTCAAGGCAGGGCTTCTGATATTTAGCGCGGTCACGGAGCCATGAAATTCAGGTAAAAAATTCACAAAAACACACTAAATACCACAAAATTTGTGAGAAATCTTATCAAATACTTGTCGATACAACATATTTGAAACTTATCACGGCTATTGGGGCTGTTCAATTGCCATAAACTTACTTGAGACTTCATCACCACAACGAGCAAACAATGTTTGAAAACTACCAGACATAAAATAAGTTGCGAAAAACTGCGTACTAGTCCATCCTCGGAGACCCAGGGGCAGATAGTGGGGACGAGGAAAAGTCTAAACGGGCGGGAAAATATATGGCACAAAGAAAAGTAAAGAACGGCGAGAAGAGCCCCTGGGGACAATGTCTTACCAGACCAATTCCAAACGGTCGCCGCCATTCTGGCTTCTGATTGGTGCCAGAAAACTTGTGTTTTGCTTTCTTCGCATGCTGAATGCCCAGGCTAATAATATTGAATCTGGATCAGAGGGATGCAAAGTGTACGACCTATAACTGGGTTTATGGTAACTTTTAGCTCTTTATAGCACAACAGTGACAAGAAAACCACTTCCTTTCAAAAAATCGATTAAAATGTGCAGATGTACCAGGAATTAGTCCTCTGTTTAAATATATTAGAACCTTGTAAAAAACTTAAGTAAAATTCACATATCCCCGCAGACAGACTCCAACAATTAGCAATTATTGGATGAGGTTGAGCAAAATATCGTGATTTGTCAGTGGTGAGCAGATCAATTATTTGCCAAAGCCGAAGGCTGAGGCAAATAATTGATCTGCAAGACACTGACAAATCACGATATTTTGCGATAACCGAGTTCAATAATTGTTTTATCATTCGATCACCGAGTTCGTTTTTTAAGGAATAATTATCTTTGGGAAGTGAAGCGATCTGCCATTTTGATGCAAGAGTGATTGCAAGAAGGAGAAAAGCACGGTCTCATTTACGCATGAGCAGAATAGTATTTGAAGCCAAAAACAGTTGAACAACATTGCGCATGAGCACACCATTATTTGTAGGCAGTTATTTGCAGGTCACGTGGTGGGCTCTCGGCCAATGAAAAGGAAGGAACATTTGCATCGAATGAGAATCTGTATTATTAGTCGAGCGTGCTTGCAGAGCGACACTCGTAAAATGCAGTCGTTTTTTTTTTTGTCGGACCTAGTTTGTAGGCCCCGCGTTCCTGATGAAGACCGTGGAAACTGGGGGTAAGAATCGTGACGACTTTCATTGTATGGAAATGAGTCTCGTGATGAGAATGTGGCTTATTTTCGGCGATGACTGAAATGACGCATGAAAGTTTGGCAATGATGTAATTTTCCTCGAATGGAGGTCCTTGATTTTCATGTAATTATGCACGACATGCAAGAAAATACTATAGCGGGGAAATCCTCAGGATTTTGTGGCTTTTTAAGGCGTTACGTTTCTCAGAATATTGTCGCAATTGCAGGAAATGTACGGTTAAATAGATTCACTTTGTTTTATGTATTTAATTGATAGATTTTCGCAGTTGTTAAGATGTGAAGTCGTGTTGCACTTCACAAATACTTGAGATATCAAGTATCCACTGTCACGTAATTTTTACGTGCGCACGTGTGTAAATTTTGCGTTCACAAATAAAATAAAGGCAATGTATGAAAGGCCGCACGTACAATTATGTAAGTGTAAAAGTAGAAACTCGCTTAATTTGACGTTTTAATCTCAATACTTTATGTCATACCTCTATTTGATTTACGTGATTAAAATTAACGTGCCTTAACGTGCAGCGCCAAAAACGCATCAGTGGAAATCCACCCTAACGTGTCACGGATGTGTTCATACCGGTAGCTTTGAACTTGACTATTTGCACACTCTACTTCCAGCACTTCATGTCCACAGAATAGACTTTTCCGGAACAGGTTGTTCCAAGAATTCTATGGCTTGAAAGTGTTGATTATTTTGGAACAACTAATCACTTCAGTGGTCGAAAAAAAGAATAATCTTAATGAGCAAAACTTCAAGGTTTACTGGAAAATCAGGATCGAGAATCGAGAAACCAGGGATCGAGGATCGGTTAAAAAAATAAAATAAATAAATAAATCGTGGATCAGTGGTGATGTGGGCGGCAGACTGTAGATAAATTTCACAGAACATAACCCCGTTCGCTGTACTGAACACTAAATTCAAGTAAACTAATCCGAGTCTGTCTGAGTCAATGATTGTTTTGACGAGAAAGTGAAATTTTCCTGGAAAATGAAACGCTTTATCCCAGTGATACTGTAACACAAGAAAAAACTTTAACAGTTTTTAATTTTTAAGTGTACATTTGCTTTCAGTACTCCTTATTTTTCTTGTAATTGTTGTATACACGACCCCACCAGCAATGCTGATCTTTAGTATCGTGCCGTAAACTAAGGTTCTTACCTACCCACCTACCTACTTACCTACCTACCTATCCATCTGTCTATCTATCTATGTATCTATCTGTCTATCTGTCTGTCTGTCTGTCTGTCTGTCTATCTATCTATATATCTTTCTGTCTATCAATCTATCCATCTATCTCTCTAAAAGGCATGCTGTGTACAACTCTAAACATTGTACTCTGAGATTGTACGGAGATATTAAAATTAGATACTAAGCAGCTATGGAAAATGTCATTACTTTCACGCGATATTGATATCTTATAAAACGGACAACAAATTCAGGAGGAATACGCGCGAACTGAATTATCTGTGTGTTGTATAAGGTTCTGTTAAACTTACACTTTTTTCTTGTGCTGAACATATACTGTACCGAGCCGTTTCTTGGTCCGGTACAAAGAAGCTATGTATATTTATACTGACAGAGTCATGGGCCCATGATACCGATAAAATCATCGTTCAATTGTACGAGTGTAAAATCCCTGAAAGAGTACTCCTCAATGGAGCAATATCAATATGTAGAAGGTTTACGGTTTGAGGCTAAGATGTGCGGCCTGTCTCTCCTTGCAATTTTTACTTTATGAGTATACAGCTATTTCGAGAAAGGTTGTCGGAAAAAGTGCACGCGACAATCCCGAAAGGCATTGTGGGTGGTTTTGAGTTCTCTGATCTTCAAAGAAATTTGAAAGAATTGGCACGAAAGGCCATGGAAATGTGTTTCGAGTGCTAAAGGAAAGCAGCAAAAGTAGATTCGACAGCTTCAGTCGTCAGGAACAGTGTATTGATCATATCCCATATTGCCTTGCGGGATTGTCACGTGCACATTTTTCTCGAAATAGCTGTATACATTATGACATACAACACTCGTTTTAATTGTATTCCAAACGAAAAAGTAGTATAACACCTTTGACAAGAAAGTTCATCTCCAAGCAAGCGAGACTCAACGCTACTAAGAGCGTTCTTGTTTTTTATTGAAATATTAAAATATACCACAGTAACAGGCTCTTTCTAAAGCTTATGTATATAATTTTTTCCATTTTTGTTTTAGGTACATGCACAAGGATGTTCAAGGGAACAGGCTATAGTTATAAAGAGCGTCAGAGTTGTATAGTGTTCAGTCAGAACTGACTTTACTTTCAGTTTATTTAATTTTTATAAATAATCATTGTCATACTCACACCTTTGAGGAGTGTGTATGGGAATAAAAGAAGGTCATGTTCAAGGCCGAACTGATATGAAAGCATTTTTCTCATCCAAGCTTAAAGTTTAAAGAAGAGTGTTTTCAGAGAAACACTATTTATTTTGGGCAATGCGTAGAGATGAATGAATACTGTCACTTTATGAATCCAACCTCTTTCAGACATCCCAGAAAGTAGTTAAGTCTTGCTCTAGAGTAGTTCAGATTATACGTTTGTAAAGAATATCGGTACTCTATTATCTTTATTCAAATAACATAGCTTATACTACTACGCGAGAAATTTCTGCAATTTGATTGGCTTGAAGAAGTGGTATTTCAGCTTAATTTGAAATACTGTACATGTGAAATTTGCAAAACTTTTGCTTGATATTTTGCTTAAATACCACTTGTGATATTTCGAAATTGTCCCAAATTTCACTTGCCTAATGGCTTGTGAAATTATGTCTAAATTTTGAAGCATCACTCGTGGTATTTATGCCAAATATCACTACAATCACGCTGTTACCTGTACAAATCATTGGCCAAAACTGCAGTGTATTGTACACGAATGGAACCCACATTTTAACTTTTAACTTTTAAAAAAGTTAAAATACTAACAATCAGACAGCATTTTTTTGGCACTCCTTTCTGAATAATTCTTATGGTACAAATAAGAAGAACTTGTTTTGAACATCAAGAACTGTGTTAACCTCCTTTGTAAAATGATAATTATTTTTGATTAATCAGTGAAAGTAAAAGAAAAAGTATGAGTATGCAATGGTTTTAAAATGAGTGCCTTGTGTATGGCTCTTGAACCTCTTGTCCACTATTAACTATAAAATATGGAAGCCAACATTACTGTAGCAAAGTAGTTTTGTCTGATAGATTCACATTCACAGCTCCTTTATATTGCAGAGGGAGCTATAGTGTCTGTATTACAGAGATGTCTGGCAGCATAACTGCTTTACTGAAGGGTCATTATTATAGTGGCAGGGAGTGTACAATGTATGTATGAAGTTTAGTGTCTTTACAACTACAGTTAAAACCCGTAAGTAAGAACCTGGTTTTTAACAACCTGTTAGGCTAAAATTTGCCAGTTAGGCCCCCTCTTTACAAGAACCTGTTAAGCCTAAAATTTGAATTAAGTTCTTAAGTTCTTGTTTGGCCTGTGAACACTTTATTTCAAAGCTGAATACTGCTAAATACTTTTAGCTATGATGTATTTTTTTCTTCAGAGAATAAGAACCCACTTAAGAATCTAAATAGCCTAAATGTGTGGTACCATTTATGTAAGAACCTGTTTAGGCTAACTTGGGGAAATTTAGGTTCTTACTTATTGGATTTTACTGCAGGTCAACTGCCCATATAGAGAGGTGTCTGTATCATTGAGGTATTATGTTACCTTAGGTTGATTCTCACTTTTATTTGTTTCCTAGCCCTAATTCATATTTATTAATTAGGGCTAGGGTCCAGAGTTGAAGAAAATTGAGAATCAACCCAGGTTAAAACGTTTTAACCTGAATTTAGTTTTAACCTGTAACAATACATATGGAGGTTTGGTTGTGACTAGTAAGTGGTGTGTTCCTTATCCAGGGCTGTAGCTGGCAGTGGGCCAGACAGGGGACTTTCCTTACCCTACTAATCATTCATGCATTTCGTGCTTGTAATCTTTACCTGATATGATACAGCCTAGCTACAGCCCTTGTATCTTCCACTGCGGCATACAGAGTGGTTCCCATCAAAGTTAACTGACTATGACCATATCATTTGTTGGTACCATATATTTTGCATTTGTACAGGCTCAAGAACATTCACTTTTTAGATTAGTTTAAGGTATATAATAATAATAATTATGTCATTCACAGTTCTTGTATCACCAAAGAATACTTCAGTTACTAAGAAATAAGTATTAAAAGGGAATTAAAATGTACATAACTTTAATTGAGATCTTTAAAACATGGACCTTTAAGTAGTTTGCCATAGACTTAAATTATTCATCTTATTTTCATACTGTGCATAGAGTGTGTGTCTGTTTAGGGGCAACAAAGGAAAAAACGGTTCTTGGGAAATTTAATATGTTATTTCCTTTAATTTGGCAGTATGCTTTTGTTCACTATTTGACAAGTTGTATGGTGACGTGCTAAAAGGAAAAACTTTCTCAAATTGCTGTTTTCTATAAAAGCAGCTCCTTCCATTTTGTCAATTTTCTGAAAACAGATTTTTATTTCAACATGTTTGCAACTTATGGACAGGTATGCATTTTTATATAATTTAAAATCAATGTATTTTTGGTCAGTTGAAAACCATTCACTGTTAAGGTCCTGAATAATAGTCTGAGAAATTGCTTGCAGGCTATATTGGTACAAGTTTAAATGCCTTGATTGTTTTCTATTCACTGTTCACAGATTATCTTGTAAACTTGCACTCAAGAATACATGCACCGTAATCCTATTTAGCCTTTGAACAGGCTCTCCAGTGGGGTATGTGGGATGGGGGGGGGGGGGGGGGGGCGAGAGTTTTTTGGGATTCTCCTATTCACCCCACTCTCCTGACCGTTCATTTCCCTGGTCTCGTGTTTGTAGTCTACAACCTATTGTCTCATAAGGTGTGTCCTGAGTAGTGAAGCACTTATGCCTCAGGCCGGAAGATTTCAGCACTTGATTAAAGTTCTTATTGTTGTATAATGTCAAACCTTTCATGGCCCACAAGTTTGTTGTGCTGCACCGAGGACTACCTTACACTGGTCTTTTTTTAATTAGGGATTCCAAGTTTAATAACTTTAAAAGCTCCTGGCTTCAAATAGTTGATATACTTAACTTAAGAAATTATGATAGGCTATGTTCAAATAAGTTGCAGACATATCGTATGTGTGTTGTATCCTGTTAAACTGATGACATACATGGAAATTGAGTTATTTACAGGAATCCTTCTTGAACTTTGATTTTCTTATATTTAGCAGACATTCTCCAACTCACTCTCTCCTCCCAGCTAATCCATTTTAAGAGCACCAATGGATCTCCTTAGTATAAACACCCAACCATTTCTACACTTACCAGGAGCCAATTAATCGGCTCCTGACTTACTGATCCTTAACTTCACCTGTCTTGCAAGAAAAAAAAAAACGTTTTGGAAGCCCATTTTCTTCTTTCCGGCCTCCATAGACACTGGCCCAAACCTAAAGACTAATGATAACCAACATCGCAAAAAAGTTAAACTTACCGTAAATGCGCCCTCCTTCGAATAAGAGCCCCCATTCGAATTAGAATCCCGGCCCCCTCCCCACCACCTTGAGTCTAATAATATTAAAAAGAGTATTTCCTTAAAAAAAGCTCCCTGGGTTTAGTTAAAGTGTCAGCTAAAAGGAGGGGTGGTTATTGGAAGGAGAGAGCTAAATGGAAGGGGCACTTAAGTTTTTCTCCTAACGAAGTGCTTTGTGACGTAAAGTTATAATAATAGTTTTCGTTTATTAAAACAGTAGTTGTAATCAAACACTAACACAGCAGGTGCATTGGTATGCATGTTTATAAAATCGTCCTCGTCAGTGATAAACAGATCTTCGTATTCCTCTTGTATCCCTACTATTTAATTAAGAAAGTGCGGAGGGGAGGGGGCGCTTATTTGAGAGGGCGTCTTAATTGATGTTATGCTAGCAGCCCTTCCCAAGAAATAATAATTTTATAAAAAATCACGTAATAAACGGTAATATTTAACAATTATTGTGAAAGGTTTGAACCCAGGAGTCATTTCAAAAGTAGGTTGAGTTTGATCGTCCGGGTTAACGTAGTCCTGAATAGGACTGTTGTCGTTGACAGTGACTGACGTTTCGACAACCTGTGCGGTAGTCATCTTCAGAGTCAAAGTGAGTTGTATCACGTCAGTAGATGGTATTATATACTCTGGTTATTGATCTGATTGGTCAATAAAGTCAAGATGTTATTGGTCGTCTGTCAGTGAAGCCGCGATGTCATTGGCTATGAAGACTCGTAATCAGTAATTGGCGCGTTGCGATCCGTCTATTGTCACAGTTAAGCAGTCGTCTATTGTTAGTCAAATTGTCAGTTCTCCAGTCGATCTCTCGTAGTTAGTTTCGCTTCATCCCGTCAATAAGTCGTTTGTACGGCGCTGGTAACTGTTGGCTACGATTCAGTGGCGTCTGTTCTAAGTTAGTGAACCAGCTTTCCAAAGTAAGACGTTGATGGTAGTCTGTAGAATACGTTATACATGTCGCAGAGTCCCAGTCAATTTGATGTTTCGTCTGTAAATGATGCTCAGCAATGTGATTGTTGACGTCACCATTCCTCGTTGCTCGTTTGTGTTCGGTCAGTCGCGTGCTAAGGTTTCTGCCGGTTTCACCAATGTAAGAAGCCTGGCAGTCGCAGCATTTGATCTTGTATACTGCTCCCTGTCTGTCCTCCGGTTTGTCTTTGTCCTTGACATTCGTAAGCAGGCGTCGTAAAGTGGTTATGGGTTTGTGTGCAACACGTATATTGTAAGGTTGTAATATACGTGCAATAGTTTCAGAGGTACCTCTGATGTACGGTACAGTAGCTGTCGTAACAGGGCCAGAGTTGACGTTCGTCTGAGTGTCAGTGTTGCTGTGGGTGTTCCGTCTAACAAAGTCCGTGTTGTAATTGTTCTTACTAAAAACGTTGTAAAGATAATCAGTCTCGTCTTGTAGGCTGTTAGGTGAATCGCAAACTAGTTGCGCTCGCCTCGTCAAAGTCCGGATAGTAGTAGCCTTGTGAGAGGTCGGGTTGTACGAAGACTGGTCTAGTAATCGGTCGGTATGTGTCGGTTTTCTGTAAACAGTCGTTTGTAGTTTGTTGTTGTTGCGAGTGACCAAGCAGTCTAGGAAAGGTATCTTACCATTTTCTTCGATCTCCTTGGTGAACTGTATGTCCGCGTTCTGTCTGTTAAGGTGTTCGTGGAAATCGTCGATTCCGTCTTTGTGTACGGCGGTGAATGTGTCGTCAACGTAACGTAACCAGATGGGTATAGTTCGCGTGTAGGTAGCTAGGGCTTGTTCCTCGATGTTTTGCATGACAATTTCTGCTACAACAACAGAAACTGGAGAGCCCATAGCTGTACCGTGTAACTGTTTGTAGTGTTTCCCGTTGTACTGAAAATACGTCGAAGTTAAACAGAGGTTTAGTAGGTCCATGATGTCGTCTGTAGGTAGTGGTAGTTCAGCAGTAGAGTTCTTAATAGCGTTCTCAGTACAGTCTAGAGCCAATTGAAGTGGAATACTGGTGAACAGTGATTTCACGTCAAAGGACACTAGTTTGTGGTCGTCCGGTATCTGTATCGTCTTAATGGCGTCAATAAAGTTCTCAGTAGACTGTAGTTTATGTCTAGATTCCTCCGTCAGTGGTTTCAGTACGTTAGTTAAGTATTTAGACAGTTGGTAAGTCGGGGACCCACAGAAAGAAACTATGGGCCGCATAGGTATGTTCGGTTTATGTAGTTTTGGTAGTCCATACAGCTTGGGTGGCTGCGGAACACTACACCTCAGTCTGTTGTAGCGTCGAAAGTCGATCTTGTCGGTTTTCTTCAGTGTAAGCAGTTTGTTGTTAAGTTTGCGTTGCAGTGCGGGTGTCGGGTCTCGTTTGAGTACTTGGTAGGTCTGTTTGTCGTTAACAAGCGAGTCCATTTTGTCGTTGTAGCTTGTCTTGTCCATAACAACAGTCACTCGTCCTTTGTCTGCGGGCAGTATGACTATGTTCTGGTCTGTTTTCAGTCGTTTAAGAGCTCTCTGTTCGTCAGTAGTCAAGTTACTGTTTGGTAATGAGGCTGATTGTAAGGTAGAGGTCACTCTACTTCTGATGTTATCCTTGGTCGATTCTGATAGCTCGTGTTGGCGAGACAGAACGGCCTC
>JBBMOI010000002.1:44245000-44347500 GCA_038088405.1 Porites divaricata | reverse complement strand
ATACTGACGAGCCCCAAAAAGAGCGAAACAGCTGTCTATGGCTACAAACCCGCTATGTTTTGAGTTCTTTCGGTGTCTTGTTGATGTCTTGCAGAGTTAAATTTCACGTAGTACGATCAGCATTGCAGTCTATTCTGCTTGCAGAATTATATGTCTACAATGGGGTACGCTACATGGTACCATACCTGAAGTAAATACCGTTTAAGAGTAAATATGGCGACTTCGATTATGGCGGTTTGTGTCGTCAGTTTTCGTGCGAGCAGTGAGCCTTTTTGAACGACTGATTTAAATGTTCACCATTTCCATGAGGTAATTTAGCTAATATTTCGTCTTTGGCAATTTACACGTCGAGCATGTTTCCCTTGGCAATTCATATCAAGGAAAATTTAAGAAACAGGATGAGCCATTCTCGATGTAGGAACCAAGCGGCTAACTAAGTTCTCTTTTTTAGAACCAAGGAACTGAATTTACTGTCAAATGGTACTACATTTTGATGGGAGATACGGAAAAGCTAAGGAGTGTGACTTCTTGGAACAAGTGGAAGACGAGTTGGCAAAGTTACACGAAAACAACTGTAAACCCAACAGTGTTCTTGTTTTTCCTCCTCTAAATGCACATTATCGCTTTCTCATTCATCAGCTTGTTGGCGAAGATTCCAGGCTTCATTCAGTGTCCATAGGCGAAGGACAACAAAGGAGGACTGTGGTTTATTTTGCCAATGCCAGGTAAACATAAGCAGGTATTTTTTACAGGTCAGACTCCCGGCCACAGATTAGAATACAGGTCACCCTGCTACAGGTCTGCACAGCAGGATTAGCCTGACTGTAGAGGAGGAAGCCACGGGTTCACTTCACAGGGCCAGAACCAATACTCAGGTTCTTAAAATAACTGAGAAATGAAGGTGCTCCCTTTGCACTGAAAGCAGCTATACCTTGGCATGGCTCAGATTACCAAGTAAAAAGGCGGCCCCGTCGTCTCCAGTAGGAGATGTAAAAATTGTGTCCCAAATTAGTACAGTGGAAGCTCTCCTAAAGGGCACTCTCGTAAGAGGAAAGCTCTACTTACGGCCACCTTCATTAAACACTGTTTTTATCAACTCCAATACAAACTCTGTGTTTTTACATTAATTTTCCATAAGCGGCCAGCCCCAGTTACAGACACCTTTTCACGTCCCATGGGTGTCCACTTATGAGAGCTTCCAATGTATTTAACACTCAAATAAAGTGCATTTGTTTTAGATATTAAATGAACAAGACCAGATCCAATCTAATCCCGATCCAAAATGATGTTTTTGTTCATGGGGAAACTAATTGGTTGAGTTACTTATCAATAAAATAATGACCTATAATGTGGAATGTGACCTGTACAACAAGGACGCAGATTGCAGAATAGGACGTAAAAACATGGGCCACATGGACTTTTCCCACTGCATATATAATTAGCGTGTCTTGGAAACATCTGTGCGTTCTACCAATCCCAGAGTTCTTGGCAATCAGGGTCTATTAGGATCCTTTGCAGTCTGCAACAAAATTGGATAGCATGTTTACCTCATTTTTACTTTCCTAGAATGGTTTATCAAACACTGTCCATAGTAATTTATCCCCACTGCATATCTTTGTTGCATTACGGTAAACTAAGGTATGGGAGGAATCTGCAACTGCCTTGGCAAAGATGTGCAGCGAGACTTGATGATGTGGTCACCACCACCTGGGAAGGTGGGAGGGGTGAAAAGTGCCTCTTCAGGCAATCTCATCAAACTGCGAGATTTTGTACCAGCCCGAGCCTCCCACACAAACATTTTTTGGCTTATCACACAAGCTCATTTTGAAGGAAAGTGTTATGATTAAGCCCTTAAACTAGATGGGCAAGGAAGCGCATGACACTAGTTATTAAGGATACTGAAAATGAAACTCTGAATTTGATAAGAATAGTATTTTAGTAAAAGCAAGAACAACAGTGGAACTCTGCTACTAATCTCACTTCTGATTAATTTTCATATACATTTCTATTTCAAAATATCTGTTCCAGATCAGTAACTGAGATGGCACAATCTCCTTCAACTTCACAAAGGACATTTTTTGGAAGAGGAAGAGGGAGGTAATAATATTCTCTGACATTACCTGACTAGGTTAATACCTATGAATAGAACCCCTACAGTGTATGAGCAAATATAAATGTAACTACTTGTTGACATTTAGGTAGCATTTGACAGTTTCTTGGTCACCTTTTAAAGTGAAGTTTTATGGGAAAATTCAAATTGCCAAAGTACTGGAAGACAATTTATTGTTTTAAAATTCTGAATAAATTCATATGGGGCAAAAGCTATTACCTGACAATGAAAGTGAAGTTTGCAAAACATGTATCACATTACTTTATTTTTCTGTCAATTTAGACATTGGACGGATTCATTTTCAACACAGGTGCATATGTAGCCACCGTGTTTCGCCATTAGCACTTGTCATTGCATTTAAACTTCAAAACAAAAAATTTCACTAGGCAAGTGAGACAACTATATATACTGCAAAGGAATCCACCCAATAGGCCACTTGCACTAAGAGGTCACGTGACCAATGCTTCCTTTAAACAATGAGTTGTAATCTTGCTGATGCCAAAAATCGACAGAGCAAATAAGAATTATCTTACACTCGAAATTTGAGAGGAAACGCATTTAAGGGAGTTATTTTATGGCTCTTTGATTTTTCAGCAAAGTAGTATGATTTGTATTGGTCGCCATGTTGGAGGGCATACTCTTGCCCTCCAACATGGCGGCCAAAACTATTTTTTGCTTATATCTTGTTAAACGTTTGATAGTTACCCTCAGATGTGCTGTAAACGTTACAACATCATCTTTTCAACATTTTCCTTGAAGTTGAAGTGCAAAATTTGCGTTCAGAAAGAGGTAATTCATAATTTTAAAAATCACATTTTGGTCACGTGACCAGATACAAACTTACTCATTTTAAGAAAATGGTGCAGGTTTGAAAAACCAAATCATTATTTTTTTAAGATATGACCCACTAACTGATTTTCGAAGGTAAAATCATATAACCTTCATTTTCATAAAAACGATGCCACATTACCTCTTAGTGCAAATGGCCTATTCCAGCTTGTCGTTTGGGCAAGCAACTGTCACAATTATTTGCTTGTCCAGGGCCACTTCTTGCTCATCTTAGTTAATGAATGACCTATTCCTGGACCCTTAGTAAGGTTTAAAGAAGTTGCTTGTCTGCGCAAGCAAATCTACTTTTCCCAAACTTCTGGATGGGATTTCTTTGTCAGTCCTTCTTCAAGTAAACATAGTATAAAATACTACAGAAGTCATAAAATAATGTTGTATGCGACTAATTCTTGCTAATTGCCTTTCTCCCAGTCCCTTGCACCCCATTCACTGTTTTTTCCCACCAAGGAGCCTGGTTTTTGGTAAATCATTGTTAGCTACTTAACTTATGACCTCTGTAAAATCCATATCTGTAAATCATAATATTTTGTGCCATGAAATCCTGTTATGGGCTAAGATCCTGTTTGCAACAATTTCTTGTGGATGGCAGCCCCAGAGGGATACATTGACTACTTCCTTGTTGAATGTTCTCTGCTATAAAATAAATAGGAAAACAAGACGACCTGACCAGCAGCTGTATGTTCCAGGAGCACTAAGACAGGCAAGACATGAACAGCAAGAGCAAAAATTAAGTAAGGAAGGAGCAGTTAAAAGAGAGGAAAATGAGATTCTTTCTACAGACAATGCTGCTGGTGCAGATGCATTATGCAGATCCACAATAGAAGAATTCAGGAACTGTCACTTGAGTGATAAATGTTTTGGACAGGAGTGTGACAGTCAAGTAGATGAATCTAAAACTGTGGTTAATGATACACATGGATCTAGTAGTATACCAGATCAACAGAAAAATATTAACTCCACCTTAATTCAAGGAATATCAAGAGGAATTTTAGGAAGAGATGATATAAATCAAATTGATGGAAAGGAGTTAAAAAATGAGGAGGTAACTACGATTGTTGTAAGGGATTCTACAATGTCTACTTGTGAGAGTGCTCCTAGTTTAACTTACATCAGAACAAATAATGAAAGTGGTTCTTTTGACAGTCAGCTTTTAAACACAGAATCTAATGGTGACAAATTTGATGATGTCATCAATGAAGGGGGCATCAATGGCAATGGAAGTTTACAGACTTCCTCAACATGTGCTGATAGAGATAACAGGTCTGCTGAAAATTCTTCAGCAGATACCAGTGAGGACTATAAGATGTTAAATAAAAACTGTTGCCATGGGTCTGATAGTATGACATGTGATAGAGCCTCCAATGAAAATCTTGTTAGTGTATTGAACCAAAAACAGGATGACCCCTTGCTTAAAGCAAACAAAGGTTTGCTTGTGAAGGAAAAGACAAGTCATCCTAATGGAATTAAATCTAAGGTGATAGAGGATGGAGAATTGATATCTGATCATATATCTGAGGTTGCTGCTGTTGTTGATGCAAATCATTATGGTATTTCAAAGGTTGGGAATGATGAAATTTGCACTGACAAGAAATCAGTCTCTTACAGTGATGTACCAATGGCATATGGCAGTTATGCTGTTGATAGCAACATTAAAAAACTCCAAAACAAAATTATTGGACCTGAAAGTGTGCAGCAATCTGCATTATTAAGCTCTGTGACTCAAGAATACACAGAGTCTAATTTTGGTACCAATGTACTGTGTGAACAAATGCCAGCTGCTGCTCTAACAGACAGTCTGCTAGAAACATCTGGTGGTAGAACAGTAAGTAAAGATGATTATCCAGTAGATCAACGTATACCTGTTAATAGGCATCCACAGGATATGTCAGAAAATGCTGACAGGGAATTTGATAAGACTGCCTTAGCGTTATCGGATTTAACCAGAAGTTATTCATTAAGAACATGTACAGGGGAAGTAACAGACAAAGCAGAGGTTGGGACATTTCAAGTACAGTATAACTCTGAAGGCAAAGATAGAGTTAATTCTGCAAATGACAGTGATACTTCTTCAGAAAATACTAACCCAACTTACTTGGTTGAGATAAATGGAGAAGTAGAGACACTAAGCTGTGATTTTGATGGGAGAAATTTGGACAAGATGAGTGATGGTTTAGAAGGTAATCCGGAAGTAATGAGAGAAAACATTGAAGTGAGTTCAGACAAAATAGAAAACGGTTCAGACCCAATTCCTGTGAATGTGAGCAAAACTAATGATGAACATAAAACTGAAACATCCAAGAAAAAGAAATCAAAGAAAGATAAAAGTAAAGAAAAAACAGATGAGAAGACAAAAAGCAAGGAAAAGGGTGAGAAAAAGAAAAAGAAAGAGAAGAAGGGTGAAAAAACTGAGAAAAGTGACAAAAATACAGGAGAGAGTGTTGATAAGGGAAAGAAGTTGAAGGCAAAAGTTTTGTCTGATAAACATGATGAGAGAGATTTGAACACATGTGACAGAGACGTGAGCGAAGAATTAAGCACAAGCACCAAAGCTGGTAAGAAATCTCAAAGTAATTCAAACGAGGATGGTGGTGATGACAGCGATAATTGGGAATCATTTTATGATGAGAGTGGAGATTGTCTCAATCCAGAACATCTGGAAGAGGTCTGTTAATACTTAAATTTTATTTTAAGGGAAAAAGGTCTTTGTTTTTATCTTAAAGTTCTTTAATTTATACTCTATAATTTCAGGACAGTTTTTGATAAGAAGCCAGGATTTCGTCACATTCCTAAAACTGCTGGGCAGTTTTGAGTAGTGGTAGCCTGTGTACAGCCACCCCCTCCCCTCAGAACAAATCAGAGAAGGGGCATCTGTGATTCACCGTTGCTAATCTTGTACGGGAATAATTTTGACTTATGCCTCATGTCATTCCAGTTTTCAAAATGATGATAATTTCCATCGACTAATCGAGAGAGTTTGCAACATTTTTTTCAAAAATGACTTTACTCTATACCGAGCAAGAAAAATGTTCACAAGCCCTTTTTGAACAAAAATATGTTTATGCAAGCCTTCCCACTGGTAGCCTGCAACCAAGACGTATTGAATCCGGCCATGTTGACAGGCCAGACACAACTCACAAGCTCCCGATAGTGTGAAATGTGACCTTTATATTTAAGAGTTTGCTTGAACAACAGAGGGTTTCCTTCTTTTCTTTCTAGCATGTCCACTAGATAATGCAGAGGGAAGGGAGCAGCTGTACACAGGCTACCTGATGGTGCTGTATAAACCGTTAAAATGTTGTCATAGATTGGAAATGAATCTTGAGATTGGAATGGAAATGAATCTTGAGATTAAAGTCTTAGGACACTACACACAGCAGAAAATCACACTCGTTATCCTCAGTCCTCTCAACAATAGTGAAACGTTTGAACCCAGGAGTCATTTCATAAGTAGAGGGAATATGATTGTCCAGGTGAGTTAAGTCCTGAATAGGACTGTTGTCGACAGTGACTGCGATGTTTTGACAACCTGTACAGTATAGTCATCTTGAGAGTCAAAGTGAGTTGTATCACATCAGTTGATGGTGTTTTTAAATACCATCAACTAAAAGTCTTGTTATTGACCTTATTGGTCAATTATTTTAAGTCACAATGTTATTGCAATAGTCATGTTTTCAAACTAACTATGAGAAAACGAGTGAGAATTTGACTAACAATAGACAACTGTTTAGCGGTGACAGTGGATGGTTCAAAATGCACCAATTACTGATTACGAGTCTTCATAGCCAATAACATCACGGCTTAGATGACAGACGACCAATAAATCGCGACGTAATTGACCAATCAGATCAATTACCAGAGTATAATACCATCAACTGACATGATCGATACAACTCACTTTGACTCTGAAGATGACTACCGCACAGGTTGTCGAAACATCAGTCACTGTCAACAACAACAGTCCTATTCAGGACTTAGGTTCACCCGGACGATCAAACTGAAACTACTTTTGAAATGACTCCTGCGTTCAAACCTTTCACAGTCATGTTTCAAAGACTCTAAATAATGTCCTTGGTGCATTCAGATCTGTCTTTTGTGACAGTTTAATGGTCATTTTTTCTTGCAATTAGTTTTTTTATGGTGCCAAGTAACTGTTGACTATGATTGACAGGTTATCAAAACATCATTTTACTGTCAACAACAGTCCTATTCGAGACTACACTCACCCAGACAATCATATTTCACCCTCTTTTGATACCTTGTCTTATATTTCAGTTGTCAAGGCTGACAGGAATAGACAACCCTGAGGTTCAGAAGACTCAGTATGATTTTTACTCTTTCACTCCAAGGGATGTTGAACTGGATGATGAAGGTTTGGTTTTTGAACAGCAACACTCAATTTTTTTCATTATTAATTTTACTAAATCCCTAGGTTATAACATTATTTTAACCTTTCATGTGGCTATAGTTAGAAACTAATCAAAGCCAAGGTGAATGCATTATAGACAGTAAATGTAATTGATAAACGATTTAATTATAATATAGCAATTCAGACGACTCTCTCTCTCTCAATGGGCACCTCTATTACAAGATGGACAACTCAGTAAAAAGGACACCTAGAGTTGGTCCCTGCCTTTCTTTACTCCCTTTTTTGACTCTCTATAGGATGGCATCAGTCTTACATCATCACTAGTGCTGGTCCCAAAGTTGTCCTTCTTAAAGAGAGTTGATAAGCTTTTAGAACAAGGAAGGAGAGAGAAACAAGAGAGCTAGTGTACTTGGCATCTCAGAGAGTCAAACTATTTCACTTTATTTCTGATCCATCTCTTTATTGATGACTATTTTTTTCCCATTTTCTATCATTCTTAACATACTGTGTGGCTGCAAGATATCCTACATTATTGGCAGTGGATTGTTATAGGCAGTCATTAAACATCATTTTGTTATTCACTGGATTATTATTTAAGGGATTAACTGTTGAAATAACTAGAGTGACTTTATTTCTTCCTTCAGTCCTTTTGCCTCTGAGTCAATACAAAGACCAAATTTTTTAACAGATAATTTCTTGCATAATGAGGACCAAAATGATGTCAGACTGCCATTATTTTGTTACACCAAATTTCAAGCAATGAAAGACCACAACTGATGTTTCAAATAGATACCGGTAAATATAATGCAATTAGGCATTTTCTGACAAATATAATGTATGGTGTTCCTCATTTTGTAAGTCAATCGTCTAATAATCTAATGCACTGATGAGAAGGTCCAATGGGGCATTTTCACATCATAAAACCTTTAATCTCTTCAAAGTGGAAGCTAGTGCAACGTCTTTTTTAATACCAAAGACTTAGTGCTAACTCTCACTTTAAAAAGAGTATTAATGCATCGTACATGTAACTAGTAAGAATGATCCATGTGATAAGCAGTATTCTTATGATAAACATCATCATTGTATCTTCCTCAGAGTTTGGACACATTGTGGAAATCTATAACTTTTCCCCGGACTTAAAGACACAAGACTTAATGCAAGCCTTGAGTATGTTCAGGTACGTTTGCTTTGTATTTATAATACAAAATTGTTCTTATAGTGTGGTCAATGAGACATATTTTCAGAAAAGGAGACAGTCTGTTTCCCTTTTCCCTTGCTTGAACTGCCTAGACAATGACATGGGCTTTGGTTCACAGACTAGTTGGGCCAAGGAAACCACAGGCTCCATTCCGTCAAAGAAATGACGAGCAAAGAGAAAATCTGTTCATTGTTTTTGGGATTCTCCTGAATGAACGTCATCACAAACTGGCCTGAAATTACCACCTCAGAGTCAGATTCATCAAAGTACTAACATTTTAAAGGAAATCTAACCCACGTCGAAAGATGCCCAGAAGCATCCAAGGATTTCCAAAGATTGTTATTTATTAATATAATAGCATCAATAAAATAATGTGAAAAGCAATTATTAGAAGTCAAAAGTTGTATTCAATTTGTTAAGTATGAAAAATATCAATTTTTTCCAGGAGCAAAGGATTTGATATAAAATGGGTGGATGATACTCATGCTCTAGGCATCTTTTCAAGCCACATTTCAGGTGAGTTGGTTATTAAATGGGCTCACGGCATTTGAAAATAGTGTTTTTGAGTCAAGAAAGCACAAGAATTTCCCGGCAGCTTTCCTGATCATACTGTATTATCCCTGCCTCCTACTATGGCACTTCCTATTTTGCATAGAGGCGAGCACAAAACATAAGTGACTGGTGATATATGTACCATTTACAGTGTGCAAATTTTCATAGAGAGATATATCTGGGTACAAGGCAGGTATTTGCGGTGAAATCTACATTGTGTTGCCGAGAAAAAAAAAGACTGACATCCTGCACCTGGCCAAACTGTCCTATGACCATACACTCAGATCTTTTAACTGTTTTTTGAAATTTGCTAACTTCTTCTTACTATTTCATTTGAAACATTCAAACAGCTCAGGAAGCCATAAGGTTGTGTTCAAGTCCTTTAATGAAACTCAGACCCATAGGTCAAGGGACACCAGAGTCCAAGAAGAAAGCAACAAACTGTTTCGGTAAGATTATGTTTAATGTGTGAGTTCAAAATTATGTGTTTTTAAGGTAAAATGATTGGGATCTGTTTCTTAAATGAAACCAAACAGCTGTTGTAAAGCTATGGGATATGCCAGGTGTTTCTTGGTCTTGTGGAGACCACTGTTGGTTAGCTACTTTTTTGTGGTGTGGTTATTGTTCAGTGTCTTTTTCAATCTTTTGTATGATGTCATCTGGTGATTGCACCTGTTCACAACACCAAGAAACTACTAGTATGGCACACCAACATTCTGGCGAGTGTGTTCAGACTGGAAATTTTTTTTCTGTTCAACTTATCAACATCACAAAGTTATTGTAGATGAGTTGCAAAAGGTGCAGGTAAGGCTATACTGCAGCTATGGGGTGAGGGTAACCATGACAACCTTGTGAGCTGTAACAACCCATTCACTAGGAAAGCAGTAACCTACAGAGTCCCTGTAAACCAACTAACTCATCATTTCAAGCAGGAATCCACAGACCAGCATCTTTCAAGTTTAGAGACTCTAAATTGTATTTAGCCACATTACAATGTATATGTTGTGGTTTAATTTTTATTTTCCTTTGTTTTTGGGCATGGTAATGTATGATAATGAGTTTAAAACAAAGGGAAATAAAAATTAAACCAAGGATAAAATTGAACCACAACATATACAATTACCTTAGATTTTTTCCAGTGGTGGAATTCAACTGCACTGCTCATAAATGTCAACGTTTATTAATCTACTGTTGTTGTTTCAGAAATACTCCAACCATACAAGGAAAGACCACAGACCAGCAAGTTATTAGCTGACAGGCTGGTGACAGGTGCTCTTGGGATAAGGTCTAAACTGACCAGGGAGGACAGAGTCAAGGAGAGGGAAAAACTCAAGGAGGCCAAAAGTAAGATTATGTCACAAAGAAGTACTAGTAACTGGCCGTTTCAATTTAGTGTTCAGACCTGGATTTTGTAGCTCTGATTTCAACATCACTGGTTTGACCAGGATGTGTGTCAATGAATGGGATCGCTTCTTTAGGGTCACCAGACCAAAGAACAGAATATTGAGGGCAAGTCAGGGAACACTATTCATTGTAGATGAATCAGCACTGAGATCTTGGTCTTCACAGATTTTGGAGACCTCGGGAAGTCATTGCATTTCTATGTGAACTTAGTTTGTGTATAATTATTTGATTTACAATGGTTTGATCTTGAAGGGTCTTGCTAAAATCATTCACTAGGTCTGCACAATGCAGTGACGTCAGCAGTAAAGTTTATTTTTTAGCTTTCTCAATTTACAGTGTGAAATTGAGTGCCCCACCACTGAGAATTTTACTTTTACATAGTAATGAGCAACATTGTATTGGTTCCTAGCCTACAGCAGGTGAGATAAGGGGGTGAATGCTGTTGTGTTTTGGTGTCAGAGCAAATTGCTTCACTGCAAGTGAAAATACCTCGCAGCTCGCCACCAAGAAAGTATCCCACACATAACAATCCACCAACTACACAGGCTAATTGGATTGCATCAAGTACACACGTTGGCTTTCCCTTAGGCTTGCTGTCTTTCTTCCTTAATATTTACAATGAAAAATTATTTCTGTGTTGGTTTAATTTCTTTGCAGATAAAAAGCAGCAGGAAAAAATACAGAAAGCCCAGATATGGGGAGATTAAAATCCCTTCTCCCACCATTGGATGGTGTTAATTTATTATTTTAAGGAAATTTTATTCAATGTACAGCTTTTTTATACACATTTTTATCATCATGATGTAAAAAATGCTTCAAGTCAGCATTAAAATATTAATTTTCTCATGCCTTGTGTAAATTAATAATCTTATGGTATCTAAAGCTGTAAAGGAATTAGAAGGTTAAGCATAAATTAAAGTGGCATTCTTGATAAAAAACAAAATTGTTCCTTTAAGTCACAGAAAGTTCAGTTACTATAGGAAATTCAATTGCAGTACAATCACACTTCTACTGACTTCCACTTATCCACAACCACCACTCTTTTTCGTTCCAGCAGACACATTCTCTTTTGTTTGAACCTTTCTATGACAGTCCCCCCTATTAAACAGGCACGTTTTCAAGAGCGTCAGCTGTATTTGTAACTCTCCTCGTAGAGACATAATATAATTTGTTATTGTAACCTGAAGAGCAAGCATAATATTTGGCTGGGCAAACGATGAATAATCCTTTGATTGCTCTATCGCCACCTCAGACAACAAATCTGACAGGGGGCAGGCAAAAAAGGGGGAAAATGCTTGCACTACTAGTTACTTTAATTTTAGACAGTTCACTTAAGGTATCGAACTTCGTCATAGCCATAAAATACAGATGGCTCTAAACACTTAGGTTTTGTTTGCTTGGGGGTAAGCACAACAGGAGAATGTGTCTAAGTTGTAAGAAATCAATTCCCTTAACTTTTCACTATTCACTTTACTTTTCACATTACTTGTGTTACATGTGCAACCTAAAACCACCCATGTGGACTAAATCACTTGCAAAGTCATTAGTCAACTGCCTAATTATAATGCATAGGCAGCCTCACTACTTTTAGGAAGTTCCCTTTTTTAAAGGAAGCCTGCTAAAAGCCAGTTGAAAGGGAAAATGAACAAGGGAATCTGGATCATCTTGATTATTTCAAAAGGTTTTGATACAATTTAGATGATTGAGACTGTCCCGACATAATTATTTTCAAGACCAGGCTTAAAAAATCACAGTGTTAGCAAGGACGTAGCCTGCATCACAGACGTAATCCAGCCCCAGCTAGAAATGACCGCAAAGCGGTGCCGAGATCCGTGTTCTGGGGTTCAACGGACTCAACAAAACCGGATTTAGGTTGGATTCTACTTTCAACCCAATTGGTAATTGGACAATGCATCACAAAGCAGGGGACCCAGAACAAGAATTTTGGCCCTGGCTTGCGAACAGTCTTAACCAAAGGTTTAGTTTCGTCTGTGGCGCAGGCAAGAAAGGAGGTTTCATGATCACTATTTCTTAACACACAAAGAATACAGAATGTTAGGCACTATGATCATTCAGAAGACTCCCACTACATTTATTTTTTTCACAATTATTCTAAACAGAAAATGTCTGCAAAGCAAGTTAATGCTCTTTACAATGTTTCAAATACAACATTCTCAGTGAATAAGGCTTTCAATAGCATTCTTAGAAGCAAAGGTCCAATGGCACAACAAGTATGAAAAAATTGCATGACACTTACATTCAACAATATGCACAAAAAGATATTTACAAGGACTTGAAGGTCCGCGATGATTGAAAGAATAACTACAGGTTTAAACTTATATTATTATAAAAAAGGAAAGCTAAACACCATGTTTTATGGTCATATTCTGTCCAATGCTTCCATTGTTACAATGCTATTTCCTCTGATCACCTAAAAAGAATACAAATTTGCTGAGCCTAAGGACAACATTTTAAATTAAGCTTGGCAACTTACGAGACACAGAGGAATATTAACACAAAGAAAGGAATAGAGAATTTCACTGCCAGCCAATGAAAACTAAGTTGAATGAAAATAAAACAAGGTTCATAAGGAAGGTCAGTCCACATTGATGCATCTTTTAAAACCCTCTTTTTTCATATTAACAAAGAAACTTCAAAACCTCTGTGTCAAGCGACTGACCTTACAAACATACAATTCTTAAGACATGTACTGCAATACACTTAATTTGCAGGAAAAAAACGGGTTATCTTCAGGGGGTTCTAAAGGTCAAGTCTGCAGGTTGTACATGTAATTTTTACATGTACGATAGATTTTGATCCATTTTGTTTGCTTTATTTCACCTTAATTATGAATGACTAAGCTGAAAAATGGAGGTGATGGCTCAAACTTTTGCCTTAATGTTGCATGTTAATAAAATCAGGGTTCATACCAAGTCTTCAGTTCTTGTAAAAGACTGGAAAAATGGTAAAAAGTCTTGAGTTTATTTTTATAGCTACAACAGGTGGTTTATAAGTGACATTTTGTTTCGTTTTGGTCAAATGACTCAATCTCCCCCGTACGTTTGCAGTGAATCGTGAAAAAAGCTTTGTTCCTGCTTTTTTAAAGGTTTATATTGATCACCTATTTGATAACCTCGAGTCTGGAAAAAGAAATTATTGTTTTGGGAAAAAGTCTAGAAAAAGTCTTGAATTTTGGATCCAAATATCTGTACAAACCCTGTGGAATGTGATATAACACAAAGGTATGGGTATCACCCAGAGATCAGAAGAGTTATGAAAATGAGACTAAATCAGGAGGAATCTGACTTACCACCATTCCAATGTTATGTTTCTCTTGTGCTGAAACTTCCTCCACTGCTTCATCCAGCACAAGATTCATGAATGGATCAAATCCTCTTAGTACACCGGTCACATGTCGACTACCATTTAGCTTTACTGAAAGAAACCAGTGTTATTGTTACATTTTACCCTATCTTGATTCACACTTTAATAACCATAGTCTGCAAGGACTGCCTGGACAAGATCAATTTTTCATCCCAAGCTTGCAGGACAGCACCATCTTGCACAATAGGGCCATTTATACGAGAAAAAATAAGACGTGAACTTTCCGTATAAACGGCACTTTAGTCTAAAATAAGACGTGACTTGAGTCGCGTCTTATTTTAGACTAAAGTGCCGTTTATGCGGAAAGTTCATGTCTTATTTAAGACGCGTCTTATGTAAGACGCGTCTTATTTTTTCTCGTATAAATGGCCCTAATGTAAGCATCCTGTTAAGTATAGCATTGCATTTTTTCTCTCTGTTTCATTCGTGCTAACTAAGAGAAGTAGCCATGAAATGAACAGTGTGTGGTTCTGGGCCATTTGACAGTGAAATCATTAGAAACCCTTCTGAGTTCTTACAAAAATTTCTCCTGTCTTCTTATCTAGGGCACATGAAAAGCTCACCTATAGGCAACTGGGTTGGTGTTCTGTTGCAATGCATTTAGGGACTGTTGCAGAGGTTAACTTTTACCCAGTTTGTGAAATAGCCAATAAACAGTGCTGTCAACTCTCCAGATAATCTGGGAGACTCCAGATTTTGGACTGTACTATGAAATCTCCTGGATAATTACTGAAGTTCGCCATTTCTTCAGTACACTCGACTTTCTGACAATAAAATTTCAACTACTTTGCATTGTTTGAGCTATTTTAATGCTAACATTGAATGTTTCCTCATAAACTCCAATATGCCATTGTAATTTAAGCAATAATGTGACTTAATATGAACTGTTTTATAGGGTATATATGTTGATCAGAATCAAAGAGTATTTTTTGCACAAATGATGTCATGTGCTGTGTGATATGATGTCATCTATCATCCCTTCCCTATCAATCCTCAATGTTTGAAGATGTGGGGGGTTGACAGCCCTGCCCACAGGTAAGCAAGTGTGAATTTAGTCCCCTACTCCTTAAGCCACAGTGACAAGATTTCCATATAACACCAGACATTTATTATGCATGCAGCGATTTCATACTATATCTCACAAATAGTTAACATTGAGAAGAGTTAAAACATGTATGCATAATGTAAGGAATTATGTGGAAATCTTACCGCCACAGTTCCTTAGCCCCTATTTCAAGTCTTTTTTTCCTTAAAGATAAAGATATTTAGGTCCAAAACAGAAGTAAGGACAGAATTTAATAAATTTTTTCAACACTTGATCACAAAACAAGCAGATCACTTACAAGACAGCCTTTTATCCATGTACCTGAAATGAAGAAAAAAAGATATGCCGTAATCAGCTTTGGTCTTGTGCAATGAGATCTAGCTGACATAAAGAAACGTATGCATGAGACAGGCAGGTGCTGACACACATCTACTTAAAATAAATATAATAAGTTACTAGACGAAAATGAAGGCAACAGATGGAGCCAGTATTTTGTCAAAAATGAAGCAGAAATGCTGCTAATATTAAGTTATAACATTATCTATTACAAAACAACAGCTTGGTAAATTAAAAAAGGGCGCGTTCATTGTTACACGAGCTTGCCCTTTACCAGTGTTCTCTTTGCATAAGACAATTAAGTTCAGCTGGGGAGAACATCATTAATCGACGCTCGTGGACAGAAATTAACATCTTAAACTTTCGAAGAAATTTCCAACGGACAAACTTACTTTTTTAACTCTGGCGGATGTGTTTTACTCATGGCTGATTTGACCGATTTGAGATCTAACAAAACCCCTCTCCCTTAAAACGCTTCCAGCCGCTTTTGTCGTACGTTAGGTGTACGTTACGTCGCTTGACCCCTTGAGCCGACAGTCTAGTGTTTTGCGGCATGCCTAGTACGTCATGTAAAGTTGCAATCATTTTGCGCGCCTCTATGAATTCTCAACAGAAATTTCTCAACAGTTGACTGTTTAAAATTATTTTCAAATGAATACAACATTTTGCGCATATCAAAACTTTCCTTTTCACCGCAAAAACGGAAAACGGGACAACATTTATTACCAGGTCATTCGGAGGTCGACAAACGGCACCAGTCTTCGGAGAGATCTGAAAATAATTCGATCTCTGGTGCAAAGGGAAGGTTCAAGCTTCCGTGAGGTTTGGTGTAAAAATACCAAAAACCCTGTTGGATTTGACAGTCAGCACTTGTTCTTCGACAGATTCAGAACTTGCTACACTAGTTATGGCTTTGAGGGCAAGCCAGAACTTTTATACCAAGAGAATTCGAGAAAGATTGAATCTGCTCTGGTTTTCGAGAGCCCGGTGGATCAGAACTCATTTCTTGACTGCAGGGAATCAAGAGGGTACAAACCTTGCTTGCTTGCCGTCACGAAAGATGGCTGGTTGGTCCGCCATGACTTAAAGACAGGAGACCTATTGGAGAAGGTGTACTTGTCAGTACATTACAGATTTAAACATGTGCAGTGGGAGTCCGATTTGCAGAGAGTAGTGCTTAAGACCGTGCACTTCTCAAGTCAAAACAGGCCTTTGATGTTTCTCTCATTTTTAATGGTAGCTCCTTTACAGTTCCTAGGTTTGATGCCAATAGAGAAAGCTATATTTGGTCAGGACACTGTTGATGCTACAGCAAGCAATGGCTTTTTAGTTATTCTACATCAGTCCAATAGAATCAGATTTTACAGTCTGTTGGAAACTTTTAAAAAATACACTTTTGATGTACACTTGACTAAAAGCTTAGGAACCTCATCATCCGACAACAGTGTACGGGAACTGACTTCACAATTTGGTAATACTTGTTGTGATCCTTTCATTGTTGGAGCAGAACCACACGGACTCCCTGTCAACATTTCATTTTCATCAAGACCTGTTGTATTGTTTGAGGTTACAAGTAATCAACATTTGATCTCCTTTGGTGGGTATCCATGGCATTACATTGCTTGTCCTCAGTCATTTCAGGGTGTTTTTCATGTTCGTTCAGTAAAAGACTCAAGCCTAGTAAAGGATGGAGTGCTACAAATGGATTCAATGTCTGTTGAACCAGACCAGGCTTATTTCCATGCTGATAACAGTGGCCGCATCATTCATGTTGGTCCCCACACAATCAGGTACGTTTGGGAACTGATCAATGTTGACATGTCCAAATAACAGTCGGCCATCTTTTCAACTAAAATTTTGCATACAAAACGAAATCCTCAACTGGATAGTTTAAAAATACCACAGAGTATTATTTTAAAGCTGAGGATTTGTGTTGTGTCTAATGAAAGTAAAAGCCAACATACTTTATACGTCCACTATTCTAGCAGAGCCCAGTGGCAGATCCAGACCTTCAGATAAGGGGGAGGGCAGTCTCTAAAAAAAATTTTTTTGGGCCGTTTGGTCTAAAAATAAGGTGGGGACGAGGAAAAGTCTAAACGGGTGGAAAAATATATGGCACGAAGAAAAGTAAAGAACGGCGAGAAGAGCCCCTGGGGACAATGTCTTACCAGACCAGTTCCAAACGGTCGCCGCCGTTCTGGCTTCTGATTGGTGCCAGAAAACTTGTGTTTTTCTGGCACCAATCAGAAGCCAGAACGGCGGCGACCGTTTGGAACTGGTCTGGTAAGACATTGTCCCCAGGGGCTCTTCTCGCCGTTCTTTACTTTTCTTCGTGCCATATATTTTTTTGCCCCTGGGTCTCCGAGGATGGCCCTCTCCCAGATCTGCCACTGGAGCCTGGAGCCTTGAGTGTGGAGGAGAAAAGGAGGCTTTACCTGGCATGCATCAAGCCTTTGAAGTCCTTGAAGGACAAACTTCGGGACTATTCAATCTTGTTCTTACTCGTCAAATTGGTTTCCCGAGAGCAAACATGCATTAATTTTTATTGATACACCAATGGTCATAACTGAGCCAGCAAGTTGCTGTACCAAGTGCATAGCTATTAGACCTGGGTTAAAAACTGTATCTGAGCAATAAGCAGCACATGCTCAACAAAGTTCTCACTCAATTCATGCGGAGTCTTTCTTGAACATGCAAAAATTTGGGCAAGTAATTGAAAGGTTCTGCTAGAAAGGTGAATGTATACCTGAACCAAAAATAAAATGCACCAAGATCTCATGCTCAATTTCAAGATTAGATTTAGCAATGCAATGCAAGTCTGTCTGGAATATCAAAACAGCCACTTCCTTACTCCCTCTTTGTGAAAACTTATATTAATAGATTTATAACATTTCAGGTGTTTCAAGTTGTCCCCAATGGAATCAAAACTGTCAGCGTTTGAACTCAAAAGTTGTTTTTCACTAAATCTGCATAACAAAAACAGCTGCTGCCCTAAAACAGTCAGGTTCACTTCTTCAGGTCGAGAAATCAAAGCCAGGAGTGATGACCAAATATGTAACATTCCAGATGAAACAGTGTTAGATATAGACTATGAAGATGAACTTGACCTTTTAGTGGTTCTTCACTCAAATGACTCTGGAGACATGCCCTGTGGAGTAATAGGACTGTATGATAATCAAACAGGATCTCTTGTGCAGGAAACTGTGATTGAAAATTGGACTCAAGATGCTGATCATTCTATTATGATGGAGAAAGACACAGTTGTTCACATAATGAAAGATCCTTTCAGGAAATTTTTTTGCACTGTTTATCGTCTCACTCCCTAAAAAATGTACAAAACATACAGTGGCTAGTCAAAAGGCGTTTCATTATTTTCCATGTGAGAACATGATACACGTGATTTGCTAAAATGGCAAATAAATTCAATTCTGAAGGGACAGAGTCAATGTTCCTTATCACAGAAGTGTTTGTATTACAGAGGTTAGCCTGCACCACAGACAAAACTAACCTCTGGTTAAGTGCATCTGCTAAACAGCGCTAATATTCTTGTTCTAGGTCCCCACCTGTATACCAGGAGTTAAGTATCCATCATGATTGGCCTGTTAAAAAAGCCATTGACAATAATTAATTGCCAATCAGGTTTTAAGGAAATTTGAAAGACACTCCACTTAGTTTGCTGAGTCAGTAGGGGGCCCAGAACAAACGTCTTGACTTTGCTTCACTGACGTCTCTATCAGGGTTTAGATTACATCTGTGATGCATGCTATACAGAGGTACTCTGTAGGAATGTTGTAAGAAGCCTGATGTCTTTGGGGACTAAATAAACTGTCCATAATAGAGACATGTGCTTATTGGGGAGTTTTTTGGGGAGAGATTATACTGTATAATTTATTAATATTTGCATTTTGATTAAAAACTTTCTGTGTTTTCATTTGTCTTTTTGTATTTCTTATATGTTATTATCTTCTGATTTGCTGTAAAACTCACAAAATCGTCAACACTGTCTTGAAATATTTCACACTCAAGCAAACCTCAAATCACAATCTGAAACACCTGTCCTTATGAAATAATATAATGTCAACCTCACAATTTCCCCTTTTAAGCGGTATTTTTAATCTTTTCACATTTCTTCAATGAAGTTTTTGATTGTGATTGAAATTCAATAATATTGCAGAAATATTTCTGGTGTTCACAGTTTTCTTAGTTTCACAGTGAAAGACAGTCTGCCACCTGTGAGTAGTGCACCTGGGAAGGAAAGGATAACTCAAGTATTACTATTACCATGTTTATCATCAGTTAAAAAAGGTTCTTGTTGGTCCATTTAAAATTTGGAACATGCTTGCAGTAACAAAATAAAAGGGTAACATATATAGCTTAAAGATGTAACTAATAAGCAAAACTATGTGACTTTCTAATGTATCAATCTAAGGTTAAGAAAAATTAGAAGAAGAAGAAAGAGAAAGAAATGTTTAAAGTTTCTTTTTAAAAAAATAGTTACAGTTTCATTCTCTACCTATTTTGAAGCTAAGTCAACCTCACTGGAGTATAAAATCTGGGGGGGACTCAACAAAATTTTGGATGGAGAGGTCGAACCCATTACTCTTTTTTATGCCATTTTTCATAGAAAAGGTACCCCTTTCATACACCTTCTGTTGACCAATGGTACCCTTTTCACATGCTAGTTAAAAATGCTGCATCCCTTTTAACTGCTGTAAATGCATGATCTTCTAAATATGAATAAATCACTAAACCAGAATGTTTTCTTGTCTTTTTTAATGCCATAAAACGCACCTGTTATTAATTTTAAGTCCTTCAACAGATCACAATGAGTGATTTCCCTACCCTTCCATATACTTCAACTAGTGAAGCCTAAAAAAGGTACCCCTTTTGGGAGGAGCCTCCCTGTATTGTAAGACAAAAAAGCAAGGCTGATTTTACAAATAATTTGTAAGACCCTGAAGAAGGAAGGCCGTGCCTTCCGAAATATTGGTCAAAAGATAATATATTCCCGACTGTAAAATCAGCCTTGCTTTTTTGTCTTATATTTTCACTTATTGCTGATTAGATCCTTTATTAGGATCCGGTCCTTCTTTTTTGTAAGCTGGTCCTTGCTTAAAAAATTGAATTTCCCTGTATTGTCCCTTATAGTTAGTACCCCCCTCCCTTGGGTATATAATTCAACGTCAGCTTTATATGACATAGACCTGAACTCTGATGGAGAACTTTCTTAAAATATGCATTGTATGAAGAAAGGTTGATATGGAGTATGTTGATGTCATGTCTATATCTTGTTGGGGCAATTTATAATAATACTAGAGTTAGAACCTCCATTTAGGGACACCCTCTGTTAGCGGCCAGTTATCAAAGTTCATACAATGCCAGTGGCAGATCCAACACCTTCAGATAAGGGGGCGGGCGGGGGGCGGTCACCCAGACCCTGAGATAAGGGGGGAGCCCGGTCTCACAAAAATTTTTTTCGGCCCTTCGAGCCTCATTTTGGCCTAAAAATAAGGGGAAGCCACTCTCCCTGGGCCCCTCCTCCGCCACTGAATGCCATGAGCAGGTAGTGTGGTCGAGCAAAAGTCTAAACGGGCGGAAAAAATGGCGAGAAGAAAAGAAAAGAATGGAGAGGAGAGCCGAAACCCCGCCGTTCTTAACTTTTCTTCTCGTCATTTTTTCCCCGCCCACACTATCATGTGCCCCTGTGTCTCCGAGGATGATACAATGCATATTTGAAGAAAGTTCTCTGTATTGGCCATGTCTTAAGCTGACAATGGATTTTATATGTTCAACAAGAATGGAGATTTATCATGTGTAATTTTCTTTATCTAATGCCTTTTTTGCTTTTGTCTTATTCTTTGTCTATTTTAAAGAAATTCTTTACCAGTCTCTTGGTTGTGTAGACAGCAAAAAACATAAAATGGTTCTGTATATTTAGATTGAAAAAACTGAACAAGAAGCGAAGGACTTTGAGAAAGTCTATGGTTTCTACGAAACCAAAAAAGGCCGATCACTACAGTTTTAATTTGAGGAAATAGCCCATTCTCTCTTTCAGTTCAAATGTAGAGGAGTGCAAGCGCAGCGCTCGCAAGCGTCGAGCGGCGAAGCGCCGCGCGAGGTGATTTGAGGTGTCTCGCGCGTTTCGCTCAACGGGCTAAGAAAAAAAGAGAGTGCTCATAGTCTTAAAAATATTAAGCAGGAGTGCTTGTTAGAAGAAAGAAATAATTAAACCCCTAAAGGAGACCAATCTGGGTGTAGTTCAGATTTTATTTATCATTACAGACTCCTTATTAAGACGGACCATTAGAAAATATGTGGGGGTGGGGCATTTTCGAGCCGCAGGAATTTTTGTTTCTCGCTAAACTTTCCCTTGTATGAATTTTTTAAGGCCAGTTCATGAATTTTTTCGTTTAATTTCCCTTCTGCACTTCTCCCGCGAGGTGGGGTCTGTACACAGGCTAGAACAACGTAAGTGACGCCAAAATCTGCATTTTCTACCCCTTAGCAAGACGACGAACATCCCAGTTATTTTTGCCTTATCAACCCAACCCCACCCCACCCCCGCCCCCTCACATTGGGGGAAGACCATCATCACGCAGCTTCGATTTTGCATCGATTTCCGCCGCTATCTCGGGTCGGGCGTCCGATCGTTTTCTTTTCCAAGGAGAAGAGGGGGAGAGGAAAGCGGCAAGGGAAGAAGGACCGTCTGATCGCAGGTTATCGCTGTTTGAGACCCCCCCCCCCAAGAAAAAGGACCAGGGGCCCGTTTCTCGAAAGTCCCGATAACTTAACGGCCCGAAATCAAATATTCAAATCGAAATAAAAAGATTAAGAGCGCGGGTCCTCGCTAGCAAAATACTCCATTTTGTTTCATTAACTAATAGTTTTATCATGTTAGATGCAAACCTATTGAAATTGCCATCTTGCATGCAAACAACAACAGCTTTACGGGCCCGTTAACTATCGGGACTTTCGAGAAACGGGCCCCAGGGTAGAATGGTCTCGACGCCAACACGTCCACTCATCTTTTATCAAACTTGTCAAATGAAAATTTGTTGCAAATTTGTTACCTGAGAAAAAGTGGTCGATTCTTTTTATAAATGTGATGGTATCCACTTAAACTAAGGATTACATTTGCTTCAGGTTCTGCTGAAGTTCAGTCATTGTCTATGAACTGTTTACGCTCCCGAGTCAAAAATGTTTCGCAACACATGCAAAGCATGAACCACGGCCAAAAAACGATTAATCACTTTTGAAATAGATTAGAAGTCTTGCAAAATGCTTCTCAGTCTTACATAGTCACCAACATTTTAACCCAAGTCAAAAATTGATTACTTGCGAAATGAGAGCAAGTCAAATTGAAATCGGCTCTTCCGCCACCAAGAAGTACCCAGGGCTACACAGGCTATCGGTAAATAACAAAATCAACCTACAGGTACGAGCTTTATAAACCACCTTAATTTCAGTTGAACAGGATTATATGTGTTCGAGGTGGATAATCTGTAAAGGAATAAACCAATTAAAAATTCAATATTCTGAAAGTGTAACCCCGGGAGTGTAACTAAAGATTTCAGATGAATAAGTGGCAGTCAAAATGTGGCAGTCTCGATTGATCTGGAAACTTTGGTTTTTACTTCCGGTATGTAGTCAGTGCACCCCGGTGTATAACTTGGCATTTAACGTAAGTTTTTAAAATAGAAAAAAATGAATTTAGGGAATCACCCTCTGTGGCACTTCTTCAATTGCTGATGGCTGGCCATCGTTAACTAAAAACTTCTGCAAATCAGACAACTTCCGTCACGGCCTCTAAAAAATATTATTTGACGCCTAGATTCCACTTGATATACGTCACCACAGCTTCATTTACATATGATGAAGTCACAGTTTTCGTAATTCAATAGGTTGATGGTGGCGCGGTGACTGTTTTTTTTAGATGTTCCGTCTCATTCGAATTATCAACCGCTGAAAAAGTGTCTACTCGCAAAGGCATTCATACAAATTATGGCGTTCAAGGAATTTCTTCTTCACGGTAAGTTCAACTTCATATAAATACGTGCCATTTTATGTGTGTATAACATCGATGTTGAAGTGATGTCATTTTCCTCGCCAGATCGTTGACCTCCGGTAGGTACGAGACAGTATTCCACACTCGTTATATTTTACCTTCAAATTTTCTTACAGAAGAAACACTGAGTTGTTTTTGTATAATTCACAATCAAGCCCGCCTCGTTAAGATTTTCTCTTTTTGTTTCTAAGTGTAAAAATCTTTTTCAAGCCGTTTGGTGATCGACTACGTCGACCCGCATAGAACTCAAAGAGCCTAGTAGAAATATTTCTGCCTCATAGTTAAAGATATTCTTGTTTTTTTCCATGAGTCCTTGAAAAGAAAAACCATTTTTTGGGATCACAGAAAGGTTTATAAGTAGTTCAATGCTGGTTGGTAAACTTTTGGATTATAACAGCGAAATTTTTTTTTTCTTTCTCGACCTTTGATATTTCCGACACGCGCTTCGTTGTCGAGATCGAATTTTTTTAGATGCTTGATTATATCATAACCGTATGTATCGTGAATATTGAAACGAACTGGTCTCTCAAAAACTTGTTCACCAAACCTCCTTATTTTTTATAATGCAAAGGTGAAGACATGCAGAGGTTTTTAATGTGATATCTTCCATAATTTTATGGTTTACTCAAGCATTTTATCGTAATTCTACGTCAGCCTTCTATTATCCATGGCCTTAGTTATTGTCACCGTAGTACAAAGCATGTGTAAGCTGTGACTCGTGCCTTGCCAATTAATGTTAAGCGTAATTAATCTGACTGTATATTCTGGTGATTTTGTATTGAGAGCTAAGAAAACGTTTTCTTTGTGTCGAGTTTAAGTCTTTAATTTCATGATACAGGATTTTGTAATATTTTTTCGCTCACTGTAGTTTTTACTTAAAGTAAAATTTTTGACACGTTTCAATATTGCCTTTACTGCATGACGAATATCACAAATCCACAGAACTGTTACTAAACAAGATTAGCTTAGAGTTAAATGTAATGATTTCAAAAACTTTGATTATGCAACCGGGACTATAAACTGTTATAGCGTTGCTTAGAATGTTGCATTGTAAAATTTAAAGAAGTTGAACATTAAACAGCTATTTTTAGCCAAGGGATGATATTTTAATCTCAAGTGTTGTTAAAAATGTTATGTCACTTATAACTTATGTTTTAATTCAAATTCTCAAAATAAATGTATATGAGATTTTATTCCAACCAGGGATTGTTCCCATGAGTGACTTTGTCTGAAAAGTAAATATTGTTTTCCAGGTCAAAAAGTGCTCCTTTGGGAATTTTCCCAGGCTTAAAAATTTTTTTTACAGTCACCAAAGGTGCGAGGTTCCCATCAGAGTAATATTTTTGTGGATATTGTCTAAAATAATAAAATGATATCTGCTTTGCTGTTTGATTAAAATATTTATTGGCATGGGTACCATTAATAATTATTCAGTGATAAATATAAATTAATATTTTGGGATATTTCAGTTATGCATTGGAACTTTCCTGTAGCCAGCATCCTTAAGGCCAAGTTTATGGTCACTTATGGGGGTTGGTCAGCACTTTGACTGGGAAATTTTGTATATAGCTGGTTTTTTATACATGTACGAGGTGGTGCACATGGAAGGAGATTCAGCTGTAGTCTCCTTGAATTTGAATTTAGTTACTTAATTATAGTAAACAAGTAATTGCATTGATATAGATGCGAATGATGTATTTTGATCTCTCATAACATTTTGCAAATTTAACTCATGATGTGAATTGTACCATAAAATTGAAGAGCAATAAAACCACAGTGGTAACACTTTTTATCTCCTTATTGAAGTTGTCAAATACTTTGCTAGAGGAGAAAAAAATTGATAATTTTTAAGTTGATGGACAGTATTTGTGAAAAAAAATTATATGGTAACTGTTCCTCACCAATGTAAGCAAAAAAGTTGTGTGTAATTAGCAAAAGGAAATATTTTTAGATCACATTTTGACTGTCATTGCTTTAAAGAAATGCTATTTTTGTATTGCATGACATGTATGTAATTAGTCTTGAAAAATAACAGTTTTCTTCAACAAAGTTCAGCTACTTCTTACAGTTCAAGTATCCTTCAATGCACTAGCTAGTGTATTGATTGAACATTGGTAGTCACTAACATTAACTGAAGATTGTACAGTGTAACTTGAATGTACAGCAATTTCACATGACATACGGTCTGTCATAAGATAAAAATGAACTTGCTCTGACTGCATCAAATTTGTGTCATCAGGTAGAGACATGATGGTGTTGAAAAACATATTTTCTCAGGCTTTAAACATCCATTAAACACCTCTTAAGAGATGTAGTGAAAAATGCAATTAGGACAATATACTAAGGGCTTCTAAAATCCAATTTCTGTCTTCTATGTGTCACATTTGTGCTCTTAAAGTCACACTTCCAGCATAATAAACTAAGAATCATATGAGTATCAAATTAATTGAGTCAGTTAGTCTGTGCACATGCTCAAAGCTTCCAGACATTGCACGTACAGTAAATTAGTATATTAAAAAGAAATGCCACTGAGATGCAATACTTCCAATATTTATAACGGCAATGCATAATATCATGTACCCAGCATAAGCTCTTTGAGTTAACAAAGGACAATAAAGGCCATTCGGATTCTTGTTCGATGAGAGTTGTTTTTACTAAAAACATTAGAATTTATTTACTGTAATGATAAGAAAAGAGATTAAATGTAATGTTCCTACATTGTGAGCTATTTTAATGTCATAATATTCCTGTACAATAATTTTTTTATTGCATAAACTCTGTTTGATAGAATATTTATTTATTGGAGCTTATTTAAAATTTTTACAGTAACTTTCAAAACTCTTTTATGGCGTATTTTGCCTTTATTTTGATAGTTCTATATTTTGGACAATATAAGCCAGTACTAGTGTACCTTTTGGAAAATTCTAATTTTGGGCTTAAATTCTAGGTCAGCTTTAACAAGCTCATTCTTGCACTTAATTATTTTTAATTAACTAGTTAAAGATACTTTCTGTGTTTAAGTTAAATGTCATATTTTTTTATTTCAAATTTTAAGTAGAGGGTTATAATTCAGAATGTTTATGTACCTCCATAAATCATAATGTTTCTTTGTATTGCAGAAGAAGACCTCATATGAGAACCACTTCCATATAGTTACTCTTCAGAGGCTCCAACATTGGTGCATTTAGCTGAGTTTAACATTAAACAGTTAACTAAACACAACAAGTTATGCGGGAAAGTACTCCAGAGAAAGCTACAGTAACTGCTCCCAAAACACTAATCATGACTCACAATGACAACAACATAGAAGAGAAATCTATTGACAATCATTCTACAGAAGCAAATGACATTGAGATTTCTACTAAAGTGAAACACAAGGAAACCATGAGTGATGATGTGAAGATGCATAATTTTACTGAATGTTGCAGGTGAGATTAATTTGTCTATTCTTGCCAAGATAATTATTCACAAGTATTTCCCTTAACTGAAAAGCTCTTTTCTTTTTACCAGATTTTCCAGGGAGTTACTGCTTTAATCTTTAATGTTCAGGCTAGATTGGCAATATTAATATTCTGGATTTTAAAGTCTGATACTTAAGTAGCTCTGTTTAATTAACCACAATTGCTATTTTGAGCTTGTTAACAAAGGAGGTGAGACAGTTTTCCCTTTTTTTAATGTCTTGAAACCAACAAATTTGTATAGCTAAGTTTCGTAACTGTCACAGAGACAGTTTGCCCTGAAACGTAATAACCTTTTCTAAATTACATGGTGGTAACTTACTTAGCTGGGTTAATCATGATGAAAAAGATCACATGATAGCATGCACAAAAGTATTTAAAACTCGTGACTTCCTTTGCTGCGGTTCTGAGAGATCTTTGATCAACTATATTATTCAAACATGTGCAGAGAACCCCCTGATCTAAATTCAAATCCTCCCTTTGTTTTACAAGCAGGTTCAACACAGAAACTGTAAAGAGAAACAAACAGAAGTCGTTTATCCGACCAGGGACTCCTTTATTCATTCAATATCCAGAAATCAGTTCTGAAATGGAATTAGGCTGTCAATTTTTATAATAATAATAATAATAATTTACATTTATATAGCGCAAACCTCTATATGAATATATTCGGTTGCGCTTTACAATATTGTTATATTAAAGGTATGTTCAGGGGACTAAAGCATGAGAAACTATTAAAAACTACAATAAAAAGTATTTAAAACTAAAAATCTATTTAAAAGCTAAGTTAAAAAAATGAGTTTTAACAGCAGTCTTAAAAGTGTCCAATGTCTTCATGTTGCGAATTGCCGAAGGTAATGCATTCCAGAGATAAGGTGCGGCTGACTGGAATGCACGATCGCCAAGAGTTGGATGGGTCTTAATGCCTGGCAACTCGAGGAATATAGACTCATTTGAAAGTACATGCATACATGTAGTTTGAAGAGTTTTGTCCTGGTTAACTGGGCTGATATGTTCATACGGGAAAGATTTGTTTCAAAAGTTTTCTCTGGTACTAGCTGTCATATCTTTCAATGGCCAACAGGCCAGTTTTCAATAGTACCAAAATTCTCTCTTGACTCTGAGGCCGTGAGGAATAAAACAAAAGAAATGAATTATAAATCCCTGAATCCCAGTGTGATTTCTTTTGCTTTATTCCTCTCAGCCTCAGAGCCAAGTATGAATTTTGCTAATAACTGAAACTGGCTTATTGCCTCAGCTGCTAATTACAGAATTGTTTGGAACACCGTTTTGTTAGTATGGCTGTAAAAATAACACCTTTTATGTTTCCTGTTGATGTTTTTGAGTGCTTTTTCCATCCAGTTAAAACTCTGTTAGTTATGTGATGAACGACTGAAATTAGTTTTCGACAGATATGGACAAACTGCCCCAGAATTAAACGGATGGCCCCAGGGTTTTAATGGGCGAAACATATTTTTGGTCCCAATATTCTTTTTTCAAAACAGTAAGTAATTTTTCCAGACTCAAGGTTATCAAATACCATGTAGCTGAGCAATAGAGACCTTGGAAATCGCAGGAACCAAGATGTTCTCATGATGTACAATTATTGTGCAATGCGGACAAATGAGAATTCTAAAACTTTTCATTCTGTGATGGAGTGTCTAGGTTACTGGTGCCGCTGATTGAATAATATTTGACCACGGGAAAGAAATCACTTATTTTGAAGCACTTTTTGTGGCTTTGAACAAAAATCCAGACTTTTTGTAAACCATTGATCTCCAGGTGATCTGTGACGTCACTGCGGGGGCCTGGGGAAAGAAATTTTAATGCTGTATCCCATAAATCAAAGTTGACAGGAACAAATTGAATTGAATTGAATTGGTGCGCGCGTTGGTTTATGGGATACAGCATTAAAATTTCTTTCCCCAGGCTCCCGCAATGACGTCACAGATCACCTGGCTAGACTTAATCCGTACGCGTATTTTCGAGACTTTTTCTAGGTCTGGAAAATTGCTTTGCAAATTTCAAGACCTTTTCATGGATTCAAGACTCTGTGCAAACCCTGTGCCTGTTTCTCGTAAAACACAGTTTTTATCTTACTCAATATTCATTGCATTTACCTTCCGTTTTGGGTTTGCCAACAGAATGTGGATGTGCTCTCACTGCAGCAAGAGCTTTGCATCCTCACGTGCTCTCAAGATCCACGAGGTGAAACAGCACGAGAACGCCACTCGCCACGTTCTTAAATGCGGCACATGCGATGAGGAGTTCGAACATGCGAATCTACTTCACATCCACATGCGAGTCCACCACAACGTGAAAGTGCGCTGTCCGCGGTGTAAGGACATTTTTGAACACCCGAACGTTTTGAAACTGCACTACAAGACGCACCATTCAGAGCCAGTTTGCGTAGCCTGTGGGTTAAAATTTGACCACGATAAACTCTTGCGACTACATTTGGAGCACTACCACAAGATTGACAGCAAAGGTGCTAAAAAGTGTGTCACAGCATCCAGCGGCAGAAAATCCAAAGGGAATGCAGAAGAGGAGATGGTTGGAGGTGTGTGTGGAGAAAACATTGCCACTGTAGATCAGGGAAATGTGGACAGTGCAGTTCACGAGGAAATGCGACAAGTGAAAGAGGACGAAAGTCACGAGGAGGCAAACGGAGTTGTTACCAACCAATGGGATTACGATGAGGATGGGATGTCGCATGATAGCAGTGATTCCAGGGATGAAGGTAGCAGTGATGTTGATGTAGAAGACATTGATAAAGGATTTGAGCCGGGGCTTAGGGAGGCAGAGAGCCCTTCGGCACCAGAAAAACAAGACGAAACAGAGGGCCACGTGAATTGTCGAGGTCAACCGCAATGTTCCGGGTCACCTCACCAATGTAAAGGAGAAACAGAAAGCTTTTTGTCAAATACAGATGTCGGAAGCAGTGAGGGAGATGTTAAAAAGGAAAGAGGTGTTTCCTCAGTAGCTCTTGAGTGGCAAAACCCAATTCGGCCACGGAGATCCTCTGTTATTGTTACCACTGGCAGCGCCTCACCACCCCTTACACACAGCAAACATATAGCGGAAGAACTCCGAGAATGTACACAAGAAACACCCAAATTTACCCTTATTGTCACTGACTGGGATGCTAGTTCCACAGGAAGGCCGCGGTCTCCGTCAGGATCTTACGCGGAATCGCCCGCTTCAACAATGTCGGGAGACGAGAGCGGTGACTCCGAGTCTACCAGTCCTAGGGCACACCCGGCAAAGCGTGTTACCGTACTGCGCTGCAATCGTTGTCAAGAGGAATTTTTGTCTAAGATGGAGTACCTTCATCACTTGATATCGCATCAAAAGGGAGATGACCTGAACAAGACGCAAAATGATATGAATCCAGAAAGTAAAGCCTTCGAAACGCTCAAGTCAAGTCTGCGAATCAAAATGGAGGCAAGAAGAGAAGACAGGTTAAATGATGAGGAAACCCACGAATTCGAACGTGAAGTTCGAAAAAGAGCAAGTCCTGGTAGAGATACTGATGATCAGATGCTGTCACATGTATCTCGTATAAGCCCGCCTTCTTACAAGGAAGCTTTGTCCCGAAATTTGTCCGTTCCTTGCACGCTATGTAGCGAACAATTTTCCGACTGGCGAGAGCTCAAGGCTCACGTGGAAAGTCGCCATAAAAAACCTCACTGCTCCGAGTGCGGACTGCAGTTTGATCACAAGAACTTGTTAAAGATTCACATGAACTCGTATCACAGCTCTTTGGACGTTCTGCAGTGTTACCAGTGTGGAAAATCGTTTGGTAGCCGCTCGGAGTTTGTCAGTCACGTGACTTCTCACGAAACTTCGTTAAAAGGAACCAAAGACCCAAGAAAGGAGCATAAGCCTCTCCGACGAATGGCGAGCGCGCCGGTGCCTGGTGAAAACTTGAGTCGATTTCGCTCGCAGGGCCCTATGTTATTGGCAAGGGATCGCAGTGGAATCAGCCGTGATTTGGGCGACAACGGTGAAGTCAAGGAGCGAAGCGATCAGGTTTTGCATCCGATAAAAAGCCAAATTGACGACTTAAGACCTTTCGTTAATCGATTGTTTCCAAGTTATGGGGTGTTCCGCCATCGCAAACAAGAAACTATTACGTCTCAAGAACAAGACGATTGGTACCGTAATGTAAAAGGGAACGTTTTTACAGTTCCAGAGTCCAAAACGAGAATATTTCTTCCAAAATGTCACGAGGATGTAGGACATGACCGCGAACATTTGGGCGTCAAAAGACGGCTACAGAACGAGAGAGAGGAATTCCTGCTAGCAAATGCAAAAGGTGATTCTATCTCGAAGAAGCCAGCTTCTTCGGAGGCTACAACAGCTCGGATTTCAGCCTTTTCTGCATACGAAAGAGCTAGTCGATCCGATGAGGTCACGAGGCATCCCATATTAGGTAAATCGAAGAGGGATCGGGATGGCTTACCAATTGGTGGGCCCCCTCCTTTGATCCCTGTAGTTCATCCTGGAATATCCCATAACTTCGCGCAAACGTCGGACGCTGGTTTACTGAGAGTACATCGTCCTGTAACCCGCACTGCTTCAGCAAATTCAGCTCTTAGATACCCGAGAATGCTACCATTCCCTGCCCAGAATCCTACCTTGCAGTCCACAAGATGGGGACCAGACTTAGAGCCAGCAGTGCCTTCAAGCCCTGTTCGGGATAGCCCGAGAGATCCGCCAGAATTACCATCTCGAGAGAGTATTAACAACATCACAAAAGAGGCTCTTCTACATTCTTTGTCCCTCAGGAGAAGAGCTAGCGCTCCTGAACTTGGAGCTCTAGTAAAACCCCTTGCCGAGCCTCGGAGTCATGCGGCCCCGGAACCAATTAAAAATCCTCCTGGAAATAGATTGAACAATTCCGAGAAAACTGAGAGCGCCCACGCTACATCATCAGGGCGATTCCGCCAGTTCAACGAACGGTACCAGCCGAGGCGAAAACATCCGCGGGATTTTACTTGCCACCACTGCGGGATTTACTTTGGGCATAAGAAACTCCTCAAGATTCATTTGGACTGCTATCATGGCTCTGCACAAGAGCTTCAGTGTCTTCGCTGCGAAAAGAATTTCTCTAGTCGCTCGGAGTTTCTGGAGCACTTGATGTCGCACGAAGGTGGTGATGAACTCCTTGCTATTCAGAGAAAGCGTTTAAGATTAGATCGTCGTTCGTCTCTTCCTCACGAAGGAGAAACCGTTATTAGGCACGAACTCAACTCCACTGTCGCAAAGGAAACTACACCGAAGAAGGAAACAGTCTTACGGGACGAACCTAAACTGGCAGATACCCCAGGGGAGCTTCGAAAACCCCTCCTGAATGAGTTAAAAACGCGGACTTCCGAAAACTCCGTTGAGAATCTGAAACCAAATGGAGCGGATGTGAAACGAGAAAGCCGTGTCAACAACTTGAAACTCGGCAACGAGAGACGCGAAAATGACGGTGGTGCGAATTTCTGCTTCGTTTGCGGGCAGTCGTTTACCAGTGGCAAGAAACTGGAGCATCACATCTCGTCGCACGCGGTGGTTGACCAAAATGGCCGATACTGCTGTTCGTTGTGCCAGAAGTCGTTTGACCATCATCGGAAGCTGGAAATCCACACACGCAGCCATACGGGTTTTAAGCCTCACAAATGTGAGTTGTGCGGACGGTCCTTTCCGTATTACAGCTCTTACTATTATCATAAAATGACCCACACTGAAGACCGGCCTCATAAATGTGGGGTTTGTGGTAAGGGCTTCATACAGACGAGGTATCTGCGGTCGCATATGAAGACACACAAGGAGCAGAATGGGTGGGCAAGCGACGAGGAACTTGATGTTGATACCGTCGCCGAGCAAGTAAAGAAAACCGATGGCGTGAACACAACTAAGAAGTCTCCTTTTCGCGAGACTGAGACACAGATTGAAACAGAGCCCACTAATCAGGAGAGTTATTTTTCCCAGGGAGAATTAGAGGAGCACGATACAGCGAGAATATTGTGCAGTTTCAAGCAGAGTGGCAACGTGGGAATGCGGACGCAGAGTCTGTCTAAAGATGATCAGAGAGACAGTGAATTGCGTGATGACTTGGTATTTGGAGACGGTTCTCACAGCGAGGACACTCCAAGCGTGAATCAAACCGAAGAGGCGAAGCTTGGCGTTCTTGAGGTTAGTCAACTTAAAGGTACTCAGAGTCTTAGTGACGCCGCTGACTCTGCAACGAGCATCAAGAAAGAAACAACTCAGGGTACAAACGATGAATCTCCTAAAAAGACCAAGAAAAAGAAGTACAAATGTAAACACTGCCAGAAAAACTTCAGTTCTTACAGCAGCCTGCACGTTCACGTGCGCATCCATACCGGTCATCGGCCGTACTCGTGCAACCACTGCTTCAAAAAGTTCACCCATTCCAGTGGATTAAAGCGTCACGTAAGGTGTCATACGGGAGAGAAGCCGTATCCATGCCCGGCTTGTCCTTCGGCTTTTGCAGACCGTGGTGCTCTCAAGTCACATATAAGGACTCATACAGGGGAACGACCCTTTGTCTGTGATTTTTGCAATAAGTCTTTCACCCAACCGAGTTCACTTCGAGTGCACAAGAAGACGGTGCATGTTCACGAGTTTTTCGATGAAAAATGACTGCAAATTAGCCATTTCTTAAGCTATTTAGATGGTTTTTTCGTCAAATTTTAGATTTCTTGTAGACTAATCTCGCATTCACTGTAATGTAACGGTGCGAAAAAGAAAACGGAAACAAGTTCAAGAGACTGCTCCTAGTCTAGGCAGTGTTGGGCTTATTTCTATTTCGTGCGAACGATTGTAAATGGTATTTAATTGCCAAATTCGAATAGTTATTGGCTTTTCAAAAAATGAATTAAGATTAATTTACAGAGAAGGAATTTAGATTCAGGAAAAATCTCAATAAATTTTCGCTAAAGTTGGTGAAGTTCCATGTGAAACAAGTGATGTCCCCTAGCATTTGGTTCCGGCTTGATCAGTACTAGAGTTCGTTCAATTTTAAATTAATTCTGAGTAATAACAACGAAAAAAATAATAGGTGGATATCAAATAGAATTATAATGATATCAGGTGTCATGACCTGCTATGTATGATATTTGACCACATGTAATAAATTATTTAAAGTTTTTTGCCTTGCCCAATCAAGTTGAACAATTTGCAGTTGATGACGGCCACCTTGGGGGACAGACGAAAGTGGCCGTTTTAGCAGAGGTTGAAATGAGAGTGAATGTATGGAAGCTCCAGGGAGAAAGGGTACAAGTTTTGGTTGCACTGATTTACGGGATCGTTTGGCTAGACAAGGTAAGTTATGATTGATTAATGGCGCTCGTCTACCCAAACGATCCCAGAAACCGTTGCGCCGAAGTTTTTTACCCGTTCTTATAGTTTCTGCTTATTAACCAAGCCAAAAGTGGGGAATAGGATTGACACCGAAAGCAACCAGAATTTACACAGACTTTTACAGCGAAACCCGATCAAGCGTTCCGTGGAGGAATAAAATCATCTCTATTTCAATATCACCCTTGTCCGTTGAAGAATTGAAAATTCAAAACAAGTCACAAAACTAATTTTTGATTGGATTACTCAGTCACTAGAGCGGAACGATGCACTAAAGTTAGGCTTCGTTTACACTAAACCGGATAGCTCTTGCGCCGACACGAAAGCCATGCTGGATAGCGCTTCTGTTCTCGCATAAGAACGGTGATATATCGATATATTTCTGTAAAACGTAGCAGAGCTGCCTCACGCAGGTCTTGAAAGATAGGTTCCGTAGGTTTCAACAATCCTTCGTTGTAGCCCCCCCCCCCCCTTCCCCTCACGCAGACCTTCTTTTGGCTCGTCACGCAATCCTACCCAACGAACGTTCGTAGGGCAGGAATGCATGACGAACCCCTAAGAACGTCTGCGTGGGATCTTCGTTGCAGTTAGTGTGAACCGTATTCGTACCGTAGCGGAAGAAGTATCTTGTTTCCCTGCGCAATTTGTCTAACACCGACCCAAAAGCTGACCAACAAAGGTTTCTGCAACACAAAGAAACACCCGAGAAAACGGTCACCGGATCAGAAAAGATCAACGAGTTAAACATTTGACTCTTTTATTTCAGTTTGATCACAGGTTGTCGAGACTTTTAGCAAAGTCATTGTTTTACTTACTACAACCAAAGTTTGCAATTGTGGAAACTTGTAGTACATTTGACACAGCCTGGAAATAGAATTGGATCATTTCAGGGTTCTTTCTCGAGTCTAATAGCATTTGTTGAAAACGGAAAATAAGATCAATATTGTATTGCTTGTAAGAAAAATTATACATCCTGTGAAATGAGAAAGTCTGACATTCCTGGATCTCCAGTCATCTTTAGACACTAGGAAAGGAAAGATAGAAAGGATCATTAGAAAACTCACGGAGAGAGGAAAAACAACCTTGCTACTAGTGAAGTCGATACTTTAGATACAAGAGTGGATGAGAAGCGCAGGAAGTTGCGGTCCTTCGCATGACTCCCTGCGTGATTTAAAAAGAAAACCACTTGTCGCCCGCCGAAAAGGCCGACTCGGAATCAGGATCATAATCCATTGTCCTGTATCTGTTTTACGCTTTGGCAAGAGAAACAAGACGGAAAACGAACCAAAACAGCATTAAACCCCGAGGCGACGTTTTAATGACATCCAACTCCTTTGCTCCCCCGTGAGAACTCTACAAAGTTTTGCACGGGGGAGGGGAGGGGGGAGGAGGCTGCACCCCAAGGTCCAACCCCTTACCCTGTTATATACCATTTCTGACACAAAAGGTATACCATCTATTGACAAATGGTATCTTTCTCACACCTAGCTTGGAATTTTGCATTTCTTTTAACTGCAGTGTTAAATATGAATGAATCACAAACTAGGACGTTTTCTCGACCAATTCCCAGCCACGAAATACATCTTTTAGCCCTTCTAAGTCCTTTACAGATCGAATCGACAGATTTCCTAACCCTTTGATATTCTTCAATCAGTAAAATTCCCACATTTTTATTACATGAAGCCTGAAAAAGGTACCCTTTTCGAGAGGCGCCTAAGTACCAATCCCGGATTTGCAACGCCCTTGTAGAAGTACCTATAGTTATTATCTGCCTTGAGTGGTACACCTAGAAAATCAAAGCTTACCTTCTCATTTGCCAGATGCAAAACGCAAACAAAAGCGATGGACACTGACAAGTTCTTGGACATGTTCTTAGAAAGTTTGCCAGGCAGTTTATCGTACAGTTCTTTGAACGAGCAAATTTGGGAGACTCCACTTTCTTCTTTTTCGTTCCTTTGCAAGTCTACAGGAACATTTTCCTGCAAGAAGAGTAAAACGTTTTCAGGTAAACGAGGATGCATGCATCGCAACTGCTGCACAGTTTGTTTGGGTGTTTAATTACATTCCCGGGGAGAGTAATATTCCACGAAAAGGGGCCAAACAGAACAAAGAGGTTCACATTTTTTATCCGTTTGGTCTTTAAACCCTTGCTCTCCAATTTAGCGAAAACAAATGTGTTTATTATTCCTTTACAATGGATTCACGTGAAAAAGAATTGGCAGGTTACCCGAGATTTCAGTCCTCAGCGGAGTCCGGGAGATTGCTCCGTGGATGTAGAAGTGGGCCTGCTACCGAGGGGGGAGGGGGAGGGGGAGGGGCACTGAAGGAAAGTTTGGGGAAGGATGCACCGCCAAGGCCTTCACAGCCTGACCCTGGTTAGGACAAAATCCGTTCATCTTACTTCCCTGTTAACGATTAGAGACCTTTGAGGCCCATTTATAACATCTCTGTTTCGTTAATTTGGAGTCGACAGGCTTTTTCAGTTGTAAACACAGATCACACTACACTCAAGGCCGCGCACCACCAAGGATCGCAACCTTTTCATAATCTGGTACAGAAAGATAGTGAAGTTGTATACCCTGCTTAAGGCGTCACACCATGAACATCATAACCTCTTTTGGCGACACATACCCGTTTAGGCTAAGGAAGGAAGTGTCCACCCCACCCCCCTCGCGAGCTTTTTTCGCCCGTCTACACTGACTGAAAGCTTGGCACAGGCTAGGGCTCTTAATGACTTTTTAGTTATGGTATAGTTACAATATTTTCAAGCTTACTCATCATCACCATCTGCATCTTGGGCTAAAAGATAGGTCTAAGCTTCCCCCAAGGACTTTTAAAAAGATAATCTCAAACAGGAAAAGGAGTTAACGTAATTTAGAATAAGGCTGTAATAGGGACTCAAAAGAAAAAACCTTCACAAACCTTGTTTTCCTGGTTATTATCAGTGAGAAGACCCCACATAACGCTCTTTAGCCTTTTCACGTCCATCCTTTTCGCGGTTTTAGCATACCCAATATCGATTTTCTGAACCTGGGAGAATAAAGCAATAAAATCAACAATTAGCTTCGAGTTAAAAAAAAGGTACTATTCAGGAATTGTTCAGAAAACTACGAAAGAAAGACAAACAAAACAAATTCTTTTCCCTTCATTTCTTCTAGCCTACGGTGGTAAAAGAGACTGTGATCATGTTGTAATACGTCGAGGAGGAAAGGACAACAGTGCGTGTCCTATTTACATTATATAATAATGTGAACAGAAAACTCAGACGTCTGCACACGCTACAAGAAAGACATTGGCTGCCGCTATTGGCAGCTTACTGTATGAGATTTGTGATAAAGCAATAAGAGAGGTAGATAGACTTTACCACCGGGGAAACTTCCCCGCTCCGTCTAAACACTTAACGTAGACAATTAACAATTAACTTATAGTAATGAAAGAAGGATTAAACAGACAAGGCGAAGCCCTGAGGTTGAAGGGGACAGACTAGAAAAAACCATTGTCGCTTTTCCATTCATTTAGTACCTAACCCTAAGCGTCAGGCTTTAAATACGTGTCGTGACTGAAAAAGTAATAGTTGCCTCAAGCTTCTGTTTCAAAGCGACTCTAAGTTCCAAGCCATTGATATAAAAATGATTTTAATTAATAAATTGATCTCATGCAAAAATCATTTTTTACGAGAAAGGTTTTGCACTTAGCCTGGTTTTGAAATGGGAGTCTTTGGAACTCGGAAATGGCCTATTCATTCATTGACTCACAAGTTGATGTACGACGGTACCTTATTAGGCTGGGCAACCAGGCCATCCCCTGCAAACAGCGTTTGATCCACCACGCTCTCGTTCGTGAAGCTAAGAGCCTGGGACGAGGAGTCACCAAAGGTGGTATCCTGAGAGATGGGAAACTCTGCTTGGGTGTAATCTCCACCCGGTACATCTCCTGATCGATCATCACCATCGAACACATCATCATCGCCGTCATCACCCTCCTGAAAGAACAAAAGAATTCAATTGGTGTGGCTATCGCTAAACGATAATTTTAGTCAGTCAAGGTGTTTAATATGAATACATTTGTTATCGTTAACCACAATTGGTATGCCTGTCCCTCCCGTCCGTAGTAGCGACTTTACGAAACTAGGAGGGCGACGGCAAAAGGAACGTAAAAGGCAATGGGTAATACAACAACGCTGCACGCGCAACACGCTTTTCTGTACATTTCTTTGCCGTGCCTGCAGGACTACGACGTGAAATGACCAAGTTAACTTGAGAATAATAATAACTAGAAATATGTGAATCGCAGAACCTCGCAAAGCTTTGGGGTGGGTGGCCCATCAAAAGCAAGGAATGGAGGGGCTGCACAGAATTAGAGTCACCCGTATAACTGAAATATTCCTCTGTTCCTCTGTCTCCTGCTGACGGCTTTACCGCTGATTTTCAAGTCTCCTGTTCCGCTGTTCCTCTGTCTCCTGGGGACAGCGTTGGCTTCGTTGGGCTAAGCGATGTTCTCGCTGCTCCGCGGTTTCTTGTTGTCGCGTTCTTCGCCGCTGTTCGCGTTGGATGTCAAGCCGCCGTTCTCACTCTTCCGGAGTTTCGTTGGTAAATCTCCCGAGGCGATGATTTCCAGCCACTTCTTGAATCCAAGGTTGTTGAATTTGCTGTTGTCGTTCATTTGCCCGAGATATTGGTGGTGATTGACCGACCGTAAACATTGTTGTAATAGCCCATTTCCGAGTTTCCCCGGGCCTCTGTATCAAAACGAGGTTAGGTGCTCAACTTTTCTTGTGGAAATGAGTTTTATTTGCATGAGAATGAAAAATCATTTCCATATCAAAGGTTGAGCACCTAACCTCGTTTTGATACAGAGGCCCGTGGGAACTCGGAAATGGCCTATTCACAGATCAAAAAACCCGTGAGTTTTTCATGAATAAAACATGAACTGCTGCCTATCAGCATGGCAATCGGTTGCCTGGAAACCCATAATGCGCTTTGACGTCAGTACTCTGGATGACGTCAAGGCAGACACCAACCAAACTCGATAGATTTATAACAAACAGAAAAAAATCACGCTGCCCTTGCGATCCTCGTGGGAAACATGCGCGCTTCGCGCGCGACGAGATTATAAACCTTTCGCTCAGAATAATAATAATAATAATAATAATAATAATAATAATAATAATAAAACGTTATATAGCGCCAGCATCCTTAAAGTCCAAAAGCACTTAACAAAAACAATAAAATAAAAATAAAAAAGTAAGAAATAGCTTCAAATTTTAAGACTAAAATAAAAATGGCAAAAAAGTTATATATCAAAAAGTTGTACGTCTGTAACTGTTTTTAAAAACGGACACTGAGGAGCTATTCTTAATGTCAGACGGCAGGATATTTCAGAGTGTGGGGGCTGCCACGGAGGAAGGTCTTGCACCGTATGTCCTCAAATTATAATTCGGAATAGAAAGACGGTTTTTAGATGATGAACGTAGCTGACGAGATGGAATGTATTGTAACAAAATAAGCGTCATGTGTTAATGTTTTTTTGAAAGAGTGATGAGACGAGCAACGGAATTCTGGACGTGTTGTAACTTTTTTACTTGGTAGTTCAGTGGCCATACAGTTAAGAATTGCAATGATCCAATTTTGAAGATACAAATGCAAGAACAAGTATGTCAGTAGTGTTGGTACTTTCGTATATAGCTGATGTTACGGAGATGATAAAAAGATGATTTACAAATACTTGCAATATGTGCGTTGAAATGAAAATGATTGTCAAAAATGATACTAGCTTTCTAAGAGGAGCGGATGGTATCAATGACAACAGAGAGTTCTTGAAGAATTGGTCTAGATAGATGATTAGTGGAGATCACTGTTCAATTTGAGAAGGTTAATCAGCATCCAGTGATCAATCTCATGTACAAAACGCTCAAAGTTAGACACAGCTATTAAAAATCCCTATCACCAGGAATAGTTGGCTGAAAGGACAAATAAATTTGTGAATCAGCAGCATAAAAATGATAAATCAAGTTGAACGGGAACGGAAAGGCCATCTACCATCTAGGGGTGCGTTTCCTCTTTCGTCAGCTCCAACGGAAATTCCCTTCTTATGTAATAGAACGACTTGGGATAATCGTGTAAAGGTTTAAAGGGATAAGAAGTCTATTTTTCAGCGACGTTTTCATGGATATCAACGTTGTCAGATGGTAAGGTCCCTAGTCCATGATTTATCACGCAAGAGAGAGCAATGCCCTATAGGGGCGGAGAAAATAATGCCTATTTTTTTAAGAAAAGATATTAAATTTATCATATGGCTCATATGGCTTTTTTCAGTGGAACAAGAAATATGCGCCTGATTTTTTTATTATTAGTACTATTGAAGGAAACAGACCAAAGCGCCTTCATAAGAATTGAAGAAATGAAAAATTACAATTGCACTTCACTTGATGGCTTTTTCTGTCGAGATCGACTTGTTAGTTGCAGCAGCAGACTTAAAGGACAAGGAACACCTGTTCCATTCATAATGTACGAACATATTACACCACGGACCAAAACTTGACTAATCATAGACTATCTTTGACTAAGATTTGTCTAAGATATCAAGAACAAGCTCAATATATCATTCATTGATCAGAGGGTTAAAGGAAACCGTTTGTTGACAAACAAAACGTAAGCTGAAAGCTGCTTATATCCTTACGTTACATCACAAGTAACAAGCGGTTCGTTCCCAGGAGCGGTAACTGCGTCCACAACTAACTGCGCACCGAGTACTTACTTGGAGATCTGGGCAGTAATTGGCACAGTCGTTGGCATTGTCGTAGTTGTACCATGCTGTACCTGCGAGCAAATCCAACAAAATCAACAATTAATTATCATAGGCAGTGAGCCTGACAAGAGAAAAAAACGACTGACAGAAGCAACAAAATGGAGGGCCACTAATAGGTTTCTTCGGGTGACAGAAGCAACAAAATGGAGGGCCACTGATAGGTTTCTTCGGGATCCGGGATTTCCCTTATTTGGAGCTCGCGATTCGGGATTTTAAACCCAAATCGGGGCAAGATTCGGGATTGAAAGTATGCGTGCGAGTTGAGATGCTAACAATAACCATCGGGATTACGGGATTGAAGAACTCGATCACGGACCCACAAAATGATACATCCTGACCCCGTATTTAGACTTGAAAGGTGTAATATTTTCTACGCAAGGTGGTTTCCAAGCAAGTATTGAACGCCAAAAAGTAAAAAATCAAATATAAGGCGCCGTAGTTTCATTCATGCTCTTTGCTTACCAACAAGTCATATTTGACAGTTTTTTTTTTTTTTGCGGTAGCTTTCTTAAGAGCTTTTGCAGGTGAAATAGCTAGTTTTGTTACTTCCACAGTCATGAACTATGGAGATATGTCTCGTATATCTAACTTTTGAGAATGTGGATGAAATCCTATGGTGTAACCATTCAAAAGAACCTCTCTAGCATCTAGCAGTACTTTCACATGGTACTATGTGTTTATGTTTTGCAACGTGAAATTTAGTATTTTTCAAGTGAACAGGTCATAAGGTTAGCTCACCCTCTTCTTTGGCGCACTTACCGTCGTCTCTGAGTTCTGTTTGTGCTTGTACTTGTCGTTTTACCTAAGAAATGAATGTGCCATAGGGAAATTAAAAAACAAATACTACACCAGCAAGCTAAGTATTTCATGAAGTACCACAGAAAAGTAAAGCACTTCTCCATTTACGTCATGTTTGACTCACAGTACAGCTGTAAAAGTGAATGAGTAGGTCTTTTAGCAGCAGACTAGGCCCGGTTCAGACGCTGAACTTTTCATGAGCCGAAGGCTAATACATTGACTTAAGTACATGAAAAGTTCGGCGTCTGAATCAATTAGGAACGCCTGTTTCAATTTGGAAAGGCTCAGCCGTTCTTTTTGCCTGGCCAAGCCGGGAATTTCGCCTTTGGAGCGACTTTGGAACGGCTTTGATTCAGACGCCGAACTTTTCATGTACCGAACCTAATGCATAAATTAGTATAACGTATTTTGTAAGTATAGTTTGACCGAAATGAGCTTTTTTCTCCTTTTGAATTTAGTTCGGCTGGAATTAAGATCAGCGTCTGAATCATGTTCAGCCGGTCTAAATAATTTGGGTCGGCCTTAATTAGAATTAGGTTCGGCTCATGAAAAGTTCGGCGTCTGAACCGGGCCTTAGTACAATGGACAAGGCACTTATTGTCAATTGATGAAGACAAATGATTTCAATAACATCACTAGTTCTTGAGAACTGCATACCAACATTATTTCAGTCAAGGTTAACACACTACTCAAAAAGAAAGTCACGTTCGGTAGCCCGCGACAGGTAGATCAGTTTTGGTGTTAGGCAAGTACCTTTCAAAGCTTACTTGTCTAATTAAATGGGCAAGGGTCATGGTAAGTCATCCTACAAGAAGATAATTAACTAAAACGAGTAAGAAGTGGCCCCGGGCAAGCAAAATGCATGTGAGTGTTGTAACATTCTAGTTCAGAATGTGTTACATGGAGCAGACTTGACGTGCATTGATACCACTCGGAGATTGAGCAGAAGGAAAAGGCTGCTAATCCCTGTGTTTATAATTAGTTTACTAGTGGAAGGAGAGATTCACATGAAGGCTAAAGAAAAGATCTATTCGCTCTCCGAGCCACCCTTCCCTCCTGCTACAGCCATATCTTGCCAAACATCTGTTGCATAGACGTAGGCCACGTTCATCTTTCTCTAGAACCCATGAGAAAAACATCTTACTTCCTAAACTATACAGCTAGACAATACATTATAAAGAGGCACCTATTTTTTCAATAAAACCTGTGTCTATCCAGCAGAGACTTTTGCAAAGACGAATTTCTGCATTTAGCAGATAGTAGCTTCATTTCTGCCAACAAGACAAACTAACACCCAAGTTTATTTCTATCTTTATCCAACAGTGCAAGAGGTGTTATATTACAATGTGCGACAATTTTTAACAAAAAGCGACAATCTTCCTACAAAGTTCGACAATAATGACAGAGTGCGATAGAAAAAGCTCATTATTTGTCCGCAAGTTTAAAAATTGCTTTGCGATCTTACTAAAATTCACCACACATTCATGAAAATTAATGAACTACAATAGTGTCACAAAATCTTCCGTAAAATGTCTACGGCAGCGAGTCGAACAGGTCTCATCTTCCAACAGTAAATCACGGGATTCAAAGACGAGTTAAGAAACCACAAAGTCATAGTGTATAGACGTAAAATCTTATTAGAGGTACTGGTTTTCGAGACTGCAAATATAACTAACCTACAACAGTCTGGCAAATAACAAATCACAAAAGCTAGATACACAAGCAATGTTCCGACAGCAAATTTTCTGAGACTTGCTGTATTTGCTATTTTGCCATCTTGTGGTGCTTGCTGGGCTTGCATCTGGTTTGCGTGGCGTCGTAACGTTACATATAGCTTGTAGTTAAAAGCCGTTGTAGCTAAGAAACAGCAAACGTACATCGCGTAGAAAATCAGGTAGCAAATATTTTTTGGAATACACAGTCTCAATGTTGCGAGACCGATGCTTACAGCCCACATCGTAAACACCACCATAACAACTCGCTTGTATGTCACAAGTTCCTGGTATCTAAGATGAAGATGGATCGCCAAGAATCTGTCTGCGCTTAGAGCCATCACTCCAAAGAATGAAGCAAAAGTAAGAAAATTAACTATGAACAAGTACACTTTGTAAGTGACATCAAAATACCGATTGCTTTGGGATTTTTGCTCGAACTCAGTGACAGTAACAGCGATGTACAACGGTTGAGCCAGTAAACCAACAGCTAAATCAGAAACAGCCAGACTCATAAGCAGTGTTTTTAAAGATTTGGGCAACGACGAAGTTTTTCTTAGAGCGTAAATTGTAAAACTGTTCAGCATGACGGCTGCATAAGACGAGCAGGCGTCGAAGACGCAGTTGGCAATGTACGACGAGTAAAGATCTTTATCTTCTTTCATTGTCAAGCTCGGTAAAAGAAATGGGCTGCGCTATCTAAAATCACCAAATTAAAAACAAAATGATATCGAGAGAAAATATGGACCGAACTTCAAAAAGTCATTAAAAATTCATTAAGAAAAGACAAGAGAAATTAAGACGGCATCCATCAGAAAATTGAGTAATTTTAATTTTCAGTGGACAAAAACCTTGTACCAAAATAATTTAAAGCATATTGTATTCTTTTTACATTTTTCAAAGGCTATAGATGTAATTAGTTATCTGCAATAACACCAAAGAAAACTTCTTATGGCAGCCCGAAAAAATAAATGTCAAATTTCACAAAATGACATCCTACACACTAAATTTTCAGAATTTTACATGGGTTTTCACAGTTCTTGTAAAATATGAATTTATTTTCTTGGTCTCCCAAGAGAAATTGTCTTTGGTGTTATTACAGATAACGCATTATATCTATAGCCCTTGAAAAATGTAAAAAAGAACGCGATATTGTTTAAATGATTCTAGTAAAAGGTTTTTGTCCACTGACTTAAAGTCAAAATTACTCAATTCCTTGATGGATTCCGTCTTTATGTCTAATGAGTGTCTTCATATCTGATTAAGACACAGCTAAAATTTACGTCCAATTTTTTAAACAAAAGAACCCCAAATCAAAATATTAGAATGAGTTTATATACATCAGAGCTTTTAAAGGCGTTCCAAAAACTCGCAGGCGTGTATTATCAGGTATAAAATCTCTCGGCGAAACTCCTGCTCATTTTTTTAGACTCAATGTTAAGTTTAGAACATTTCACCTCTGCTGGTACATGTTTAAAATTGTTGATATAAGTGTCTCGTTAACACAGACAGTTGGACTCTACCCTGCTGCTCCTAAGACAGATGTTTAACGCTTTTTCATTAGATGACACGTAAGCTCAACAATTAGAGGGTCGTTTATTACACAAGAGGCCTTAGAGGAGGCGTCAATTTGATTATTTACGATATTATTAGCATCTTGTGACTATGGCAAATAGTAATTACAATTTCGCATCCTTTAATAACATGAGAATCGGTTGTAATTTGTGACAAAGCTGCGTTTAACATACAGACGAACATAGTTGATACGGACACCAAGGAGTATGCCACGTTGTTCATTAAGCGAGCTCTAAGGAAAAAATGTCACGGACATACACGAAAAAAAAAAACAATAGCGTACTGCATTCATTGTTTAGTCTTCCCTTAAAATGTGCTTCTTTTTGACAGCCAATGGTTGAAGCGCTTTCATAGAGTCTCTTCATGATTGCGCGTAATATGACAGATCCACGAACTTTGTTGAACTGGAAGTAAATGTCCCGAGAACAGTAGGCACAGTAGGCAATCAGCTCGATGTGAAAATATATAGATTTAGCCAGGGCTAAAAGCGAAGCTCTGGTTAATATACTTCTAAACAAAAAATGAAATCGTGTGATGCTAAAGGTGATGTTACACGAGACGATTCGCAACGACGAATTCAGCGCAACACAGCGTTGCAACATTGTTTCGAATGGTTACAACATTGTTCCAACATTGCAGCGCTGTGTTGTGCTAAAAATTACTTTTAGCATTACACGATTTTATCCAGCATGATTTTCCATCGCCCATTTTCCCCCTTTTCTATACAAAACCGTGTTAAAATCAAAAGATCCTAAAAAATTAATCTACAACAAACTTTAACATTACAGCCTATCTATAATAAACAAAAAAGCGAACTGTAACAAGCTCAACAGAACTAATATGTTTTCGGAGAAAATATCAATGTAGGGCATTAAAAAGCAAAATAGACGTTTATGTCAAACGCAAATTTGTACCACGTGACCAAATTTCTCCTTCACTTGTCGTTACTGTTCATTATTTCCAAACATAAATTAGTAGTTTCATGCAATTTTTTCATCCATAGAAATTGTGTTCAGCTGTTTTTATCTGTTAATTTTCTATTTTGAGATATTGTTTGTATTAGCCATTATTTTATGTATAGTAGGAAGTGTATTTTGTGTGCTTGTATTAGTAGTTTATTGGTATAGATGTAGTAGTGTATGTTTAAAAGTCTTTTAAATAAAAAAGTCTAGAAGACACGAAAAACAAAAAACTTGAATCTGACGTTTGCCGTATACGTGAAACTTTATCTCTCTAATATCTTGTCCAGCCATTGGTACGTCTAGGCCGCTCAGAGATCATATCGCTCTCTCTCAACCTCAAGCAAGAAACTGACTGAATTGAATGATTTTGCTCCTTTTCCCTATTTCCTAGAGTAGTATTTTGAGTAATTGTCATGAGGGCGTCTATTAGACAGGGAGCGTTTAGACAGGGGCGTCTAATGCAAGTTTAAAACGACAAGAGGCGTTAGAGGGGGCGTCAATGTGATTACCGTAAAATTCCGAAAATAAGCCCCTCCAAATATAAGCCCCCCAAACCGGTAAAGCAAAAAACCCTCCGTTAAATCGCTCGTCCTAATATAAGCCACCCCCGGGGGCTTGTACCCAAACACAAAGTAAAATACAAAGTAAAACAAAGCAAAAACGGTAAATTTACTTCCAACTATAAGGCAAGCCCAATCAAATTTCCCTCCGTAGATAAGCCCCTCCGAATGTAAGTCCCTCCAAAAATAAGCCCCTTAAACAGGCCAGGGCCTTTGAAAAATAAAAGCCCCGGGGCTTATTTTCGGAATTTTTCGGTATTTACGGTATTAGCAATTTGTGACTGTAGTAAATAGTAATTAAAATGTCGCATCTTTTAATAACATGAGAATCAGTGGTAACTTGTGACAAAGCTGCGTTTAATCTACAGAGGAACACGGTTAATACGGACACCAAGGGGCATGCAATGTGGCCATTAAGCGAGCTCTCAGAAAAAAACGTCACGGACACATGTGTTATTGATATAAAGACTAAAGCAGACAAAGAGGAAGAAGGGTGTGAACAGTGACCGCAGCAAAAAGCAAAAGAAGTGAAACCGGTGTGTAGCGGCTGAAAACTTAGTAAAGGACTGCAGTTCAAGGGTCAAACACGGTGAGGAAGACGGGCATGTCAAAATCAAGCATGTCAGGCTATTTTGCTACTGTGTTTTTAGTAATTGTATCTGAGCGTATGGGAAACTTTCACTTTTTGAACAGGGTACAATGTCTACAATTAGCACATGATTATGACAAGGAAAATAGACAGTGCGCAGGTAATTTTTTCTCAGACTTAAAAAATACAATATGGCGGACCGCAAGCATTCGCCTCTGCTGGATAAACTCAATGAGCATGTTCGGGTCAGGACTGTCTGTGGCACTTTGTCCCAATTAAATCTGTGCCCCTTTAATTATCTGGCACAGTGTCACATTAATTAATTAAAAATGCACTTACCATGATTTTTGGTTTGATAAACAATCTAAAAAGCTTATCTGCATCGTAATGAAGGTCTTCGGGTAACGTGGTCTTGTCTGCTGTGTACTTTGCAAGAGTAGATTTCGACAAGGTCGTAGCAGCCTGGCAGAAAAAGAATAGACCAATAAAAGGCAGTTAAAAAAGGTAAATGGGCTTTATTTTACGTCGGTAACTCGTAACAGTATCCATTAGACTGACGAAGCAAACGGCAAATACATACATACATTTTTTATTGGAGTTTGCCTAATGGTCGTGGGTCGTGGGTCGTGGGTATAAGTCGTGGGTCGTGGGTGTGGGTGTGGGTAGAAGTCGTGGGTGTGGGTAATGTTTAAAAACTAATTTTTAATCATAATTTATAATTAACAATGTTACTACTTTTCTTAAATATTAATAATTTAATTACAATATTACAAGTTTTTGATTTTTTTAACTACTCGATAACTAATAACATAACGAAACGAACATAACACAATGTATGAAAATGGGTGGGGATGGGTAAAGGCAGGAATCCATTGGAGCTATTTTCAGGACTGGTTTAATCTCTTAATAATATTTTGAGAAAATTTGTTTTGGTCAAACGCTTGAACAACACGCACACAAGTTAACTTAGAGTAAGTGTTGACAGGCCAAACACGACTCATAAGCTCGCGACAATGTGAAACGTGACCTTGAGAGTTAGCTTGAACGGGAGTTTTTTTCCCTTTTTCCTCTCTCGCGCGAAGGTTACTTGCACTTCACAGTGCATGTACCATTCTAAACTTCCGTTGACTGCTGAGTAAATCTTGTTTTTGCCGCACCATCATGAAGCTGGTTTGTTACATGCAAACTGAGTAATTATTTCCCGTAGTTTATGCTTCTGTAGGTGTCCCTGATAGGATTTGATCTCAGATGCATTTGCAAAGTTTTTTAATTTTCTTTGACCTCTGTTTCATACGGCTACACAAAGATTTTAGTTTCTTTGATTTCCTCCGTAATGTCTGGATCTCAATAACTATATGCATACATGTGAGTTTATTTGTCCGTGAATGTGGTTATTTCCTGCTATGTCAGTATGACGCAGGGCCCAGATATTAGGTGTTGTTTCCGGCACGATGTCGAATTTTCACGGATAGTAAGATCGTCAGATTTGAGTTATACACTGTAGCTTGAACTAAAGCTGCATCATGTATGGAGAATTATGTTGTGCATCAGTCAAGATCATTCTCTAAGCGCTAATGTAGTCCATTTAGTTTTTTCTTGAGATAACACAGGTAGTCCAAGTTCGAAATATGAGCATCGGCGAGCATCAGCATTGTTGCGTAACATTCAAAATATAAGGATTTGTACGGGAAAAAAAAAAAACAGTTTCTGTAACCAACGAAAATGAAAGGATTTCAATAAAAAACAGCTTACCTTACTTAAAATGTGTGTTACGTCTCTCCTGTGTGGTCCACGGGCCGAATTATGGCCGTTTTATGGGTTTTTATGGTAAACCTTTATACAGAGAGAAAACCGTTTACATAATCCAGACATCCAGACATTACGGAGGAAATCAAAGAAACTAAAATCTTTGTGTAGCCGTATGAAACAGAGGTCAAAGAAAATTAAAAAACTTTGCAAATGCATCTGAGATCAAATCCTATCAGGGACACCTACAGAAGCATAAACTACGGGAAATAATTACTCAGTTTGCATGTAACAAACCAGCTTCATGACCTCTTAATTAATGTAAGCGGAAAGCCTGTGTGGTGCGGCAAAAACAAGATTTACTCAGTCAACTGAAGTTTAGAATGGTACATGCACTGTGAAGTGCAAGTAACCTTCGCGCGAGAGAGGAAAAAGGGAAAAAAACTCCCGTTCAAGCTAACTCTCAAGGTCACGTTTCACATTGTCGCGAGCTTATGAGTCGTGTTTGGCCTGTCAACACTTACTCTAAGTTAACTTGTGTGCGTGTTGTTCAAGCGTTTGACCAAAACAAATTTCTCAAAATATTATTAAGAGATTAAACCAGTCCTGAAAATAGCTCCAATGGATTCCTGCCTTTACCCATCCCCACCCATTTTCATACATTGTGTTATGTTCGTTTCGTTATGTTATTAGTTATCGAGTAGTTAAAAAAATCAAAAACTTGTAATATTGTAATTAAATTATTAATATTTAAAAAAAGTAGTAACATTGTTAATTATAAATTATGATTAAAAATTAGTTTTTAAACATTACCCACACCCACGACTTTTACCCACACCCACACCCACGACCCACGACTTGTACCCACGACCATTAGGCAAACTCTTTTTATTGTGTCTTGAGGTAAAAGTACAATTATAACATGCCCGCGGGTAGACGGGTCATATTTACAGGGAATAAATACAACTAAAAGTAACAAGAGAACTAAAGAAACTAAAATTGGCAACAACGACTAGAGACTACTGATAAACTAACGGAATACTAATAATAAATGACAACACAGGATGACAAGAGACTACTGATACACTAGACGATATTGATGATTACATACTAAGAGGAAAATAAATCCAACTTAACTTTTTGAACGATTTTTGGGAAATCAATATAACAGTCTTCTGAAGGAAGGATCTCACTGAAAGGTGTTTGTTTTATTTTCCTCTTAAAGGCATTTTTTGAAAGTTTTCTTAAAGTTTCCGGCGTTTCATTCCATATTGTTCCAATTCCAGAAAATGAATTCACTTGAATTGGGAGTCTGGTACCCTCACTCACCAGTGTTCAAAGAAAGTCATGTCCGATAGCCCGGGGCTAGTGGATTTTGCTATTGTTGGTTTTCACATGACGTCACTAAAATTCAATCTAAAAAACTATCCATCCTACCGAGATTTTACTTTCACGATGCATTAGAGCAGCTGAAAACTAATTGTCATACAAATTTTCGCTTCAAAAGGGTTCTTGGTTTTGTGATAGAGTACGCTTGAATTTCTAAGCTTTTGCGTGACGCGGCATTTACATGACGGCCAAGAGAGCTGTCATGTAGGTTAAAAAAATGACTTATTTCAGGAAATTTTGCCATCTAAACAGTTCATGTACTGGAAAAAGTATTATCTTAATGATTATGAGTTTCTCGAAGAATAAATTCACGCTTTTGTAGCAAAACTCGGTAACAGATGTTTCTGTTGGTTTCCGTCCGCCATGTTGGAGCTCATCCAGGTGAGCACCAGCATGGCGTCTCCATACAAATCTCTATAAATTTGGGTAAAACATTTCTTCCGATATCTCGTATATGAAATATTCCTCTGAGCTGAATCTTGGCGAGGGCCTTTGCATATGTACCTCCTTTCATTTTCCAGCTTCTGGATTTTATCTATTGAATGGTTTTGATTTTTATTTTCATCTATTTTGAATGGCGTGACACTGAAAACCAGCAATTGGGGTAGTGATTTTTGTTAACTTGCCCGACGTGAGCAAGTGCTGTTTTTTGGGAAATTCAAATTACAGAAGGGTTGTAATCAATCCTGCTTATCAAAAAGGGTTTTGGGGCTAGTTGAAATGACTTGCGGGCTAGTACATGCTGGCTACAGCTTGCCCAAATGGCAGGCTGTAAAACTGACTCTCACTAGGGACTCTTAGCACCGACGGTTTTCAGGACGGCTACGGGAACCGGAAATGAAGTCAGACTCTTTGCGCGCGCGCCAGTGTCACCCTTGGTCTCTTGCCGCCGTAGCGGCCTTCCCTAGTACGGCAAACCGAGTAGTTTGACGTACTTGCGACTACGGGAGTTTTAGGTGAGTGTTCATTAACCTTTTAATAGACTTTTTGCCTTATAATTTGAAAAAAACAACTTCTCCCTTTCTTCATAAAATTTAGGCCAGTTTTCTTCAGAATTGGTTTGATATTTTTGCTTTATTTACGCTTTTTTCACAGGTGTTGATGAGACATGTCGGTCGAAAAGCATCCCGAGTGAGCTTAATTTTTTAACGTGATTTTGCTTGTCCTTTCGGTTTTCGTTTTGATATAGAACGCTAATACTCTTTATCTAAATTATTTCTTAACGTTTGGACGAGGGCTTTTCTTTCAAGTTTTTTGCTATTGTTGTGTTTCAGTCACCTAACTATCTGGTTTTGTATCCGTGTCTCTCCGTAGTCACAGGAATTGTTTTGGTTGCTAAACTATTTCTATTTTCGCGGGTTTTTGGGCGGTCGGCTCCTGGCATCCAAGTTCCCGCGCGATTTAGTTCGCCGTAGCTGTCCTCAAAACCGTCGGTGCTAAAAGTCCCTAGGGACCTTAAGATCCGACGACGGCGATGGAAACGGGAACGCCGCAAAAACAATAGGTTTAATTAGCAAAACAACAATTTTGCACGTGCATCACGCTTTTTTGTACATTTCTTTGCCGTCACTGCACGACTACGACGTGAAAATGCCTAATTACACGATGTACAGAGGACGTACACAATCGACGACGAAATTTCCTCTCTCTTTCTGAACTTGGATGTGGTTCTTAGGAATTCAACTTTTGGAGGGATCGCCTACATTTGACAAAGTTAGTGACTTGGAGTAATCGCAATGAAGATTGAAAGAATGCGAATTCACTTTTTCAGCGACGTTTTCTCTGCCGTCGCCGTCCTCGAATCTTAAGGTCCCTAGTTGCGGAGCATTTGCTGAACAATATTTATCCTGCTGCACACTACTGCATCACTTTGGAAACTTGCTACGGTAAAACGAAGGTGTACAAAAATGGGGAACGCCATACTCTGGACTGTTACCTTTAGTCTATTTTTGCAAGCCCTTGACACTATTCTTGAAGACAGAAAAATAGTGCTCACAAAGCTTTAATTCCTCCGTGTACGCACTAAGAGTGCTATTATAAAGCCTCTTTCGATCGAAGGTGCAAAAAATATAGGAACTTACCCTTCCTTTTGAAAAGTTGGTCGTGAAATCTACTTCACTGTCAAACTTGATGGTAAACGGCTCCTTTCTGGTTCGCTTTTTCTTGTTTTGCTGGTCAGACGTTGATGTAGAGTTTGCCAATCCTAAGTTGTGTATTATTGAGAAAAAAAAGCGATAGGTCAATATTTAGACTTGGAAGGAAACGTTCAGTTAAGACATGAGAATTCTCTTTACGTTTAGCTAGGTCGAACCTCCCGTAAGGCATTATTATTGGTACTTACTTCGCGGGTATTTAATTTGGCAATTTTGGCGAAAGAGTATATTTCGCGGTACCCTGCACGCAAAGTCTCCTTCGATCTTCCTAGATAACTTATCTAGGAAGATCGAAGGAGACTCTGCGTGCAGGGTAATTTCGCGGCGTTTTATTTCCGCGATTTCAACACGCGAATATGATAAAAGGGCATTAAATTTCGCGATTTAAGCACTTCAACTTTATTTTATTTTTGAAAAAAAGTTTGAAAGTTTTCAAATTGCTAGTGAAACTGGAAAGCTTTACAAATTTTACCTTACTTCACTCTGAACTGATACAAAACGGAGCTAACCAGTTTAACACATATCCGGCCTGTATATGATGTTGATATTTCAAGTTAATAGTTTTTCTGTTATTTGAATTTTCTATATGAGTATTTAATTTAGCCTCCCCGCAGACGTCCTGTGGGGTTGTTCGTCACGTATTCATTTACATTCATTTGGACGTCTGCGGGGAGGCTATATTTAATTTCGCCTGCTTAAACTTCGTGAGGATTTATTTTTGCGGGTCTTTATTTTCGCGATTTGTTTGCAATCGCGAAAAACGTGAAATTAAGTACCAAAAAGGTATCCAAAATGCCAAGTTGGGCTCTGAGAGCCGGGAAGACTAAGATGCAGATAAAAATGGATTCAAATACGGTTACTTCACCACCGAACCTTAATATACCAGACACTGGGATTGGCGACCGTTTAATGCGTAAGTACCTTTAGAGAACTTGGAGCGGAGTCTCCAGTGTTGAGGTCCGGCCCAAGTTGACATGAAGTCAGATTTGAAGTATGAGTAATCACTTGGCTGAGAAGACAGCTCCAGACATAGGCTACCTGCCGTGGTGGCTGCAGAACCTAGATTTACTCTGTGAGCAAAAAGAAAAATAAAATAAATTGGAGCGGGTTTATAAGTGAACAGATCAGTCCTTCAGTCCTTTGCTTCCAAATGGAAAGGGTTAATAGGACAATCACATGATTTTTGGAGGGCATATAGTTTATTTGTAGCATCATTTGCGCCCCGGGAGCTGAGCGAGGGTGCAAATGATGTTACAACGGAAACAAATAAACTATATGCCCGACAAAAGTCATGTGATGATGATTATTATTATCAATACACAAGGCCAAATCGTACAAATTTATTTCATAAGGAAAGATTGTTAACATGAAATCATGTTGCGGGCTGCAAATTCCATTTACAGCCCGCACTTTGCCGTTTGCCCCGCGAAAAGGAGCGTTTTAGAGAGGTCAGTTTGTCATTTGGCTGAATGTTTAATTAAATTAATTTACTGTGGTTTTCCTAAGATGTAACCAGATTATTATGATCATGTTTAATTTTTATGTTATTAAATTTTAATGATTTCTAATTTGTAAGAGCATCGAATAAATACGGTATGTACGATGCTGTTAGCAGCATAACAGACAACCTTGATTTGTTCCACGCCCTATGAGTGACACTTAGTTCAATGATGACATAATAATATACCAGCATCCTCTGAGTAGAAGGTGGTTTCTATGAACTTAAGATATTCAAGTTGCCCGGGAGCAAAACAGGGTTCATAGTACAAAAAATTACATCCAATTTTTAAGGACTTTACAATTAGATTTTCAAGCACCACCTACCAGGAACGTAATTTCACAGATTGTACAAAAATGCACACTCCCATCCCATTTGAACAGGACTTTAAGGCTTGAACTCTTTTCTCCACCAACTACTCTACATTTTACAGTTCACTTGTCTTAAATTGATGATAAATTCTTGAATAAAACAAAAAAAAGCGCTTTATGCAAATCACCTTTTAATTAACTTCTCTGAGCTATGATTTATGAGTTTCTTGGACAACCATAAAGCATTAAACTACCTTCCAAGGTCGAAGAAAATTCAGAGACTTTTCAAGGACTTGTACTTCTTAAGGAAAAATGAAATTCAAGGACTTTTCAAGGTATTCCCCTACGTACAGTTCAAGGACTTGAATTTGCGAACCCTTCAAAAGCATGGCGCCACGGCCACTGGTTGATGCTGGAGCACGGCCCTGCCTGTGATCAGAGCTAAATTTACTTAAGAAAGGAGAATTCCAAGTAATGACTTGGAACGTGTAATAACTGTTAACAATATCGCCATTTTCATCTAAAGCTTTTTAATAATGTACACCTTGCATCCTGGGAAGTAACCATCCTAGCTTCTTGACCATCAGTAAAAGCAAGTGATGCATTGCATATGGGATTGTGAAAAACATTTTCACAGCCATCCTTTCCATATTCCACATCCTGTACAACAAAACAAACAAACAATATCATGTACTGAAGATATAAGAAAATCTTACAGCAAAAAAAGAAGAGACAAATAGATAGCTGTTGGTGAATGGAAGAGAATCTTTGAGTTTCTTTTTCTTGATCAGCTTTAAAAATACAGAAGTATCCTGTTAACCTGATCTCACTAAAAGTTCAAATTCCTTAGATTTGATAACCAGGGTTAATTTTCTTAAAATAGTATGATATTCTGCACAGCCTTTTAGATCTGTACTTGACCACTGCCACTTACTGAAGGTCATCCTCCATAGTCGCAAGGTTTAATTTGCAGATGTGCTCCTGGTGTGACTTAAGGTCTAGCAATAATTTAAACCCTAATCCTTCTGTCACATTTAGACCTGCAAATTAAATCCAGCAATTCATACGGCCTAATGATCTCCCTCCAGTCTTGTCTACTGATCACAGGTGACAATTTGGATACTTACATCTCCCATGTCAGGTAAATCATCATCACCATAGTCATCTCCCATTGTTTCTGGGTAATCACATTCTGGCTCAGTAGCTGTAGAATTCAATAGCAAAATAGGGCAGCTAGTTTCCATAAATCAGTTACACTATCATAACTGTTCAGTCTAAAACTAATATAATTTTAACTCATAATTGAATGTTTTTTTGTTTTTCAAAAGTTCTGACAACCTGTTTTTGTGAATGTCAAGGAAATAATAGGGCAAAAAAAATCATTTTTTTAAGGGAAAAAAAGGCATTCTAAGCTAGCAAGTAACGTACATGCATGAGACTCATTTTTATAGGGTTTTCCAAGATGGTGCACTACACTTGACATCGAGTGCTTCAGAATGAAAGTGCATGTCCACAAGAAACTTCATATTTTCTGTGTGCTAAGTAGATAGGCCTATGACAGGTGAGCCTCTGTATGGGTATTTCTGTCTAAATCGAAGTTGCAATGATCGCATCCCCATTTCAATCAGGTTTGACATCGCCAGTCATGCAATGAGGGCAAAGAAACCTGCCAAAAAGTGTGCTGCAATTCAGAGTTTTTGTTTGCTTATTTTCTCATTTCCATTGTTATTGCGGTTATGCTGAGCTCGCTAGTAGCGCTAGCAATTAAAACAATCCTTTAAATATGTGACGATTTTGCCTGAAAACCAACAATTTGATGGAAAATGTACAAGGAAACAGGTAAACCATACAGAGGCTTATTTGGTGAGGCTCGGTCTAAGAACGTCTTCTCAATCTCCTAACCTACAGTGATAAAGGGGCAATGTATCTCTTGGTTCCTCCCTCTCACCTGGTGCATTGATGTCAAAAGCATGTTCATTATTTTCCATTTCTGCCACCATTCTGCTGTAGTTAGTGTTGACCTGTAGAGATTTCACAACAGCAGTATAATATATGCAAAGTTTAATACAATAAATTATAATCACTTGTACTAAGAGATAAATAAAGGAAGTTGTCATTAACATGATGAATATAGAGCTTCAAAATCATTGTCCAAAACATATAGACACTTGCCAGCAATTGGTGTCACAATTACAAAATAAAAACAATTAATTCCTTTCACCTACGCAGCTACAGATTTTTTTTATCTCTAAACACGACAAGAATAACCATTAACATAGTCATTCGATTAACATTGAGATAGAAGGTAGTGTGTCCTAGCAATTGCCCCCTTCCTTTGCTGGGAATTCTCTAAAATAATAATCTTAAATGGCAGTATGGTACCTCGCCATTTCTTGTCCAGTTGGTAAATTCAAAATCAGCAAAGTGTGGACAGATTTGCAGTCCTTCAAAGTTTACACGTCTGTAAACATCTGCAAGAAAATAGTTACAAAATGCATTTTTTTATTTTGCCTGACTGAACAGTCTGTTACATTCACATTATCTTTGGAATTTGTGCCTCTTTTGATACTAAAAAAGTGTGACTGGTTCATTACTAGAGATCCAGAAGCCTGTTCCAGGTGTTCAGATCATGGGGAGCAAGTTAAATCGTACGCAAGCACAAAAGCAAAACCCCTCCTTTTTTCCCTCATCAATTTTTGTCCGCGCTCTACTATCTGAATGCCTGGAACAGGCTAGAGATCCAGAGATCAACACTAAGGAAAACAGTTTTTGGCCATATAATGGCTGTCCATCAGTGTTTTCCCAGAGCTGGAACATTTTGTGGAGCTTCTTATGATAAGGAGGTACAAGTAAAAGAAAACCAGTTTTGGTGCAGTGCAAAATGTTATAATTGTCAATGTGTTTCACCTCGGAGTTCAGACAGGTCCACCATACTGTTATCTTGTGTTGTTTGCCCTTCTGATGACACGTCCCTTGTTGTCATGGTAACTGATGCAGAGTCGAGAAGCAGCTCACAGCTGTCATCACGGACAAACAGGTGATTCAGGAGCAGACCACCTGTTCCTCCCTCATCAAAAGCAGCTGATGTCTTGTGGAACAATGGATCAACCTATCATAATAGAAAAATACACTGTAGAACAGAATCATCTGACATAGCCTAAGAAAACAGTCAATATTTTGTGATGCCACCGCTGGTTTCCCTGTGAAATGTAGTCTAAGAAACGACTACCAAGATCTGGTAGTCAAGTGCTTCTGATTGGTTGAAGCAAATTTCCCTTGTGGCAATCATAGACACCCTGACCTGGGTATCGACACATCATCAGTGTGAAAATTAATATTTCTGTGCTCATTCCTCGTTGATGTCATTACCATTGCAGAATAATTTACTGATTCAGCGTATAGAGTGTTTTTACATGGTGACATTGCAGCCATATTGGTGTCCCAAAACAATGAAATGGCAGCCATGTTGGTGTCCCAAACCAATCCTCTGGGAGTTTTAATCTTTTCTTATGCAAATGTTTTCTTTTGTTTCAATAAATTTGCATAGATGCTGGCCATGTATACCCATTGCCAATGGATGATATATGCAATTAAAGGACTTGAAAAAGGTCCTGTCCTGTAGTCTGGGACTAGTAGATTTTTCCTGGCGGGCCAGTAAGTAAACATTAAAAGCTCACTTGCCCAATGGGCAAGGGTCCAAGCTTGTCATTTTCTCACCAAATCATTAACTATAAAGATAAGTAGCCTCAAGCAAGCAAAATGTGAGAGCTGCTTGCCAAAAGGGCAAGTTGGAATTCAAGTTACCATAAAATTCCGAAAATAAGCCCCGGGAACTTATATTTTTGAGGGGCTTATCTACAGAGGGAAATTTGCATTTCAAAATCGATTGGGTTAGCGTTATAGTTGGAAGTAAATTTACCGTTTTTGCTTTGTTTTACTTTGTATTTAATTGAGGCAATTTTCCAAGTACAAGCCCCCGGGGGGCTTATATTTGGAGGAGCGATTTAACGGAGGGTTTTTTGCGTTACCAGTTTGGGGGGCTTCTATTTGGAGGGGCTTGTTTTCGGAATTTTACGGTACTTTGAACCCTGAATTAACACTTACTGAAGTAATAGGAGGTGGTAAATGGCCTGGGCTAGGCCAGACTCACAAGATGCAATGATTGACTAGTTTCTGGATAAAAAAATTCACTTTCCAATAATACTCTTGCTGCAGTTTTGAAGGAAAAAAACACTCCAGTCTTTTTACCATTTTTTCCATACATTTCAAGAAATCAAAAACCCTTTGTAAACCCTGCTTCCAATAATTAAGCTTACCACTTACCTCAAAAGCCAAGTCAAATTGGTTGACATTAAGGTTCTTAAGATTTGTCTCTATGGTATTTCCTGGCTTAGGATTGGCAGCCTTGAAAAAAATATATCACTTCAATTCAATCCAAACAAGCCATGAGAACGTTATTTAGTATAAAACGCAATCATGATTACAGGGCTCAAAAAAAGTTCCCATCTGGTTGTCGAGAATGAGCAGTTTTTTCTTGCTGGGGCAAGTAACTGTTAAAGGTCACTTGCCTGACTGGAAAGGATCCAGGGAAGTCATCCTCCAAATAAAATTAATCATCAGCTAAAACAAGCAGGTTGCTAATGCCCTGGGCAAACAAAACGTGAGAGATGCTTACCCAAAGGATGTGCTGGAATTTTTTTTTGAGTGCTATGAATAAATTGAATATCTTAATGAAGCCCAAGATACTAAATACTATCAACTTTCAACAAGTATCAGACCAAAAGAAAAAACACAATTTCAACGGTTTCTCTTTGGTTCAGCTTTATTATTATGCTTGTAGAGCCTTACTAACTTACTAAAGTGTCACCTAGAATAAAGCCCTGGATGATTTCAACTCAACTGCTAGATTCTCCTTGTACAAACTGTCTTGTACATGCTTGGGAATCAATGGGAAAATAAGAGTAGGAATCATTTTATGGCAAACACTACTCAAAGCACCCCTGTCAATTACATTTCAAGTGAACTGTAACTAACACAAACAACAAGTTAAACTGTCTCTGAACTTAACCTATATACAGGGTTCGTACCCGTTTTTGAACAAAAAATTCAAGGACTTTTCAAGGACTTTCAAGGACACATTTCCCATATTTCAAGGACTCTATTCAATTAAAAAAGAGCCTTAATTCTATGTCTTTTTTTAGTTCTTCCACAACATAGGTAATTTTATCTCAAAGGTCTTTCTGTGTTTGCTCCTTTTCCTTTGGAGTTCTACCTAATTATAAAGTTAGCACCGAAATTCAAGGACTTTCCAGCACCGACCGCAATTTTCAAGGACTTTTAAGGCCTTGAATTTTTTTTTAAAATTCAAGGATTTTTAAGGACTTTCAAGGTGTGAGCGAACCATGTATATATAAGAGAGTTATTGTATCTTACCTTCCTTGTTTTTTGAGGCCCCTGTTGTTCTTCTCCATTTCCTTCAATGGCATTCTCATCTCCATCTTAAAAGGAAAAATAAACCTTTTGTATCGTATACCGTCTGAGATATTATTGAGATCAAAGGATGATGTACCAAAGCTAAAAACAAACAACAACAACCACCCAAAAACAATCAAAACACTTCTGAATACTACATGTACAGGTGTATAACCAAAAACGATTTAAATCAAAAGAAGAAATTTTTCGCTGGTAAATCACTGTGGGGCTTAAAAGGTTTTACTATAGAACCTGTTTAGCATTATCTTAGCTACAATCTCTCATTTTCAGTCTGAGTGATTAGTTATGTTACTATGCAATCTATATTGGGAATTACTTTACAAGAGAAGATATTTCCATGCAATAGAAACCTTGATTCTCAGCTCTTCCTAAACCTCCTAACATTTTGTAGGCTTGTGCATGGATGGAATCAACTCGACCAGCATAGATTTTAGCACTTGCATCTAATGTGCAACTTGCAACCTGTGAAAAAGGGAACAGAAATGTTACACACTTTTGATAACTGGAAAGTTGCTTAGAGTATTCAATAGCTGCCAACTATAGGCCTTGCATTTTTTTCATGATACTTCTTTCATGAGATGCCTCATGAGAGAGAGAAAAATTATAGCAAAAATCACCGGATGTAACAAATCAACTGAACAACTGAAGAGTTGGTAAGTAACTGAAATAGATGAAAAAGTTCTGACAGCTTTAGTTGGGTTAATAACAAGTAGAGCTTGATGAATATACAAGGCTAGAGTCAGTAAGTTTTCAAAGGACATTTTTAATTTTAACTTCATTTATAACAGACATGTAAAGTAAATAAAATGTAAATTAAGTGTTCGAAGAAGTGCTATATACCTGAAAGTTAGTCATGTCTCCTTCTTTAACTGTCTTGATTAAGTCTTGCATGTAGTCAATCAGGTGTAGGCCAAAAGCATTCTTTGCATTGATTTTCTACAAAGATGAGAGTGTAATTTTTAACAACCTTCTTTTTTAAATATTTTCATATTTCAACTTGCACTTTTGTAACATTTGTTTTTAAAGTAATAAACAACACGGGGGAGGTGCTGGAGAAGCTGGTGGTGCATGGAACCGCAGCTGAGTGTAATGGGTAACCATGACAACCCTGAGAGTGGCATCCACCCGGGCACTGTCACACAGCTGACCAGTAGAAACTGACATTTTGTAATCTTACCATGGGGGAGGGCAGGGTAAGGTCAAAGGAGAAGAAAAACACTTTATAAGCACAAGTCATGAACAGCAAGTACAGCTCGGTAATACACATAAACCCCACTGTCAAGCAATCAGGGCACCGCTGCATAATTTCTCTCTCTTAACTTAGCCTAAATTTCATAGCCACAATTAACCCAGTTTAAGCAGTATGAAATGCCATGGAGTACTGCTACTCTACTCTAGACAAGACTCTATGACTTAACTCAGCTCCCCACCATCCCCATAAGCAGTAGTTTGTCCGGGTTAATTTATGCACCATTGTGAATACAGACAAAGTGGAGTAAAGTTTTTTGGCTAAGGAAACAATGCAAAAGCAAGGTTTGAATCAGGGTCTACAGATCCATACTTCAAGATGTGAACCAATCCACTGCCTCACCTCCACATGCTTTTGATGGCACTGCACAATATTAATAACAGTGTTTGTTTTTACTAACTTACATTTTCAGTTGATAATTTGATACAATTGGAATACAGGTCTTTCAGTTGGGCATTTGTTAAACCATTGGTTCCTCCAGTTTGGCTCCTAAAAGCAAATAGTTGCTAAAACTTTACATGTCCGGCCTCTGTTGTCCAAAGGTCCTTGGTTGTTCAAAGGCTGGATAGTGTGATAAATCTCTTAATCTACATATAGTGGATAATTGAGCAATAAAACACAGGATGTCGGGAGAACATGCGAAAAGCTTGTAAATCACATGCAGAAGGAGAGTGATTTACAAGCTTTTTGAGTGTTCGCCCATCATCCCAAGTGAGTTATCACGCCAGTAAACGCATAGGAAGTGTGGTCTATTGCCTTTATAAAATAACTTAAGTTTTGTATGAGTTTACCGGCACAATAAACCATAGGTTTTTAAGCAACCAGAATGCGTGTACTATTTTAGTTATTTTATAATAACTAATTTTGCAATAATATTAGTTTCCCAAATACTTATCCACTGGATAGTGATTTATCCAGTGGATAGTGCTATCCAACGTTTGAACAGCCAGGACCTGGCGTATTGAATAATAAATTTAAAGTACATCTTGTACAGTCATGTGGATTAAATTAACATGTGTTTTTATTATTACTAGTCGCTTCCATGGAAAGGGGGTAAATTATTGAGATCGTCAACAAACAATAAAAAATTGTGCAGTATTTTTTACAACCAAAGAGAATGTGTTGGTTGACTTTGCATTGATATATCAGTTGACAGCCTGTCCCTCAATTTAAAACAATGATGTCAACCAACAGTCTAGCGGTGTAATGGCTTCTCAGGCACATACTTGTGGGCATTTGGCCTACATCTATTGGGGAAAATGAAATACACTTGTCAATAAATGAGCCAAATTTGGGTCAACATGTCAGTCAATGACAATACTTGATCAAGACATTGACCAAGTTAGCGGACTGGTATCAACCAATGTAGCTCTGAAGAAGTAGGCAGGGAAGCAGGGTGCTTTAATAGGACAGTTGTGATATTGACTGGTCTCTAGAAAGTAATAAACTTCTGTTTTCCCTTGACATAACACAATGTATAAAATAATAATAAAAGTAATAATAACTTACAATAGTTTGTAACTTAGTTTATTTTATTCTCACAGTAATGTATTTTCGTTTTCTTTTAAACATATGATTGTAAAGCGCTATTGATCAGCACATGTAAATACGCGCTATATAAATTGGTAAATTATTAATTATTAATAATAATAATAATAATAATAAAGGGTTATCTTTCACAAATCAAACTTCTACCAACAATGCAATCCACAAGGTTTTCCACTCTGATTTATTACTTGTTGGATTACAGACGAATTGAAATACAATTGCTAATAACTTAAGGGTATCAGTAGTAAAACAGGCTAAAAACCTGAGGATTCAGTGCCAAAAGCTGCTTATTTTAAACTTAATCTTATGGTCAGCGGTCCTTCACCTACCGCGGCGCTAAGCTCTGGAATAACCTAAGAGACAATGTTAAATCTTCAGATTCTGTCAGAGTTTTTAGGAAAAAAATTGTTAACCTACTTTTTTCTGATCAATCTATGAATTTGTAAATAGTGAATGATCTATTGTATCTCACTTTTTTTAACGTATATTTATTATCTTATGTGTTTGATAATTTATTTAGCTATTTTAGTTGATTAGTTGATTAGTAACCTTGTAACTGAAAAACCCTCTTTAGGGAGTTGCAATAAAGTATGTATGTATGTATGTATGTATGTATGTATGTAATTTGCATTGAAAACCCTGTTTTTTGACACAGCGTCATAGCTTGTCCTAGATTATGATTAGAAATGGATCAGTCATCACGAATTCGATTCTTTCAAAGAGAGAAAAAGAGGGGGTTTAAGCTTTTTTTATCTCAGCTTACCGCTCGCTGTCAAGACGACTTGCGCTTCTCGGTGTGGCAGGACTTTGAAGGGTTGCGGATGTCGCTTTAGAAAGACGTCTCTGCCTCCTCTCGGCGGCGTCATCGTTCTCTGCTAAATGAGTTGTTGGTGTGTTGGTGCTTGCAAGAACAATCCCGCGTCTTCGTCGTGCATTTGGAGAAATAAAGTCTGGTGTTCGAAATGGAGATGCAATGTCCGCCATTGCCATTTCATGCGATCACCTACAATTCTACACAGTTTTGACTCCTACGATGAACGAAACAAAATGTAATGGTCAAAAAGTAATGGGGACTTTAAATATTTCTTACTTGGTCAAATTTTCAGGGTAGAATGTTAACTAATCGATGTGAACCTGACTGGATATTTTCTTCAAGATTATAAATCTTCGCGCTCAAAACAACCGTTTCTTCAAACAACCACGTGACCTTATTTGCACCCCTCCCCTCCCCACAGGAAGTCACTCTCAAGCCTCAAGATGGCTGGCTTTGTGACTGCAAACAGATGGGCAACTGGTATAGAAACTCATAAAACTTCGGAAGGAAGAATATTATGTACAGGGGTTGGATGTGTTGGATGTTTCCCTGAAGTCTTTTTATCAGAAGCTAGTGAACTTGGCGTGTGTGATGTTGACTTGACGAGTGGTATTTTAGGTCTCCGACCTTTCTTGGACGAAGAAAATTCCCGTGAAAGCTTGCACCTGAATTCAAAGAACTTTTCGAGGAGGCAAAATAAATTGAGAACAAGGAGAAAGAAACAGAGAAGAAAAAAAGATGTTAAGTACGGGTTATCTGACAAGGGACAAGAGTCACAAGTTGAGAAACAGGAATTTTTTTTGGACAAACCACAAAAGAGTTCGTCTGTTGCTACTCAAACGGAATTGTCCGAAATGGGGATTGGTGTAGAGCCTTTAACATTAGAAGTTGTGAAGACGGGATCCGAACAAAATTTGCCTTCGTTTGAAAATGATAGGAAGGTAGACGAAGAAGGAATCCTAGGTGCTAATGAAAAGCAAAATAAAGTTAATTCCGCCTTTGTCGAGGTTGACGACAACGTAAACAAAACACAGAGGAATTCAGAAGGTTTGTTTGACCAGCAATCAACGCGCTCAAGACTTGGGAAAATTTTAGACAAAATGTATATTGTAAGCAAGAAGGAAATTGCCCTAAGCTCATGCGATAATTTAATTAACGAAGATGACTGCAGTGGCAATCCGATATTGCAAGATGCTGCTTCTTTTGGAGAAGACGCGGTGTGCTTCTTTTTTGCGCTCGAGTACTACAATAGTCAACGAATTGTACCGCACTTTAGGGTTATGGAGATCATTGATGCGTTAAGTACAGTTGTTGCTTTGAAGGACATCAAGTGTGTTCAAAGAATTTCTGGGCGGTGGCAGATCGTTTTAAAAAACCGGAAGTACAATAAGCTTCTGAGAAACGGTGGTTTAAAGCTGAGGGGTCGTGTTTATGAACTTGTTGATGATGTTGATTGTTATTTTGATGTTGTTCACTGAAAGATTTTAAAAATCTTCGTATTGGTCTCATTTATTAGTGAGTGAATTGTTAAATGAAGGTGAATTCACTATTAGGAAAAGGTGTGGAGGAGAAATAATTACTGTAATCAACAAAACTGTTCAAACAACTGTTCAAACCTGACTCAGAGCCACTAGATTCAGATGTTTGAACAGAGTGACCAACATCTAATTTCTCCTAACAATATCAAAACATAATGAAGAGTAAAGGTTTTGAGAATTATCAAAATGATCACCAAGGGGAACGTTATTTGATGTGATCTTTTATCAAATTCTCTCAACTAATTCTCTGAGGAAATGTATTGAGATCAGTCTGGAGAATTTTTTGTGAGGAGTGTTAACACTGTATGCAAGATGGCCCAGCTAAGCATCATTGCATATTGCTTCAAAGGATAGCAGTTCATTAGAGCTCCTAGAGAAAAGTTTGCAATCTGATAAGAGTGCCTTTAAAAGCCCTTGTTGAGTTCTGTTGACTATGGTAAAAACATGATTTTTTCCATGTTGTATCCATATATTGTACGGTCTCACTTCCATGTGAAACCACCTGTCTTAAGCAACCATAATATATTCAAAACAACAAAATTTTTCCAAAGCTCATTAGTGAAAAAAAACTCTTGTAAGCAACCATGACCACGTTTTTCAAGACAGTTTTATGATTCCCCATTTCTTTTTAATTAACACCTTAAAAGAACCTGCGAGAAACATGGACATCTGATCTCGATGTTTGCTATATACTACCTGACTCAGAGTATCCTGAAGAACTTTTACAACTAGCATTGAGCTAGAAACATCATAACTTGAAAAATGCATTTAATAAATTCTCTTCAAGATGTGTCTGGTGCCGTCCTCTTCTATGAAGAGACCCCTTTGTTGTTCACATTTTGGTTGGTCACTAATAGGAGGTTTGGCTGTATTCCAGCTTTCAATTTAACAGGAAATAAAAAGAACTGGTAACAGTTTTCAATAGTAATGGATTTCAAATTGTCAAACTGGGATGATTTTCTAGGCTGCAAGGGTGGTCTGCCACTCACTCGGTCCTCCCCTAGAAGAGAGTTTGCTCAGGAAGGGAGTGCAGGCCCATTTTCCAAACAGCAGATGGTAATTAAGCCTTGGGTGCCCTGTACAATGAATAAATTTGCTATAAAGTTCTTTTCAAACAATGACAAAATTTACACAATAATCTCTTACCTTTTTAATGAGACATTTGTATCAGAAATACAAACTATGCCAAGATTATGTACATGGTGTATAAGCATCATAAATCAGCATTTACAAGGAACAAATTTGTTTGATAAGTTTCAAATGAAACCAAAACCCCACCCTGCCCCACACCTGAATTGACTTATTAACATACAATCCAGACAACAGTAATAATTATTTTACAATTTCAACAACAACTACACCTAAGTAAACATACAGATTATCTGCATTGTGTCAATCCATACATAGATTGGAGTTATGCCCAAAGAGAACACAAAACACAAAGCACTACACAGAACACAACAATGAGAATAATAATTTTATGAAATAATGCGCATTTTGTTTCTGAAAGGACAGTGAAAACCAACCCGGCATAAACCTGTAGGCAACAAGTGCAAATAATGACATAAGTCTGGTTAGCTTTAACTGGCCTTCACACATAATCAGAGAAAAGCAATGGAAGCCAGTCATATCGATTTCTTTTTAGAGACTGATGACCAGTCCCTCAAGTGTTTGTGTACGTCTTACTAAAGAAACCCTTGCAACAAAAAAAGCACAGTAAGGAAGCCACAAAACACTTGTGACCTCACAAGGATATTTTGATAAGTTCCAGCGAAAAAGGCATTGCATACATAAAAATTGCTGCAAGTCTAATCCTTCAGTACTGGGCACAGTACACAACTTGGGCAAAGGCTTAAAACTAGCATGATAAACTCTAAGGAAAAATGTTAAACCTTCATCCACTGTAGAGCTGGGCCCAGCTGTTCGAAGGCCAATTACCTCGCTAATCAGGATTAAATTTTAATCTGAGTTTCTTATTCTTCTGTTCAAAAGCATTTTCACAGATAAGCTTCTCGTTTCTTTATAGAACATCACGACCAGACATTGCAGGCAAAAAGAATAAAACTGAATTCTCATATCTGAATTGAAATTTAGCACTAACCCTGGTTTGAACCACCTGGCCCTGTTTTATCAACCAGGTTGTTATTTAGCTTTAAGAACACATTTGATATATAAAGGTTGCTACCGGAGCAAGACAGTTCATGAATTTTAAATTCGAAACCTACATAATGTTAATTTTTATAACTAGACAATAAGCACCCCAAAGCAAACATTAAAAATTGAGTCCAACTCTAAATCATGGATGTTAGTGCTAGACTTGTGAAGAGCTACAATTCCTATGAATGGTAACAAATCTTTACAACCGACTTATTGAATGAAATGAAACTATATCAAGTATTGTGGAAGGAAAATGTGAAACTGAAAAGAAAAATGAATGAACAACTGGTTGTTTCTGATGGTTTAACAGGAGAAACATCCATGACACATTTTCATGTCCTTTGTTTTTTCCAACAAAGCAAATGTTTGCAAAAGTATTTTTTTCTCCCACACATATTTTCTAAAGACCAGCCTACTCCAGTTAGCTTGATAGAGAAAAAATACAATACCTATGTATCTACAGGTAGTCCTGCCCAAACACTATGTAATAAACACATAAGACAAAGTACTTACAGCTATCTTGACTTTTAGAATATTTTTGTATATACAAAGTTGCAATACAATCATGTATAAACAGAAAAATCTGCTTTTGAGAAAGTAATTTATAGGTTATTTTAACGCCCCGATGGCAGTGTAGTGTGTTGCGGGTTCTTTTGATTCGTATCAGAATTGAGGAAATCCCACATTAGAATAGTGTCATCATGAGAACTACTGACTATCTGAAAATCATCAAACTGCAGTCTGAAAACTCTGCCTTGATGTTCCTGTTAAATAATCAAACAAAACTATTAATATTATTGTTTAGTGACATGGCAGGTTTGTTATGAGTAGAAAAAGACAGGACAGATCATCTTCTGCCATGTCCTCCGAACCTAGTGTATCAACGCCATTAACTATTATAATTGGATGAAGTACCGGTACATACATTCTTGGTGACTCAAACCCGCTTAAGAGAGCATTTGAATTTTTGGTTTTGTAGTATTTGCCATTTCATGATCATTTTTTTGTCTTGCGATTTCCAGTTTTAGTTTCCACAGTGGTTGATAAATTTTGTGTGTGATAATTGGTATTTAAAAATCCATATCCACCCTACAAATGGTTATTAGGAATTCCAAGGCTTAAAGGGGAGGGGCTCTTAAAGGCTAATTTTTTTAAAAGAAAGTCTGAAGTTGACATAGAAATTCCAGAGGGGACCGGTGGGAGGGGTAGGTCCAAACAAAAACCCCTCCATGGGAGGAGTAGGGATATTTTCTGAAGTCACATTTAGTAAATGCTTCTAATTTGAGAAGGTGTCAACTTGAAGCTGATGTTTCATGTAAATGTGCTTCTTTTCCAATACAATGAACACATACCACAAGTGTTCTCAAACACAATGTTCCTGCAGGGGCTCTTGGATCTAGTGCAGCTTGAAGGTCCCACACTTTGATTTTCCTTTTGTGAAATGAAACAATAATATCTATTATTACTTAATATATTATTATTTTAATAGTACTCTGTAAACAATCAAACTTCAGCATGTACTACATGTGTGCATAATGCTTTCCTTTTTACTCCTTTACATGAGAGTATTTTAATACAAACCACAAAGGGAAGTGTGGACACTGCAAATGTCTTATAGACACTTATAAAATAACTAAGATAGTACGCACGCTTAGGCAAGAGGCATGATTAGGCAAGAGGCATGTTTGCATGAGAGTATGTAAACATGGTTATGACATCAAGATGTTTTGCTTTTTGCATGCTAATCATGCAAGCACAAATTTGAAAAAGTTTATCTAAATTACCCACTCTCTCATCAGTTCAAACTTTAAAAATCTTTAAACATGCAGTGTCAATAATTTTTTTTTGGAAAGCATCTTTTTTGCAAAACAAGAACTGATTACGCATGCAAGACTTTGCGACTGTTAAGAATTTCTCCTTTAATCAGTGCCACAACAAAGAGTTTTGCATTTTCTCTCAGAAAAGTTGATTTATAAAAGCAATAGGAAACTTTTTTCCTGTATTTGCACTGCCTTATATAAACACTTGATGGATTGGGAGAATTCTTGGCAGTTATGCAAACCCTTGACTTCATCGCAGGTTTGCATAACTAACATGGAATTTAAATGTTTTCTATTGCTTGAATAGGAGGACAAGCCAACAGTTTAACAGTCAGATGAAACTTAATCAAGCTTGAAACCAGTCCCAATTGTAGTAAATGGCCTTGTCCACCAAGTATCACCAGCATTTTTGAGAAGTTGAAAGGAGTTTTCAAGTTTACGTTTTGTCTTTGTAATGGTAAACATCTGATCAATATCTGTTACATGCATTGGGACTGCATATACTTCCAGAGTTTACTCATGAAACAATCTGACCACATTTTAAACCCAAGTCCCTTTATTACTGTGATAACTTTATTACATGTCTACTAAAAAAGAACACTTTGTACACCCAGTCTTCCTGTGGTCTTAAAAAAAAAAATGGCAGAAATTCCTTTCAGTTCCCTTACCCATCGTAAGCGCCACTAACTATCCTTCTGTTGTCAAAGCGAATACATCTGCAAAACAAGATGGTGACATATAAGAACTGTGCCAACTAGAGTACCCACCACAAGCATTGATATCCCATTCCACTCTTTCATTGGCAATGCAAAGCATAATGCTGTAACCAACCCATAACAAAAACACAGCACTACATAATTTATTACAGTAGAACTTTCTTGAATAAAGTTTAGGAAAAATTTTTCAAAAAATGTTTTCATCATACAGTAATATTATTGATAAAGTGAAAAAGGTTGTCACAGAAAAACACAGAATGTGTTTCCAAGATGCTGTGACTGAGAGTAATTTAACCCCCTTTACTGTATACATACTGGTAATAATTTTATGATAAAATTAGAGAGAGAGAAAGAAGAGAGTTAATTTATGAGAAATAACTTGTGCTTTACAGAACAACTTCTGACGTAGGACGCCATACAGCATTTTGACCTCTATTATAGTTAACATCTCCATTTGACAGATAGAGGTACAAAAATTAATGAAAATCCTGAGTTGAGCACACAGTTCAAAAGCTACTTGTTACCTAAAAATATTTATTACCTGACTAATTCTTCATGCCCTTCTAAGACTCTGAGACACGCTCCACATTCAATGTCCCATAATCTACAGGTAGAACAAGATACACTCATTACAATTAGGGAGTGGCTTTGCTGTTTGTACCCAGAAAAAATGTACAGAAAGATTAACATATCCTTCTGTTGCCATTAATTTTATGAGCAGCAGAAACAGTAAACACGATTATGCCTCTGAGAAAATGTAACACAAAAAAAATTAATAGAACCTTTCAAAAGCACTGAAAGTTGAAAATGTTTGATTCAAATGGTGAAACTATCACTGAATTCGGTCCATGAATTCAGAAGACAGAAACATTTTTCAAAATGACTACTCCACTACATAATTATATAATAATATAATTACTCTACATAACTGACTCTTAGGAAGCACAAAATATTTTGACTACTCCACAAAACAGTAAAGACAGTTTATTTTTCTCACATTGCCATTTAAAAGGGGCTCTGTCATGGCTCTCTGGTTCATTTTCTTCATAATGTAAATTACAAGACTTTAATCATATGAATAGAACTTGAGAAATTACTTGTGAACTACAAAAATCAGAGCTTCGTGTCCAAAAAATGTGTCTTCCAAGCATTGTATCAATGTAACAAACAACAAAAATGAATTTTGAAAAACTGTTAGGCTAACAAGTTTTCAAAAAACACAATTTCAAACTGTTTCAATCTCCTTCACATTTGTCCATCTGTGCCTCCATTGGCATTTGCTGCATTATTTTATGTTTTGTACATGTTGGTAGTTCTCACTGTTTGAATTTTGATATATTTTGCAATAGAGCTCCTTTAATATTAACACCTGCTATACATGTATATTAATCTTACCTAATCGTATTATCTGAAGAACCACTAACTACCAGTCGATCCCTGTACTGTAAGCAGGCTATGCCACGCTTGTGTCCATTGAGGGTTCTGACAAACTCACAAGTGGAAGTACTCCACACCTAAAGATAAGCAGAATTCATTAAGGTTTCCCTATGATTTGACTCAAGTTTTAGGTCGAGCCTTAGGAGCCTTCCCCTTAATGTTTTTACCCAGTGATTGTGTGGCTCACACAACATCTAGTCAAACATGAAATGTAGTATTATGCTTGTTTCAATAATTCTCATTTTTACAGATTTCACTTTGTCAGATCACCTTGTAGACTTGTTACAAGTTGACGTCAGGAGTTTCTTAGTGAGCAGAGTGAGCTTTCTAGCACGCCAAGCGGTTGAGTGGGGAACAAAGTCGCGAGAGGTAGACTTGCCTCGCTTGAAGGGTTTCCATTGCGTTTTGGGCCAAAAATGGGGAGTGGCATGACTTGCTTTTGTGGTTTTAGGTTACATTTGTGAGTCCTTTCCACTCCAACGAAAACAATCAAACGTGTGTGTGTTTTTCCAATATGAAAATAGCAAATTTGTTTACTTTGTGCTAAAGTTGTCACAAACAAAGATTTTGGGCATAAGTTAAAAGAGCTCAGGTGGGCGGGAAAAAAAAACAAAGCTTGTTTTAATCTAGAATCAAAGTCAGCAGTGACGTTTTTTTAACAAATATTTTTTGCTGTATCATAAACTGTGCTGATCAGAACCGGTGAGGCAAATTTATTAGAAATTTTATATTTGTCTTACAGTCAAAACGGCAAAACCATGAACACTATAATAGTTTTATCCCAGTTTATATAGTTTTAGCCCACTTTCAAATATAGTTTTTTTTTTAACCAGGACCCATGTTGACAGCAGTTTTTATTACTGAAATGGTCAAACTGTTAAAATATCTTGTTATTATTATTATTATGACTTGAAATAATATTTTTATTTCAGGAATCTTCATTGTGTTACTACCAATCATAGCCTTCATAATTTTACTTATGAACAAGAACATGGTCCACTGCAGATGTTCGGTCCTGCAAATGGAGTATGTAACTACCTAGCACTGGAAAAGATTTATTTCATGTAGATTCTTTTGATTTGCACATTTTTGCCACGTGAATTATAATGACATAAAACAATAATTATCTCAGAAGAGGGGAGGGAGGGGGGGGTGGATTTGGGGGTCACGGACATCCCAGGACCCACCGAGCTACACCTCTGGTGACCAGTAGTTCATGATCAGAAACGAACAGAGTGGATAGCACTATCTGATTTTAAACAAATGGAGCCTGGTCTCAAGCTTTTTTTAAGGTGTTAAACAGTGAAGGACTGGCCTGAAACATGCACTTAAGTAGATTGTACCTTAATTGTTCTATCTCCAGAGGCTGACACAATGTATTTGTCATCAAAGTCGACGACATTTACAGCAGCTCTGTGTCCAACTAGCACTCTTCTGAGGTTGATGTCTGTTGGTGATTGCATATCCCACACAGCTATGGAGCGATCCTGTACAAAAAAATTCCAAGGAAACATTTTTATTTTATACAAAAATCTACACGAGTGATTTTTATCCAGTTATTTTATCAACTAACTGACTTCCTAAGGAAATGTAGAAGAATCTAAGACCAGCAAAGACAGTGAGTTCTCAAAACTTCCACCCGTAACTTCCTTAGCCCTTTACAACACAGCACTCTACAACAACTGTGCATAATGCAGTAGTCTTTTTTAACATTATTCATTTCAACTTTTTATTCACTTCTAATGGAAGAAGTGCAATATAATTTCTTCCTTGGCTCAGTTATTTTCCATTGCTTTTGTTTGGCACTTAACTGAAACCATCATTCTGGTTGGAAATCTTGAGTATTAACATTAATTAAGTAAAAAAACTTTGTGGGAGGAGAACTCGCTAAAAGTATATCCAAATCAGCTGAAAGGACTAAGGAGAACTGTAGAAAAATTGCATTGCCAAAAATCACAGACCAAAGTTCTTGTTTATAGAAGCTTCTCACAAATTGGGCCAAAAGTAATTAAGGCTGGTTTTCACTACCAACGGAGTCCGGATTGAGTCATAATCAGAAGTGTAGAGCTTATGATCTAGTGAAAACAGTGTCCCGATGCCGCTTACAACTCTGTTGATCCGCTTATGATCTAGTGAAAACTAGATTGTAGGAGTCGGAAGCAGAAGTGGAAGAACTTAACCAATCACAAAGCGTGGGCATGTGCATTGTGATTGGTCTATCCTTCTGCTTCTGCTTCCGACTCTGACAATCTGGTTTTCACTACATCATAAGCAGAATGTAAACGACAGAGTCATAAGCGGAGTCGGAAGAAATGGAAACATTCTGATTCTTCTGACTCCAATTCTGTCGCACTTATAACCCCACTTACAATTCCAACTCTGACTCCGCCACTAGTGAAAACCAGCCTTTACAGATGAGACCTTTATTACACTTGGGTATAAATGTTAAGATTGGACATTAACATTTGGGTCCACTTATTACACTTGTGCCTTTGACGGCTTCCCAACAAAAATTACTCAGTTGGTTTTGCCCATCATAAGTACCCCTTGAGTTGGTTCCTGCTCTTGGTCCTGGGGCTTGTTTCTTGAAAGCCCTGATAACTTTTTATCCACAAGAAGCTGTTTCATGTCTTTTTTGTGTTTGCATTCAAGATCAAGGTTCCAATAATTTTGAAAATGATATAATAAAACTATCAGTTGGTTGATAAGTTAGGAACTGTGCTACTATTCAACAGGTTTTGATTTTGAAATTTGCCTTCAAGCCTGAAAAGTTTCCGTGCCTCTCAAGAAATGGGCCCCTACTCCCTGGTCCTGTCCCTCACTTTTATGATAAAGTTGGATACCACTTTACAGTCATGCCAGTCTGTCAAGCATACTCCCATATATTCCATTAATGAATCAGTTATTTGAAAGATGAATCTGTTAGCCGCAAACAGTATCAAATTCAAATCTGCATTCCTGTATCCGTAATGAACAGTGGCTTTTTACAATAACCTCTCTGTATTCAGCCAATAACAAATTCATTAATGGAACCTTCGGGAGTACACTTGTCCTGGCCGCCCTACAATGTACTTTCCAACAGTATCCCTCATAGAGAGTGCTGACTGTGTACTACATAAGAATTTATTTACCTTTGAACATGTCACCATCATGCCATCTTGAAATCTCAGATGAAGAACAGCCTCACAGTGATGGATTAAAGTGTTTAACATTTCACCAGTGTGAACATTCCATACCCTGCAGAAGAAATTGTCCACTCATTTAACAGTTTATCCTGAGTCTGACTCCTTTTTTCCGTACATTTTTGTTAAAGGTTAAAAAAGAAGAACTAACATACTGGTAGATAGGGTTCATGAAGAAAGTCCCATAAACTTATCAGACCAGCTGCTAGATTCTCTTAATTTGAATTGGCTTAAGTTTTTTTGGTGAAATGAAGGGAGAATTTAATGTAAAATTGGGAGTCATTCAGACTTATAGGGTCTTTTGAAATACATATTACTCTCTTGCTACCAAATTAAAGGACTGTCTTTCAATAAATACAAATGTAGATTAATAGCACCATACTGATAGAAATAAATAAAAAAAATTATTAAGTACCCTGAAGCACCTTTTGCTTTGCTTTTGCAAACATTACCTAACAGTGGAATCACTTGAACCAGTGACAGTAACATTCTCGTCATATTGAAGACAAAGAACAGAGCCAGTATGGCCAGTTAAAACTTTGACACATTCTAATGTGTTTTTGTCCCATATCTACAATGAAAACAGAAACAAATTATTGAATTAGTACTGACAGCTGAATTTGTCTATGACAACTACTGGTTAAATATAACCGAGACAAATGCAGGAAAAGTCTTGCCTCGGGACAAGAAACTATGATGCCATGCAAAGGTGCTGCAGTTGAATGTTGATACTGATACTGGATCTCGTGGTCAACAAAGTTGTTATGACAAGAATACATTTGAACTTCAAAGTGTTATCCATGGTACAGTAAGCCTGCCGTCGATCATCCTCTCCCTTCATATATCTCTATTATTTTGTCTTTTGTGGGAAGAAAGGCATGATACATATACATGCTATTTACCAGATAACCAGACAGAATCTGGAAGCATTTCTGACTGGTCAACAGTTTTGTTCTAATTAGCTGAGGATTAGGTTTGACATCCCACAGGATTCCGGGGTGTTTGAATGAAACATACCGGTAACTGATTCGCATAGTTAACATAATCTCTCTGGCTTAGGTTTTATTTTCTTGTTTTTGTGGGAGAAAAAAGATATTGAAATGAAATTACTCGATCCAGCTGATACATGTATTACTCCACACAGAAATAGGATTGTGCTGGTTTTCCAAAGAAATGATAATTGAACATAGCCACTGTTTTGATTTCCCCAAGCACAAAAATATTTGGTAGCAAATTAAAATGTTTTAAACACTTCAAACACAGGTCAACGAGATGTTGATTTTTCAAAAGCAGGGGTTGGTTGGCAGGTCATGCAAAATTTGTGAAGATCAGGTGTTCTTTTTTCCCTCTCCTCTAACAAAAAGCCTTATTGGAGGATAATGTTACAGTATGCAGAGTGAGTTACTTGAAAGCCATGGTACAAAAATTATGGACCAAAGGGTAGAGAGTTTGAGCAATGAGGATGGTGGTGTTAGTGAGAACACCACATTACAATGGCATTTTCTATCAAAATGGTCAAGCTAGAGAGAGGGCACTGCCTTGTAGCCCAACTATATGCACTCTGACGTAGCACATACCTTAATTGTGTTATCCCTAAGACCACTAACTATTTTGTTGTCATCATACTGCAAGCAGTAAACACCTTTGCTATTTTCACTGCGACAGTAGATCCGATGAAGAGAATGACGGCCACAACGCCAATTAGTATCAATTGCCTAAAAAACATCAAAGAGAAAAAATGGCTGAGGCAACTCTGCAATACATAACAAATAACGCAGCAAACAGAACACATTACCAGGTGAAAAACAGAAATGTTGAATAAAACTTGCTACATGCCAGCCACTTTAACCCACAGAAACACAAAACAGTACTTTTCATTATTTCATTACTTTACTTTTCTCTGACCCACAGAACATTCAAAGCTAAGAATATGCACTTAATACACAAGTTCTGGGCCAGGATGTTCAAAGCTGGGTTAAGTTAACCCAGGGTTAGTGTGAAATTTGAATTCAGATATTAAGGCTTAAAAAGCAAATTCAGTTCAATTCTTTTTGCCTGCAATTTGATGATTGAATACGCTAAAAAGGAGAGAAAATATTACTCAAGAAATTGCTTTTGAACAACAACATTTTAAGAAAAACTGGATTAATATCTTTCAAAGTTTTCGTGTTACTGACATTACAGTTTTCAATTATTTGAAACAAAGACAAATGTCATGTCTTACATTTAAGGCCAAATTTCTGAGGAATAAAATAAACAACCCATCTCAACTCATAAAAACTAAATATGAACCCGAGACACTAAAGTAACTAACAGTAACTAACTAGGTAAGAAATAGGGAAAATTAAGAGAAAAAGTTGATGTAAGTGACTGAGGTTTTATCGATTAGGTCATGCTACATGAACAATGATTGTTAGAAATAGGTTAACTGTACCTCAAGGTCCTCATTAATTTTTGGATAAAGTCTTCTAAAGAAAAGATGTCGAGGAGGGTCTGCCACTTGTGCTTTAAACAAATACTGTCCCCTAACAGAGAAGAAAAATGGCATGTGTTATTCATGAGTTAACACATGCCAACATAACCCTGTAATTGGCATGTGAGCTATTAAAGACATTGTCTATAATGATTTAGTATTCAAAAACCGCCATCAGCAGCATATGTAGGATATTATCGACAAGAAGGGTCAACTAAATACTGCAAGAACAATAGTTTTTATTCACTCACACCAGCTTGGAATGCAAATCTAGTGAGAAAATCTAACCATAATTGTCTAGGGTTTGTAGTGCTATTATTTTGATTGGCACTGAGACTGAGGACAATGCTTGTCCTTTAACGGCATGAAATTGGCCAGTACAGACAGTCGCGTGCCTAAATTTCCCATTTAGATGAGCAAATTCTGAATTCGGTGACAAGAATTCTCCTATCCTTAACTTTTTATAAGGAAGCTTTTTTTTCTTTGTTGAAGTCTCTATTTTATCCAATCCTTTTCCCTTTGATTGGATCTGCATATGTCAGATTAAGATGTAATCCATTGGGAAATTGACTACTGGTAATTTTAATTTTCAGTGGACAAAAACTTTGCACAGAAAATTTTAAAGCATGTTGAATTCTTTTTTACATTTTTCAAGGGTAAAAGATAAAAATTAGTTATCTGTAATAACACCAAAGACAATATTTCTTATGGGAGCACAAGAAATTAAATAATTTTCAAATTTCATGTAGGAATAGTAAAAACGCAGGTAAAAATTTCATTTTGGTCCATTTTGTGAGATTTGAAATTTCAATGGCTCTAAGCCTTTCATAAAATAAACTTATTTTCAATAACAACTATTTAATTTATTTCCATCTTGTCCTAATATTATTACCATCCCTTCCTCTCTGACAACCCTCTCCATAATGGATCTGTTCGGACTTTTCTTTCAATAAGCTTCTTCCATAGCATTCCATCGGAAATTACTCTGTTCCACTCTTTACAAACTACCTCTGCTGCACAAAGAGACTTGGCATCCAAAAAGGATAAGATATTTTCAGCTATATGGTCCAACCCCTTAGCTGTCAAACAACAAAAAACACAAGTACATTATTTTTTAGTGAACCTATTACATAGTGATAAATGAATGAAGGGGTCATATCCCAGGAGGAGGGGGTGCTCCAGATTTCAAGTGAGAGTCAAGTTTTTTTTGGATTTGAAATATTCGATTCCAGCATTTTTGGGGTAGGAAAATTTGGCAAGTATTTTTTGGCTGACTTGAATTAATTAAGAAGGGATTTGTGAGTAGTCAAAACAATCTGAAGATTCGTGGCAGAACCCACTTATGATAACTTCAGATGTATGATGAATTTATAAACAAACACAGACATTCAATTTCTAAATGTTTTTATTGTTCGTGTTATATCATTAATTTTAATGCCTTCTGGAAATTCGTAAGGCTCAGAAATTTGGCATAAGATTTCTATAGGGTTAATTTTTGGTCCAGGGATTTTCTTGCGTGTTGAATTTTGCCCTGATTTTATCATCCCTGACTCTTGAAATGCGGAAATATTGGTGTACCAAAACAATGATCAAAGTGGCGGCCATGTTGGTGGTCCAAAAAATAACTATCGGGATGTAGGATCTCATTTCTTGTGTAAAAACATCTCTTTTGTTCCAAAAAATTGTGTATAGCTGCTGACCAGATGAGTGAAAATAGCTATACAATTTGTTTAAAATATACCAAGGGGGTATCTAACATTTCTGAAAGTCACAGAATGACAATTTTGTTAATAGAAATGTCAAATGGGCATGTCCACCCTCTCCTCTTCATTCTCATCTCCAGAACTGCAAGCACCATACAGTGTAGATCAACAGCTCTGCAGTGCTTGACACTAACTTTGTTTGGACACTAGGCAATGGGCTGGTAAGTGAAATAAATCACTAGCCCATGAGAAGAAGCCACTGGTCCAAAAATAGCCTGAAAAAATACCCAAGAGGCTAGAGCCACTCTTCCTGCATCAAAAGCAGAGTTTGAAAGATGCTTTCTCAATTGACAAAGGTGAGTTGTTAAAAAAGCTTGAGATTTTCTGCATTCCTGCAGTGAATGTGTACAAAAAAATTCAAGATGGCAGACCTATGGTGGCTCTTACCCAGGTCCCTACTTTATTGAGTGACATGAGAGTGACGCCATAAATTCCATTCCAACATGGCATCCATTTTGCGGGTCAGCCGTACAATACCTCCATGGTACGGATAGAAAGTCCTTTGGTTTACATTTAACACTTAAGATATAGAAACTATGACGAAGCATTTTAGAAAAAGGACTTCCAAGGTAACAGAGTTGTAGAAATATTATTTTGTCCACTAAACTCACTGGTAAAGGGGGCTAGGAGGAGCACATTTTTACTAGCCCAACGTGAAGTTTCACTAGTCCTGGACAAGACTACAGTTTGTGTTGTGCAATGCTCTGGGTGGGGCCAAAGCAGGACATCTACAAAACACGGTTTATTTTTGGCTTTCTGTGCAGCCTCTACTTCATAGCTTAAAAAGAATTATATTAGATTCATAGTGCACTTTTTTTGCCTTGAGGCTTAAAAAATGAGTTACACAACATGTGAAGCTTGGTTTTATTATCATTGAGTTATTTACCTGTGTAGACTGACTGGAATATGGGTACAAATCAACTGAATACAGGGTATGAATCAATTGAAATCTGAGTGTGAATTAACAAGGTACGAATTGACTTGGGTACCACACAAGCAGTTCACGTGTATTACCCTGGTCCCACCCAGGGTTCTCAATCTGTGGTTCTGACCACAAGAATGGAAGATTCAGGGGTGAGAACATCTCCTCAGCTACAGGCAAGACATTTATAGGTGCAGTACAGACACCCAAATAATGGAAATTTCACCCCCAAGTTATTTTACCCCAGTTACTCCCTATTTTAGAATGAGCTTGTATTGGTTTATGGCTTATAGAATGAGGAATGTTACATTTGAAGCATGCTTGTTTTGCTTTATGGCTTATACATTTGTAAAATGAGGAACAATGTATTTGGAGCGTGCCAAATGACTTGAAAACAGGGGGATAAGTAACTGGGGCAAAATGATCACTTACCAATAACGTGGACAGCAGCTACAATCTCAGCAAAAATAATTACACACATGTGTATAAACTACTGCTACTACTACATGTATTACAGGGCTTTCACTGATAAGGACACTAACTTGAGGGTGTCCACAATAATTAAGGTTGACTGTATTAATAGTAAATTACAGATTCTAGCTTTTTGAAAGCAAAAAATCTAAATTAATAATTAAATCAGAATTAGAAGTGTTCTCACTCAGCGATGGTAATCCCCCAAGATAATATACTCAAATCTTCTGGCTCAGACTACACATATATTTCAGATTAATCAGACCAGTTTAGAAGATGCAATACACTGATAATCAATGATGAACGCAGTACATGTAGCTTATCTTCAATTTAAAAAAATATTAAAAAATGAAAACACTGACTTCTGAGATAAAAATTGCAACAGCTGACAACGGGTTGAATTGGTGAAAATACTGAGCTTAAATTTCCTACCTGTTGTTAAACGAATCACTATATAAATGCCTATGTAAACAGCCCCTCCAAAACAAAAATAACGATAAACGTTGGGAAGCGCAAAAACTTTGATGAAGTATGTACAAGATCTTGGTTTGCGGCATGCGATATAAAACCGATATTGCCTCTGAGGGCAGCTATGTAAAGGAGGAAGAGGTGACTTTGATCAAAACCAATGGATGAAAACATGAAACAGTGAGCATTTCAAATCAACGGTAAAATCAACACATAAGGGTATTAAACGACTGGAACGAATAATGCATCAACACCCAACACAACAATAAATTATCACAACACACATAAACTCGAAACGCGTCTTGATCGGGCGAATTCGCCTCGATCTTCTCGGTTGAACACTCTTTAAACCCTTTAAAGGAGAAAAGTGGACGTGTATTCGTTCAAGAATAGATTAAACTTACCAGGTAAGGCAGTAATAAAATCTCGCTGCAACATTGGCTTGAGATAGGTATTAATAAGTCCATGCTGATAATGACACATTTTCGAGAGTAGATATTCTACAAATTCAACTTGCTGGGTTTCTGACCATTTCTCGAAATGCTTAACACAAGCCTGTCTTTCTTCCATGTAAAGTTCTCGGCTCCTTTCGTTTTCGTTGTTTCTGTCTTTCTCGTCAACTTCGCCATCAATAACCATAACCTAAACGGCAAAAAGAAAGTTTGACGTCAAGATTTAAAGCACTTGCAAGAGATTTTAAAAAGATCTAGAATAAAGGTGATTTCATATAATCCTTACACTATCCTCTTCGAAGCCGTAGTCGATCATTTCATCCTCCATGATGTTAATATACCGAAGTTTTCTGCAAGTGAAAAAATTCTCTCTTCCTTATGTTTGGTGGATCGGAACCTTCTTGAAACTCATCGTGACATCACGGAAGATCATATTACGCATGAGCAGTACAATATCAAAACTCGTCACCAGATTTCTATTGCAAACTCGGCCGGAAACTCGCTCCCAACGGACATCATAGAGCATGAGAAGGGACAAATCCCGTATTTATTCCGCCCTTCCTAATGGATGGACGGAACTGCCCTAAAAATAATTAGCAGGATGACGATGACCAAATTAGCCGAACCCCACCCCATTAGCCATACTCTCTAGCGGGTGAATGCCTGAAACTACTTCCTTGGTTGGACTACAGGTGGCCCAGACTCTGTGGGAGTTCGTTAGACTTTGACTTTATAAGAGGGCAATGTATGGAAATAAACAAAAAAGCCCTAGATTCCATTTTTTGACACCTTTTGGTTTCATTTTGTTATTTGCTGTCTCTTTGCTTCTATAGAGCCATTTGGAAGCTGTTTTATCGACGTTTAAGATCTTGAGTTGTACTAACATTTCTTAATGGCATTTAGCTAGAACATATTTTGTTTATTTTTATACATTCTCTTATAAATTTAAAGTCTGACGAACTCACACAGAGTCTGGGCCACCTGTGGTTGGACTTGGACTGAAAAGCCGTAACTTGCTGGCCGCTGAACTAATTGAAAGCATATCAACGGATATCGATAAATGGAATAAATTCGAAAATATCTACAGCGCATTTGTACACTGTGTTCATTTTTGAACATCGGAGTTTGTTTCACGTTGGAGGTGAGGATGATTTGTGCATAGGCATAGCCTGCGTAGCTGGAGAGATTGTTAAGCGCGGAGTATAGCCTGTAAATTAACAAGGCAAAGAGGAAGGCTTATTGATAAATATCCGATTTCCAAAAGCGAACTCCAGTCTACGACTATCTGATTTGTCATAGCCCCCGACGAAGGTTTGTGTTTTAAATCGAAGTATTGGGAAAAAAATATTATATAAAATAATTTATTCAGTTCTGTCTTTCCTCTCCCACCATTTTCTAGTCTGCTAAACAGCCCTTTTTAGTAACCATTTTCAAATTTCAATGTAATTCGGAATGGTGGACGAAGAACTACTGGGATGTCCTTTCTTGGTAAATACCAGTGAATCCTTCTTTAGATGAGGGCGAATGTCATGGCCGATATCGGCCGAAAGATTCAACTCCGCTCGACTAATAAAAATGATGATGATCAAAGAGGGCCATACCGACCAATAGGTATGCAAGGCATTTAATTATTACTGGAAAATAGCCTGAGAGCAAGCTCTCCGGGACGCTCTGGCAGTGCCCCTGGGAGCCCCAAGAGAGCTTGCTCGATCGCAGGCTACTGGTGAGAGCCAACAACAAACTCAACCCAAATTTGGAGTTGTCTCCGTGATTCGAACCCAGGTAACTTAGCGGAAGGGGAGAAAGAGGGGGCCGCTGTCCCCTTGGCTCTACTCCTAAATCTGACCATAATACAGGCCTCCCTACCTTAACTTAGGGAGCTTTATCAACAACGACGGCAACGGCAACGAGAACTTCAAAAAAGCAATAAGTTTATTGAGCAAAGCAATAATTTTGCACGCTTTTCTGTACATTTCTTGGCCGTTACTGCACGTCAACTACGACGTGAAAATTCCTAATTTCACGTTTCATATATGGAGCACTGTACTTAAACAAGCGACAAGAATTTGTCTTTCTCTTTCTGAACAAAGATGGTCCCCAAAAATTGACTCCAGGGAAATTCGCCGACATTTGAGATTTTTAACGAACTGGAATAAACGCGACAAAGTGAGAAAAAACGCGAATTTATTTTTAAAGTGATGTTCTAACTGCCGTCGCCGTCGTCGATGCTAAAACTCCCTAATCTCGGTTAAGGTGGATTTCCACTGTCGCCTAATTTTTAGGCGCGTACGCGTGTAAAATTTACATGCGTAAATAAAATGAGGAAAATATGAAAGGTTGGGTGTAAAAGTAAAAGTTGAGCGTGATTCACCTTTTACATTCACGTGCGACCTTTCATAAACTCGTCAGTACATCACGCATGATTGTGAAGACCCACGTTCGTCAAATTCTATATCTGTTTAAAATGTTAATTAACAATTAGTCGCCTCAGGCGACGTGAATATCGGCGAATAGTCACTGAGACGAAGTCGAGGTGACTATTCGCCAATATTCACGTCGCCTGAGGCGGCTAATTGTTTTAGTATAATTACATTGATGATTATTCGAGAAAATAAAATTATTGATCAATTTCAGACCCCGAAACATAAAAAAATCTGGCTGCCATTTTGAAAACTGCTAGCCTTCAAGGCTATAATAACCGCGCTCCTAGCCGCCGAAGCTCCTAGCCAATCACAGCGCTCTATTTTCGATAGTCATCAATGTAATTTAAATAGTGCTCGTCCCTTGTCTCGTCCAATAACTTGTTGTATGTAGCTGTACTTTTTCTTGTACATGTATCCCTGTGTTTTTTAATATTTCTTGTTTTTATTTTTTTTATTAGTATCCGGGCCCGCTGTACGTACCTGCCAACTTTCTTAATTTTGCTTGTTTATCTGTTTGTTTTTTTAGCGAAGCTAATAAAATAAAATAAAATAAACACTTGTTAAGGCAAAACCACAACGACAAACCAGTGACGGTCAGCCGGATCTTTAGGAGACCTGGATCAGTTAAATCTTCAAATTTTAAACTTTGAACAGTAAACAGATCCTTGCGGCAGCCTTGCGGCAGAAAGAGTGATAGAAAAAAAAAAAGAAAGAAGACAAAAATAAAATCGTGAATTTTTTTGCCGGGATATTTAGGTTTGCAACACAAACCTTCAATGGAGCTAAAAAAGAAAAATGAGCACAGATACAAGATGAGCGTTACTTGTGAGAGATTTGAATTCCTCACGGTACACTGAGAATGATGGGTTGCTAAAAATGAAATATAATATAAATGGAGTATCGTCGCTCCATCCTTAACTATAGCCACCTCTGATCTCTAATTATAGTCCCGTCTCTGAACATTGTAATCAAGTAGATCACTCTATCGACGACGTCCTTCTTGTTCCCCATAGGCGTATGGGCCGGAGGGGCGAGGGGAGCTGCAGCCCCCCCCCCCCCCAAATTTTAGGCAACTCAGAGTTTTTGGGTAGCAAGAGAAAATTTGGGCAAAGCCAGCTTTTAAAGACGTTTCCATGTTTTTTTATTATTGATTTGAAGAGATAAATATTTTCTATTTTAACCTGAAGTCGGCGTAATAATCCAGTTACATTCACACGAGACAGTGGTTGCCAAGCACGTGATGGGTTTCTGGTTATAAGGGAGGAGTACGGGCACTGTACTGCAATGGGGTATTTCCAATCGTGAATTGATTAGAATAAACTTCGCTCGTAGAACAGTGTACAGAGTGTATGGCAGACAGCATCAGCGATGGGTCTGAAAGTGAAGAAGTGGCTGACTAATTCTCAGTTTGAATTACGAGAAGAATCTTAATTTTTAAAAACAAAATCTATCAAGCGGTTTAAACTATTCCCTAATTTACGAGGGTCTCTATCGGGTAGTGGCTTTTACGATTATCGGCTAAAATTTCGGCTCTTTTACGGCTATCGGTTAAGTTTTTTCAGTTACGGTTAACAAAAAAGTTAAAAATAATTTCTTTTGTTTCAAAGAGTTAAATATTAATAAACCTGTATTTTCTATATCTTCAAAGCAAAATAACGGTCTTAGGATCATCTCAGTATAAAATGAAGTTATTCTTTTGAAATGTTTTAACATTTGTTAGTTCATACTATTTATAAAGTATTCCATTTCTAATATTATTTTACGCATAAAAATGTCAATAGTCAATTTGAAAATAATCTTCGTGAAAAAGGGAAAGCAGACGCGCGGACGCTCAACTCAGGAAAAGGGGGACATTCATTTATAACAGAAATGACCGTTTTCACACTAGAGACGGATTATTCGTGTGAGATGGGTTATCCGCTTGATAATTCGCGTCAGATAGGTAATACGTCTTAATTTGAAATTTAAAGAATTTTAATTTTGAATGAACAATCCGCATGACTTTATCCGTCAATTTTAAACGAACAGTTTGAAGATGGATTATCCGTTTCAGATAGCCTGTGTAGAGCCGCCCCCTCCCCTTAGAAAAAAATCAGAGAAGGGGTGTCTGTTGGGGAGGGGGCGACTGTACACAGGCCAGTCTCAGACGGATAATCCATTTTTAGCTCTAGTTTGACAACGGTAGCCTGCGTTGCAGCCGGCCCACGTATTCGTAAATATAGTCCGTCTGCGAATTAGTGCACAAAAACTCGTTCTAATATCCTGCAGAGTCGCAAGGACATATGTGAGCGTTACTGATAGGCGGGTTTCTTGCGGGTTTCCTATGCGCCTCACGATTGGCCTAATTCGTACGTGTGCGTGACGGTTGAGGGCAGTGACATGTCAAAATTCACAAAATTGGCAAGGATCGTTTACAGTAAACAATGAAAGAGCAGTTCTAGCGTCAAAACAAAGTAGGAAATCATGATATTCACGGCCAAAAACTACACACATATAGCTATTCAGGTCCAGGCATTTAGGAGAAAACCAAAGAGACTAAGGTTATTTAGCTCCAATAAACTGCATCCGTGATCACATTCTGTCTGAAAACATTTGCCGAAACAATAGTAACTAATTACTCAATATGCATGGAACAGACCAGCTTTATAACATCTAAATATGAGATTCAAAGCGGCAAAAAATTTTGCTCAGGTCAAAGTGTAGAATACTCCATGCACTGCGTAAACTACGCAAAAAGAGAGCAAGAAAAACCTCTATTGTTCAAGCTGACTCTAAGGTCACGTTCCACACTATTACAAGCTCGATCCGACACTTGTCACGAGCTATTAGTCGTGTTTGGCCTGTCAACAGTTAATTCAAATCGGACTAATCAGAAACCCGCGTAAGAAACTAGCCAATCAAAAACGCTGACATATCTCCTTGCGACTCTGCGGGATTCGAACACGATATTGTGCACTAATTCGCAGACGCTCTATACAGAAGGGTTAGAGCGTCTGCGACGCAGGCAAGAAAACGGGCAATAGCAAAATTCCCGTGTCCAGTGTTTTTAATCATAGCGAAGGACTGTACAGAAACTGACTGTCTGCCGTTGCTTTGTCCATAGGCCTTATTATTCCGCGCGGCTAATGCGTTTCGGGTCACGTGGTCCGAGCGAGTTTTTTTCTCAGATACGCCACCGAGATGCCTTCACCGACATTGCATGGGAAGACGCCGAACAGGGACTAGGCATGGCAATGTCTATCTTAGCGTCAGAGAAAAACAGGGAATTGTTGTTTATCGGCAACGTGTTTTAGAAACAGTGACATCTCTGGGTGTTTTTTCACTAGTATTTCGAGGGCACGACCTCCTGAATATCGCAAATTTTAATCCCCAGTAAGAAGCCAGATTTTCGCTGTGGAAAAAATTTGCTCCCCGAGAGAGGGGCGGAAATGGAGACAACTTGAGGAGCTTGGCCTAACGTGCGTACGGAGTCAAAGTAGCCGGGAAATAAATAACGCAACCATAAGTGAGTTTAGCACCTTCCTTAAAATTAACAAATGTAGGGAACAATTTCTTTTACGGTTAACTCTTTTTTACCCTATTCATGGCTAACGGTTAAAATTTTTCAATTTTTACGGCTATCGACTAAATTTTTTGCCTTTTTACGCGGCTTACGGGTTGACCCCATTACGACCCTCATTTACTAAAGTAGACTGAAATGTTTACAAAACCGCTAACAAGAGCGCCATGATACCTACTAATCAAATCCTTGTAGCAATTGACCAGAGCTATCTCTAAGATCTTTCACACACGTTGTTAAAAAGATTGAAACTACAATGAGGTGAAATTGCATGTCAAAAGCACTTCGTTTTCCACAGATAACGGCTAAACATCACGATTTTTTTTCACCATATTTCTGACGATAAAAACTTTATCCCAAAATATTCCGATAACGCTCTTACAGATTCCGTTTTAACTTCACGAACATCGAGACGACTATTGGAGGAAAGAGCTCCATAGAACGATTTCCCAGTGAGAAATAATGCTGCAAGTATAATAGGTAATGGCGTCATTTCGTTGCTATGACAACTCCGATGTCATTGCAACCCTGATCATGACAAATTTTCATCTTTATCTAATACAACTGTGGTTGCAATTTTTCCAAATGTTTCATTTATGGCGACATAGTTTATGCTCAAACTTGGCAGGTATTGACCCTGAAAAACTGTATCAAGCCACTTTTCATATGCCGTTACGGCCTATGTTGTTGCATCGTATAGCATTTAGGCAACTTGCAAGATGGTTTACCGCCCCCCCCCCCCCCGGCCGAAAATTGCCCGTACGCCCACAGAACTAATCCGTAGCAAACTCTGTAAAAACCAGAGCCGGCTGACCCCCCCTGGACCTGTTGAGCTAGACACATCAAGTCTGTGGATGGATTTGTTTTCGTTAGACTCAGTTGCTTTGATTACAGTGACTAGCAATTGTTTGCCATTTTCATATTCGAGGTCGATTTTTCGGAGACATATCTTATGACAAGTGCTGAAAATAGCGTTTCGGAGCCTTCAAATTGATAATTTTCTGGGGGAGGATACCCACAGACCTCCCTACGAGGCTCGTGCCTTCGGCACTCGCGATAATGTCCCCCCCAGTTACAAAACACCTAGCTACGGCCCTGAAAACGTAAAATATTAAGTTTGGTCTCGTGTGCTAATTCCATAAGGTTGAGGGGTTTGCCCTTTGAAACTAAAAATGCTCTCGGGCTTTACGGATACCATCCCTAGCTCATGATCTCTCTCTCTGAATGAATGAGTTCTAAGGGAACGATCGAGTCGTATGTCTTTGATGGAATGTCCTGGAACAGAGAAGTACTCTGAGACGACTCGGACACTGAGGCTGGTCAATGTGATGGCTATTGAAGGCTCTTACAATGAGGCCAAATCTGTTGCTGAGAAGTCGTTTAGCTTTCAGCTTTTTCGAGAAAGGTTGTCGGGAAAATGTGCACGCGACAATCCCGAAAAAAAATATGGGATATGCTCAATACACTGTTCCTGACGACTGTAGCTGTCGAACCTAGCTACTTTTGTTGCTCTCCTTTAGCACTCGCAAACATATATTCGTGGTCTCCCGTGCCATTCTTTCAAATTTCTTTGAAGAATAGTGCACTCAAAACCACCCACAATACCTTTCGGGATTGTCGCTTGCACTTTTTCCGACAACCTTTCCCGAAACAGGACAAAAAAGGCAAGGCTAATTTTACAGTCGGGAATATATAATCTTTTAACCAATATTTCGGAAGGCACGGCCTTCCTTCTTCAGGGTCTTACATATACTGAGACGTTACAATTTGAAAATAGGAGAATAGCGTGCAATATGATACTATGTTAGCAAGTGAACGTTGCCGAGAAAACAAAAACCGTTGAAGTAGTGATTGAAAGAAATTTGAAATATAAAAATATAAAAATAAATGATAACAAAGAGAAGAAATAAAAACTGTATTACATTTCATCTTTCTTATTTATACCTAAAGGTTCAAGAGTTTTGCTCCGCTCGTTGAGGTATGCCTCTCTAGAACACCGCAGACCAGTTGACAACCCATCTAATATCTCTAAACCCACCAAAGTCGCAGAACACTTTCTTAACAATGATCACTCTGCTAACGACATCATACTCATCCCACTAGAGCTTACCAAATCTAATAGAGAAATAGAGACAGTGTACGAAAAGCTAGAGAGGCATACCTCATCGAGAGAGGCAAAACTCTGAACCTTTAGGTATAAGTAAGAAAGATGAAATGTAATACAGTCTTTATTTCTTCTCTTTGTTATCATTTATTTTTCTATTTCAAATTTCTTTCAATCATTACTAGGTACTACTTCAACGGTTTTTGTTTTCAACGTTCACTTGCTAACATAGTATCATATTGCACGCTATTCTCTTATTTTCAAATTGTAACGTCTCACGCATTATATGTAAGACCCTGAAGAAGGAAGGCCGTGCCTTCCGAAATATTGGTTAAAGATTATATATTCCCAACTGTAAAATCAGCCTCGCTTTTTTTGTCTTATATTTTCACTTATTGCTGATTAGATCCTTTATTAGGATCCGGTCCTTCTTAAGGCTCCTGGGTTGGGTTGCAAAAAACATCTTAAGATAAAGAGAACTCGGAGCTATTATTTCAAAACAATAGGCTATTGTTCCAGAACAAAAGTTAAGAGCTCTCTTTAAGTAGGTTTTATGCAACCTGGCCCTGATCTCCTGATCATAAACGAGATTGAAGGATGAACAAAGAAAGTGGTACGGGATTGCTCGTCAGTGCCTCACGCATGCGCACAACCATATCGCCCAAAGCTAGCCCAAAGCTCAGAAAGGGAGAGGGGGAAAAAACCTTCTTTCTCAGCCCCATCTCACATCGTTTTCTCGTTTTACCTCCTACGTGGCAGGTATACTTTACAAAAATAGAAACCAAAAAAATTCCAAAAAGAACGCTCGAGCGCTCCAGGAGCGCACAGAAACGAGGCTGAGATAAACACACTATGTAACCATGACAGCTAACAAGACGCTAGCGAGTCAAACATGGCGGTGGGAGATGCTGTAGACGGAGCAGTAGAACAGCTGATAAATTCAGCTTCTGCTTTGGGAAGTACAACAATCGACCTCAGCAAAAAGAGGCTTACACAAGTTCCACCTGACGTACTAAATTTACAACAGTTAGAGGTAAATTTGATGGCCATTTCTAATTTGTCATCTCTGACCGCGCGTTTGCTGATCGTCTTCCACAACTTTCATAATTGTTTATCGGAATAGAAGAAAAAAGCATATTCCTCCTTGTAAATTCATTTTGCTTTGCTTTGCTTTTCCAGTTTTTGTATTTGGAGGGAAATTCTATTTCGTCGTTACCCGAGGAGCTGTTCGATTGCCTACCAAACTTACGGTGGCTTGATCTACGGAACAACCACATAGCGGAGATTCCTTCGGTTATTGGAAAACACAGGTTTGTTATGAACAAGCCTAGCCAGTTAGAGACGTCAACTGGCTTTTTGAAGTGTAGCCAAACATTACTGAGTCTCTAAATCGTCAGCTACTCGCAGCATCGCCTTCTATAAGGTGCTAATTGACTTTTGGCACTTCATTGACACAAATTCTGTTTATTTCTGGAGCAGAAGCAACACTTCATGATTTTAAATGTCTGTGGCAAATATGACTTTGCCGTATTAAAATTATGGACATAATGAAAAATACATTACTGATAAGTATAATCATGGCAAATAAGCCCACTGTTCTTGTGATTATTAAAATATTAATTTGAAAATGTACGACTGGGGCTTCAAAGTACAGTGAACCTCTTGCTACAAGGCTGGGCAACCTCTGCCCAAAGGCAACGAGCACAGTCCATATATTCACTCTCATTTTAACCACTCCAGTCTATCTGGCTACTAACTTGCATTCTGTCGGCCAAGGAATGATGTACGAACTTGACATGATGTATTAACAGTCACTGTATCTTACTTGACTGTTGTGTTTGCTTATGATTTTGTTTTTAAGCAATTTATTGCTTTCTGCTTTATTGATATCTTTTTTACTCTCTTACTAGTCTCGCTTGCGCAAGCAGCGAGACTCATAATCTGCAACGCGCTTTTCGCCCTGGGGGGTAGTTCCTTTTATAGGCTATATAGGTGTGTGCCGCGCTAAAGGACATGGTTGTTTACTAGCCATTTTGATCTGAAATAGGGTATCAGAGTTTCGACCATTATTTTGGACTGAAATAGGGTATGGTTTGTGCACTCCAGTCTTGAATTGGGTATGTTTTTTCAGACTTGAATTAGCCACTTCTTCATCATTTGGTGATAAGACCATTTCCCATTTAATGTTTACCCCAACTAATGTGTACGTGCTGTAACAGCCTGTCACGCGCTCCGTTCACGTGCCAGGCTCCAGGGCTTCAGGTCTGAAATAGGGTAGGGAAAATCACTGATTTTGGTCTGAAATAGCGTAAGGGTTTCAGGAAGCGTGCCACACACCCCAACCCAATTTTCCTGGAAGTACCCCCTGACTGTTTTGTCATTTTTGTGTCACAAAACAGGGGTTATTGTGCCAGGCGTTCCTTGTGGACACCTTGGAAACTGGGACTAAGAATCGTCGTGTGATCGAAGCCATGCATGTTTTGCAAAGAAAGCTTAGGAAAGATTAAGTTTAGAGCTTTTCCGAAACGTGTCAGTCCAGAAATTCTATCGCTTGAAAGCATTGATTACTTTGGAGCAAGTAAACACTACTGAGTGGTCGAAAAAAAATAAGAATCTTAATTAACAAAATTGCGATGGTTGGGTGTTGTAAACTATCACTGTATGCAAATGAGTCTTGTGATGAGGATGTGATTTATTTTCGGCGATGATTGAAATGACATGCCATTTTAATCCCTTTTTTTGATCTCTGGCAATGATGTAATTTCTCTGGAATCAAAGACCTTGAATTTTTGTGTATTATACATGCGTATAGCCTGTGACCACAGACATATTTCCGGTCATCACTAACACGTGTACTAAATCAATTCAGAAACAAGTAAAAAGTATTGATGTTGATAAAGTAGGAAGTAAAAAACATTTAGCGAGTAAATCTGTTTCGTTTTATGTAGAATTAATCGCTTCCTCATTTCTCGATCTAATCTTCAAGCAAGTGAGACTGAATGCCGCTGGGCGGCTTCTTGTGTATTGATATGTTGCTATTATGAAAAGTGTTATTGTTATCCCCCCCCCCCCCCCCCAAGAAAAAAAAATAATGATAGTAAAATAAAAATGGTGTCATGCACTGGAAGTATAAGTAAATGCCAGTAATCACTGTGGTCCAAAGACAGATATTTCTATTTTGTTTCTTTTTTAAATAGAAATTTGAGAAATCTGTTACTTGAAGGGAACATGATAGAAACACTTCCATTGGAGTTAGGTAAGTTAACAATATAAATTACTTAATATTCATTATACTTTCATTACTCTTACAGCATATCAAATAATGTCCAGTTAGTAATATTTAGACAGTGAAGGGATATATAGCAGTTACGTCAGAATCTAAAATAACAAGCTAAATGAAATATTGAAAACCTAATCTAATCTAGTAACAACCAGTTGGTGATTGCGAGCTTATATACATAATAATATTGCATTTTTTATTTTTTTGTTTCATAATTTTCAACTTTTCAAGGTCTGCTTAAAAGTTTATCTGGACTGAATCTATCAAACAATCCTCTTGAGTTTCCTCCATCACATATAGTGGAAAAAGGCACACAGGTGTGATATTTACAGTTGTATATTGCATAATATACACATGCATTATTGTTAGTGGTTAAAGTGTGTGGGGGACAGGGGGTCACAATCTCCTGCTTCCTGTACCCCGTTCTCCCGCCTCCCGTACTTTTTTGTCCCTTTGTCTCCTGAGTCCTGCCCTTTATTGTGTTTCTCCCGGTATCATGTAAATCACACTATTTGACTCCCTATTCTAATAGGGAGTCCTTAAGCCTCATCCAAAATAAAAAATTGTGTTTACACCACGTGGCAAAATCGTCAGTGTTTTGTGAACTACAGTCGTTCAACGGAGCGAGCTCGCAGGAAGGTCTTCCAAGGACAAATTTTTCCCCACCACACCGAAAAATACAGAGATCGACCGATCAAAATGGTCTTTAACGACATTTAACCTGACTCACTTTGTCATTCTTATGGGGAATTTTGACAGCTAGCGAGACAGCGAGACAGTCCACGCACGTGTACATGTGTCATGCCTTCTCATTCATGTCTTATGATCTAAGGAAGGTTTCCAGTTTCACAGGAAGTGATGCTGTTTTTTTTATCCTGAGTATGAATTTTTGTTTTTTTACTTTTCTCGTTTATAAAATTTTGCTTTAAGCCTTGGAAAACGTTAAATGGAAGTCAAGAAATGTTGTTGTGTTTGTTTCTTTGACTGGATGTAAGCAGTAACAAATAACGTAAGCTTGCCTTTTTGAATTTCTCTTGCACTTCCCGCCATCATAGAGATCCCGCTTCCTGTCCTTCTTCTCCTGTCTACCGTACCCCTCCTGCCCCCCTTTCCCCCCCACTAAAGTGTAAGGTAAAACTATCTTTCACCCAAGAGGCTTACATTGAAACCCAGAGCGACAAGCGTTCTTTAAGAAAGAATAAAATTTGAAGTTGATTATTTCATTTATTGAGTTCATTTTTCAATTCAAAATTAAGCTAAAAAATTTGGCTTCAATTGGATTAGGGAGACATGCATCAATCATCAAAGCAGCAAAGTTCTTGATTTTGAATTCCTGTGAGAATTTTACTTAATCTTTGGATAAAATATTACTCTTAGTTAAATTTTAGAGTTTAAAAGAATATGCAAATAATTTTTCTGTGTATGATGAAGTTATTTGTCCTTGAAGTTTTGACTTTTAAAGTATTTCCAAGAAAGATATTCAAGATTCCATTCAAATCTCAGTCTTTTTCTCAGTCGCAGTCTTGTCACAGGTCATTGGGCTTAACAGTGAGCTGGTCATGGTAGCCATATGGAGAGAGTTTCTTGGTTTATAACGTTTCCCAGCTGATGTCTTTTATTGGCACATAGAGTCACTTCTCTTCAAAGATAAATAATTTTCTTCATTTTTTGTTCTGTTTTTAATTTTCAATTCTTCAAATGTAGAAAAAAGGAGTATTGAAACTAATTAATATGAAGTCGATATTGAAATAGTCAAGTTCAAATTTTATTCTGCCTACCCTACGAAATTATGCGGTCCACCATAATCAAAAACAGGTCAACAAAAACAAGTGGACAAAACTGATCTAATGAAAATAACAGTTGAGCAATGGCATTGAAACTTGCAAGTTTTTAAAAACTGTCTAACCTATGAAATAGAAACGTCGGGTATTATCATACTGAGTTGATATTATGTTAAGTATATGAAATAATTCATATTTGAACTGCGGTTGTAGATGAAAGTGAGGAATGATCATTGCAGTAAATTTTCCAATTTAAGCAATTGGAAAGAAGAAGCCTGAAAAAAATCAGGGCTTCAACGGGATTCGAACCCATGACCTCCGCGTTGCCGGTGCGTTGCTCTACCAACTGAGCTATGAAGCCACACATTGGGAGCGAGGTCAATTTATTGAGTTCATGTCTCCCGTGAGGAGTGAAATGATGTAAAGTATATGAAATAATTCATATTTGAACTGTGGTTGTAGATGAAAGTAAGGAATGATCATCGCAGTAAATTTTCCAATTTAAGCAATTGGAAAGAAGAAGCCTGATTTTTTTCAGGCTTCTTCTTTCCAATTGCTTAAATTGGAAAATTTACTGCGATGATCATTCCTTACTTTGAGTTGATATTGTTATGACTTTTCTCGCAGGAAATTCTCAAGTTTCTTAGAGAACAGTATTATTTACAACTTCAAGAGAGAGGAGGAGGAGGAGTGCTTGTCGAAGGTCTGTACTTATAATAATATTATTCTGCTTCTAATGTAATGTGCCACTCCAGAGTCTCTCCCCCCCTTTAATCTACCCTCCCTCCTCCCCACAAAAGAATTTTACCTTGGGCCATCCCAGTATGAAGCAATGGTATCATCTCAGTATAATTCACCCTCTCTCCCATATCTCCCCTTTTCTTGCTCCTTAAATTTTTTGGTACCTCCATCTTAGATGGGATACACACATTCCACCCACACTTGGGTGCAAAACGTCAAACTTGCCTTCTGGAGACAGAAGGTTCTGGTAGTATATAACCATTTGTCAAGAGGCATTGTCTGGGGATGTGTTACATTCTGTGACATTTGAAAACATTTGAAGGGGGCCATTTTTCCTTTGTATTTTCCAAGGGCCTAAGTTTCCCCCTTCTCCCTCTCACTTGTAAAATTTATGGCTGTTACTAAGCCTGCAACCTTTTTGTAAGGTTAAGTTTCTTGGGGTCACATGTTTTTATCTCTCAACAAAAAATACTGTGCAAGGTCACCAAGCATGATAAACGGTAGATGTTGTTGAGAGTATTGTAAGGCTGTTTAATTCTACTCAATGTCCGATTTTTTTTATACAGAGCATCCAGAATCTTCATCAAGTGAGGAGCTGTTAATGGGTCCAGCACCATATGGTACTGAACAGACTGATCGTAAGTTAATAATTGAAGTCATTTTCTTGAACGAGTTCCTTGAGGTCTTAACCCTTGTGTTTTAGTGAACCTTGAATTGGCATGAGTAGTGATTTAAGCTGCGTAAAACAGGCAACAAAAACGTGCAACTTGTTTGCAACATTGCTGCTAAATGATTTGAAAAGTGATGACACCTGTAAAACCCACAACAGGGTTGTATCTAGGGTATTTGAGGAGTAGAAGCTTTCCCCCCCCCCCCCCAAAAAAAAATATTGTTATAATTTATTACAGTATATAAGTAGCTATATCAGAAAAATCATGCAGATGTGACGAGATCAGTGCGCACACTGTAAGGGACCGGTCATTATATATCGAGAGGGGGGGGGGGGGGGGGGCTGGTGCAATATGAAATATGGCTTGCTTGATTTTTGCTGACCCACCCTTCTCCTTAAGCATGACTTTCCAGACCCCCCCCCCCCCCCCAAAGAAAAAATAAAAATCGGACATGCATTAACTAAGAAATAAGCAAAGTGAAGCAAAGTTAGTGGAAACAAATGTTGATTTTTAGAAGTTATTTTAATAATAGTCCTCTCCTCTCTTGCTGTATTTAATTATAAGGATGCAGCTCAACATTTTATAGAGCGTTTTCACATGACGTCACGGCGGCCATATTGGTGTTCCAAAACAATGAAACGGCGGCCATGTTGGTGTACCAACAAAATCCTCTGGGAGTTGAACTCTTTTCTCATGTAAATGCTTTCTTTTGTTCCAATAAATTAGCATAGCTGCTGGCCACGTGAGTGAAAACGCTCTATTGGCTTATACATTTGCATGTTTTCTTGTGGGGCCCCCCCCCTTAAACTTCTGCATAAAAAATGGTGACCCACCCCTTATTTGCACCAGCCCCCCCCCCTCTCGATAAATAATGACCGGTCCCTAACATTTCTCAAAATTGTGTCTCAAAACGCGCCAGACTGCATCTCAGCGCACATTCATTTCAAAACATTTTCAGGGAGGCATGCCCCCGGACCTCCATAGGAAGCTCTTGGCCAATTGGGACTTCTCCTCCAAACTATAAATAATAGATAGAATCCTGCACAAATCAAACCTGCCTTAAAAGAAATCAGGGTATTTGAGGTTGTGAAAAGGTCTTGTAGAAAGTAGAGAGGAGTTATTCTTTTTTTGCAACAAAATCTGTAAATGATTCCCTTTTACCGGCCCAAGGCAAACTTGTTTTGCAACAAGTTATGTTACTCCTTAGTATGGCATGATTTTTGCATTACAACAGTTTTAAAACCTGTTTTGTTGCAAAACAAGTTTTCTTTTTTAGTGGAAAAAACTCATAACATCGCTTTCCAACTAGTTTTACAGCAATGTTGCAAAGCAAGTTGCACATATTTGTTGCTTTTTTTACTGCAACTTCAGGGAGACTGTTTTTCTGTTATTTCTTTATGAGGGGCGTTACAAACCTTGAATGGAAGTCCTAATCAAAACACAAGCAGCGCGCGTGAAAAATGGTCTTAACACGTGTCGAGCCGTCTTTTGCGCGCCACTCTTCTAAGGTCTTCTAAGTTTCAAGAAGTGTAATATTTTGTTGTAGGAAAAAAGAGAGAATTTCAGCTCCATGGGCATGACATGCCGTTACTATAATCACTGTTTTTACTTTTTGTTCGTTTAGTAATAATTTTCTTGTAGGTGTGTTATGCAATTCTTTACAAATATTTTGCTCAGACCTGTCGTTTAACACCACTAATCTGAGCATGACTCATTAAGTGTCTACATTAACATCTTACAAGCGGATCTATTCTGCCCTTCGGAACTTACTAAGTAATATATTAGTAAATCAGGGTAAAAAAAGATACGCAAATTTAAAGGTGGATATCGCTCCAACTTGTCCTTCCTCAATTTTTATCACTATCAGGATTACGCCTGTAGCTTCCCACTATTTTTGCAGTGAAGGAAACGAGTTACTAAAACGGGACCGGACACAGGACTTTGATAGTGAGGTAACTTTAGAACAAAAACAAAAGATAAAGCATTCCGCAAGTCCTTTGGTTTTGTTAAAAGTCACTGAAATCTCAGAGAAATTCGAAAAAAAAGTTTGGAGAAATACTGATATCCACATTTAAATTTGCGTTTCAGGGGTACAAGATGAAGAAGAAGTTCAAAATGAAAATGAGAAAAGTAAAAGAGCAGAGAGGTTCAAACTGCCGCCAATTTTCCAAGCGGCTGCAAGGCACAAAAATCGCCCTGTTGACGAATCAGAGGGGCTTTTAAGAGGGCAAAAAGCTCGGACATTTGAACAGGATAAACCGTCTAGGAATGTTGTGGGTAGGGAGCAGAAGTCCCCCGCTAGAGTGGTGAAGCACGAAGCGAAATCGCCTAGAAAGGACGCGGTATTTCATGGTTTTGGGACGAATGAAGGCAAAATTCAACTGGAACCATTGGACAGGAGTCGGCGAAAAAGCGAACGGACAGGGAAAAGCTTAGAGGGTCTGGACAAAAGTTTAGAGTTAGATAAACAGTTATACATTGTGGATACTACTAAAAAAGACGCAAGAAATCCGAAGAGCGAGAAAACAAAAAGAAGAAGGCGAACAAAGACTGAAAGTCCTCAAAGAAATTTGCCAGTAAGGGTAGGTTCCAGCAGTAATGGAAATGTAGCTGTGACTTCCAATGAGGAAAAATCTGAAAATGTGAAGGAAAAAAGAAACTCTCAATCCCAAGAAACCGCACCGTTTGTAAATGTGGAGAAGAATACTTTTAGCGGCAAGAAACATCAGAAGCCTCAACATTCTCAACATTCAGGCGTGTTGTCCCTGAGTGAAGGAGACATGGTCGCCGTTAGAGTTCCTGAGAAACTTTACATCAAAGGACAACCCTGCCTTGGTAAAATAACAGGGCTGGAAGATCACCAAGGTCTCCTGACTGTTCATTACTACACGGGTAGTTATCAAGGTCGTTGGAGACCGATGATGAGTAGGACAAGTCCTTATCTGAGGAAGGTATCTGTCGATGATGTGTTGTGCAAGTTTAAGTTGAGTTCCGATGGAAGAATGTCACCTGTCACTCAAAGAAAGTTAAAAACAGTTGTTGATGATGAACGGAAGGAAGAAGGCAACAAATGAGGAAAAGAGAATCGGTTACACGGTTAGAAATGATGAATTTCAGTTCTGATGGATATTCCACTAAAAAACAGTCGGGGACAGTCACTTTTTTAAACTAACAAATATGACAATCAGCTTTTTTAGAACGGATATACTCCTTTTTTGCAGCCGTGAACGCATAAATTCTGCTAAATGAAAAGCTAATTTTTAAAATTAACACATGAGCGGAAAAAAATAACCCCAGATGTTTCGAAACTGTGGGTACAAAAGTTTTAAAATGGATTTTTAGCTTCGTTGTTTGGAAATGGGAAATGGCCACACCGATAGAATTTTTTCCCGAAAACGGAATTAAGGGGAAAATGATACACTCGTCTTGTATAGTGACGTAAAGTTAAATCAAAGGCTCCTAGGAGCGAGCTCATGGATGAATTGAATTAGTGTATAAGACAGTTCAATAATCAAAGAAAAACATATAAATCTTTTTGAACGGTTCATTGTGTACGGACTTGCCAAAACACAGCGTGGCTCGAAGTATCCGATTGCATGTGCACCTGAATATTCAAGAAACTTGTTATCTACTTACAAAGCAAAGATCACTTTTAAAAGTAGACTGCATAACAGTCCGTATTTTTGCGTATTCAAGTAAGCGCGAGCAGTCAAACGGCAATTATTAACGCTTTTTAGTTGTAAAATAATTTGCTTTTTCATTTGACTGTCAAACACATTCCGAACGACAGTGCACTTTCTTGTAAAATAGCCAAGTTTTACATAAGCACGAGTTTTCTTTAAACCGTGGTTTTAAACAATTATTTTAATGAACCTCGAAGGTTTCCTAAAAATGCGATGCTTTTAAATAAATGTTTCCATATGATAAGTACGTAACGGTTAGTATATGTAGTACGAGCTATATTAAATACAGAATACATGCGTTTATGGCTAAATTGGACTGCTTTAGAACGCGCTTTTGATAAACACGACCTAAAAACTTTTTTAATAAAAAGGATTAAGCTCAAAGCAGTACGTGCTCTGACCTAGCCAAGTAATTTCAGAACGCAATCGAAGTATCCGATTGCCTTTCTCCATCTGAATGTTCTAGAGACTTGTTTATACCAGCGCAGCATTTCTTGTAGACAAAACATTAATAGCACTGCTAAATGGAATCACCCGACAAACAAAAGCCCACTTTAAGGCAAAGATCACCTAAGAATTCAAGCAAAATAGCGTAACGCTTGTTGGTTCTTAAACTTGTCAGGCTGACCTGTGCTTCTAGTTGACACAACATTAATTCATTCCCTGTTTGCATACGAAGGCATATGGTCGAATGGATTCGTCCAAATAACTGAATAAACTACAATAGATACTCCTCAATGTCGCTTTAACAATACGAGGAACGTTTTTTTGCAGTGATTAAAAGGCTGTTTGGCTTATTCGCTTTTCGCTGAACGAAATCCCATCGTCAGGCTGCAATAGCTCTTTTACACTCCTGTTGATCGCATCTTCTCCATATCAAGTGTAATATCGGGAACAAATGTGCAATATTCGTCCAAATATACAACAATGACCCACGCTCAATTATTTCAATGTCCTTTTAACAATTCTAAGTCCATTTCTTGCAGATGATATTATCAGTGTTTTTAATAGAATATTTCCATTTAAACAAAATCCATCTCTATAATTGATGTGTCGGGAAAAAAAATCGCCTTACTAGTACCCTCTAGAATATTCCAAACATATGCGTAAAAGGCACTTGAAACAAAAGTAATACTAAGTAGGGGAGGTAAGAGTAAAGTGTTTAATCTGACTTTAATGAATAAATTAATGAAAATCGAGTGAGTGAGAGAGTGAGTGATCGAGTGCCTCCAAAAGCCCATGGCATGACTACGTCATCCATGAGCTAAAAACGCATCATTGTATTTGAGATATGAAGAATAATGTTTTTGTTTTAGCATAAATACTTTTAAATGAACTAAACCGTTTAGTTCATAATTGGCGATTATAGACGATCAACACAACAACTAACGAATACAACTATAATCTGAAGAGTATATTTTGAACAAGTGAGCATATATTTAAATACGAATCTATTACGCTTTATACAAGATGAAAAATCAAAATTAATTAGAATTGTTGGGATAAATAAGTACTTCAAAGTAATAACGTATATAATGAACAAGACAGTTTTTAGAAAAAATACAATATGACAAGCTTTTCGTTTTTGTGAATGAATTTTCGATTTAGTAAGCAGCGGTATTTTTACATGTAATAAACTACGTACGCCCCAAATTTAAGTGAAATAAATCTTAGTCTACCATTTGTTAACAAAGCGTGTTTGTCTCTAAGTTGTTATTTTTGTTGTTGTTCTTTGTTATTCAAAGCAATCTCACGGAGAGCAATTAATGAGTGACAATTAAGGACTTCAGAAGCCTTTTTTGTTATATACAAAGGCACTGTCCCAACAAACTCAGGTAGATAAATACTTAGGGCCTCACTTGCCTAGTCCCTGTACGGCGTTTTCCCAGTCCCTCTCGGTCAATTCATTTCGGTGACGTATCCGATCGGACCACGTGACCCAACACGCTTTGGCCGCGCGGAATAATGAGGCCTAGGGACTAGGCAAGGGCCTCACCTGCCTGGGGTCCCCCACCTCCATGTAAACAGGCCCTAAACTATTTTCTCCTCTTATAATATAATAGAATATAATCCCATAGGTCGCAAACCAGTTGACTATCTCACACGCATGGTTGAGGATATGTTGGCTTTACCGAGAATAAACCCGGCAAGCGGTTAGGGCAGGACTTGAATTTGAGGCCTCCGGATTACAAGTCCAACTATCTAACCACTCTGTCACGCTATCTTCTACTGAACCCCCTATAGAGAGAAGTCGTTACGTCACGTTGCCATGGTAGCAAAATTCTGGGATCTCAACAAACCGTAGTCCTGCAAATGTGACAGAAAAACAAAAAAAACAGGAAAAAATCGATATGTATGACTTTCCCGTGCATGATCGCACTCATGAATAAAACGGTAGCCCATACTTTTCTTCCATCGTTTGACAATGCAAATGGCCGTCTCTGTCAAGAAAGATTATTGAGATGCAGAAATTTTGCTATCATGGTAACTTGACGTCACAGGTCTCTTCTCTGTCTAACAAAGCTAACAAAGCTCTATACGGAAATCCGAAATCCACAGCTATGGTAAAAACAAGAGTACGGGACAAGGCCCCGATATAAAGAACACGTTTTCCAAATTCCTGGTGCTTCATTACAAAAGGTCGTAACAGTGTTTCCACTGTTTTGTTTATCGTTACTCGAAATTCATCAAAGATGTAATAAATTTTAATTGCAGATATAAGGAATTCTACTTCTACGCGTCGTAGAAGAAGTAAACACGATGAAAAGGAACTCCCAGGTCCAATTAACGCGCCGGTGACATTCCACCCCCCTCCCTCTCGGTCAGATGTGCTAAGGCGAGAATATGACAGACAGAGAATGGAGCTGCAGTCAAGCAGTGGGCTGTCAGCGGATGCACGAAACAGGGAGTTTGTGGGACCTGGTAGGTCGGCACACAGACAGATGAAAACCAGCCCAAAATCAGAAACGAGGTACAGAAGTCTTTTTCTCTCGTAGTTTTGTCAAACGTTTGGCGCTATCCCTAGGTCGATCATGTTGGCTTAAAATGATTTGCAAAAAAGGGCCCGTTTCCTCTAGCGATTTTTCGTGCGATTTTCGATGCGATTTTGTGGCAACGTCTTGACAAGCGTAGAGTGCATCCGATGTAAACACTTAGTTTTTTTGGTATCAATTGCGCGAAATTTGAGCAGGTTCGAAACAACTGCGGCTCGCAGTAGTCGTCTCTCCTCATGCGCTATTTGAAATCTCACCCAAAAGTTGCGGTAGAAGTTGCACGATGAAAAAATCGTCTGCGTAAGCGAACCTTTAACAAGTTTTTATTTCATAATTTATTAGATTTGAATTATTTCGCCTCTCGAAAATAACAGTTTTCATTATTACCTTAAAAACCGCTCCGTCGCCTTTACGCTTATGTCAATTTTAACACGTTTTTTTCATGTTTTTTTTTTCAGTTCCAGGTCTGCGCGGTTTCAGTACGACGCCAACGCGACTCCAAGATTCCCGGATTATGAAGC
>JBBMOI010000002.1:44107500-44240000 GCA_038088405.1 Porites divaricata | reverse complement strand
ATAAATAATTCTCACTCGATAGATGCCGAGCGGTTATTCTCTAATAGTGACGTTTACCTTTCTTTGTGGCTCAAAAAGCCTACGGAGAATGTAATTTAGGTGTTGGGCCACTCGTCTGTCAGTGTTTTCCCCTGTCTTCGCTTGGAGGAAGGTAAGAAATTTCCCGTGTAAGAGGTGGTTTTTAAATGAAAAGGTTTGTTGAAGTTCCCCTGCAGATCACAGTCCAAGATTTTACTTAAGGTGCAAAGAGATGTAAAAGTTAGAAAACATTTAAGAGACATTTCTTTTAATGAATAATTGTCACTTGTACATATAAAAGGCCATAAACATTTTGGGTCTGGTTGTTGTGTGAATACTTTTCCACTATAATAAAATTTACAAGCTCAATCCTTAACACCACTATGACTGATGTAAAGTATATGAAGTAATTCATTTTGAACTGCGGTTGTGGATGAAAGTGAAGAATGATCATCGCAGTAAATTTTCCAATTTAAGCAATTAACTGACTGTATGTTACAGAAACCTCATTTTTCAGATCGAAAACAATACATGAAACATATTTGTCGTAAGAGGAAATGTACAATGGGTACGGTTATTACTTACATAGGAACTATTTTCTAGATCAGTTCCTCCCATTATTAGAAACTTTTAGGTTCGAAGACGAGAACGACTGCGACTGCGAGATTTGATTTAAAGTTTTTGTCGCGTATTGTAAAAAAAAGAAGACACGCTGGAAAGCTTCATTGCAGTTTTTTTCACCAGATTAGTTAGCACTGTTATCTTTATAAGGAGAGGTTAAGCCCTCTTCCGATCGCAAAATGATGAAACTTCTAAGGCTGCGTGCAAACGGACGCAATATTGTTGGCCAACAACTCCCAACATTGTTTGATGTTACATGTTGCGTCCCTTTGCACACCCTGTTGCATCTTGTTGGATGTTGTTGCGCAGAGTTTGAAACCGGTCATGCTTTTAGCCCCGTGCAAACGGACGCAACATTGTTGGCTAACAACTCCCAACATTGTTGGGAGTTGAACTTGCGTTCGTTTGCACGTAGCCTAACCTTTGATAACTTGTTTCCGCCACTAGGATTCTCGCTAAACTTGTGGTAGTTCTGACGACGTGGGCTATCTCGTTTTTCCGCCAAAATGACGCTGGCATACGCGCGAGCACTACTTAGTATTGAGAAACTCTTGTACTCTTAAGGTGGTGTTACACGAGACGATTCGCAACGACGATTTTTAACATAACACAGCGTTGCAACTTTGCTGCGACATTGTTTCGAATAGTTTTAACATTGTTCAAATATTGCGACGCTGTGTTGCGTTAAAAATAGTCGTTGCGAATCGTCCCGTGTAACATCACCTTAAATCATCCTCGCCTTAGAATCTGAAAAGTCTCTATTAAGTAACGATCCAGGTAAGAAGGGAAGCAATTTCTTTTGTTGTGGCACAATGCGCTTTCCTCACATAGAAATGTTTTCATTTTTACGCAGAGAATGCATAAACCTACAAAAAGGCAGTTTACGAAAGAAAATGTATTTAACTCCACTTTTAAAGAGTGCATTTTTGTGTTAAAACATTTCGACTAATCACAAGAGTTGCAAACAATAGCCAAGAAATGTTTACAATTTTACATGATCCGCACATACGATTTCTGTGTTACTTAGACTAAGACGAGATTTTGTTATAAGGAAGTTGAATAGAAAAAAGGGACTAATATACATGCTGCTTTGCCAAGATTTCGTAAAATTTGATGTTTAAACCAATCAGAACCATAGTAGAGACAATAGTAAAGTTAGCAACTTTCTGCATTCCGACGTGTTCACTGCGTTTTGGTCCTTTCCTTCTTAACCGGACCATTACTTAACACTTCCACTCCCGCACGTCTCCCAGTCTCTCAGAGTTAAGGTTGCAGCGGGATGCGGTTTATCACAATGACAAAGGCTAATCTTAAAGCCTTCTGTTGCAACAGCAAATTTGTATTATCCTTTTAGTTGAAAGATTGGCGATATTTGGGAAACCTAGATTGAGTAAATATATCCTTCTATTTTTCTTGATTTCCCTTATCTTCCTCCTGGACGACGTTTATGACCGGAAACACGTGCTGCTCACGTGATGCTAGGATGCCCCTCTGTTCCAGCTCCTCCTCGATCTGTTGTAATCTTCGGTATTTACTGACGTGCTCCGCGCGGACGGGACCGCCTAGTCTTATGAAACGCGCACCAAAAGCCACAGCCTAGTAAAAGGAATAAAATAAGAAGAAAAAGAAAATCAGCGATGTCGAAGGATGGACTTATTATAGACGTTTTGGCTACTTAAATTGGTGGGGGAAGAACTGTCAATACTAATAGGTGATGATTTCACTTTCATTTCGTTCGCGTGGTTTTTGTGTACACGAGGCTAAAACGTCAAAGCGAGACATAAAAGAGATACCTGTTCCCGACTGAGAGAAAGCCCCCCCAAAAATTGCACGGGGCAGCAAAAGAGGCAACAACAAAAAAAAAAGACAAAAGTTCGTCCAGAGACACAATTTGGGACTGAACCCTTCGGACGCAACAATAGGTAGATTTACAAAAAACAACGCAACTTCGAACAAGAACGCGAAAGCGCTCGGAAAGGACTGAACGCAGCTTCTGGTGCTCAATTTGCCACTTTGCCCTTGGTCCCGTCAATTTGTTTGCGCGCACCGTCGTCACTTTGGCCACCTTGCCTTTTATAAATCTTCCCAACCTGAATACAACGCACTGAATCAACAGAGCGCACGCGTACGCGCCTTTGTTGACGTCACAAAGCAAACAAGAGAAGCCAGTCAGCTGGAAAACGATGCGAGACGAAATTTGGCGGGAAACTTATTTCGCCCTGATTTGAAAACTGAAACGGTTGTTTCCGTAGAGGTTTAGAGACCAAAGATCTTCAGTTCGGCGTATCCTGTGATTGCTAGAATTCTTAAGATGCATTGATTTGTGGTGTAAAGCCATTATACTTGAGGTAATGAAGTTTTTGTCCGAGAAATATGACAATAAATCTTTCGCGCTGGGCTCTCAAGATTTAACGAAAGAAATATGGCATGTGAAACTCATTTTAATTGCCTTTAACACCATAGTTATATAATAATTTTTAGGTGCCTTTCTCTTGTTTCAAAAGTTAGCGCATTACATCTTGCTGTGCTCTAAACATGTTCAGTTTACACTTGCAGGCACGTCTTCTGTTGTTGTGGGAGTTTGAATTCAATTTGGTATCAGAGTGTAAACGAATAACACGGCACAAAATACCGAGCCCGGCTAAAAATTTTACCAGTAGTTGCCACAATGAAAAACTGTTAACAACATCCGGACTTTAAGTAAACAAACGGAAAAACAAAAAGGTCAGACTCTCGACATATGAGTAACGAGTAAAAATAACTGTTTCATAATTCGTATACGAACACCAGCAATATGGCAGAAACAGCTCGGCAAAGGACAGTCAGATTTTAAGCTGGAAAATTACATAGACGAGATTCATTACAACTCTGGCGAAAATGGACATACATCAACTTCTTGTGGTTACTTTGTGCACATGTCATTTAGCGAACTTTTGTATGTGTCTGAAAACAACAGGTGAGAGACAATATTATATAAACTGGTTTAGTCAGTTAAAGACGTCGATTTTGATCGCACTTTCAGGAAAAACTCTTACAATCGAAATACAGATTGGTCCTATTTAAATCTTTTACGCGCTAGCAAAACGTAAAAAATCTGATTAGATGGATGAAGTTGCTCTTGGTTAGCGATGTAAGAAGAAACTCAATTACGCCCTTTAGATACATTAACATGCATATTCTCTTCACAGTTCTTCATATATTTCTTTAGAGACCGTAAGGAGAATTTGTTTGACTATAACTTCTTTTTTTAATCTCACGTCTTTCTTGCTTCATTAACCAGTGAAATAAGACCGAAAGGGTTAACTGATGAAGGATTGTACTTAGCGGGCACGCAAAGAACCAAGGAAAATGAGCGTTTTTTGTCATTGATTAATGATCCGAGCTTTTCCAATTGCTAACGAAGTACTACGAGTTCTCCCTGCGACCTGCTTTCATTAAAAATTAAACACATTTAATTGACTGCTGGTGCCTCGACATCTTTGGCAAATGATATTTGTTCCATAAATACATAGCCGATCTTTTATTTTACGTGAAAATATCGAATTCATCTGTCTTATTTATACCACTTCCACGAGAACGTGGATTAATTCACCAATTTCCGAAGTGGTCGCTTACGAGAGCTTCGACCGTACAAGGTTTGTGTCTTCTGAAAATTAAAATTGTTTAATTTCCTGATGGGTTCAGTCTTAATTTAGTTTTTAACTGAGCTTTCAATTTTCAATTTTTCAGTTTCATGTTTTGTTTTCTTCCATATTTAGCTTCGTGTGGTAAGAGACCAAAGTGGGCAGAAGAAGACAACAACAAGAGGATCACAGGAGGCCATGAAGCCAAACCCGGCAGCTGGCCCTGGATGACAAACATCTTTATAACGGGGCTTGGAGAGTATTTCAAATGTGGTGCCGCTCTTATTTCGGACCGCTGGGTCCTCACAGCTGCCCACTGTACCATCGCCAATGTTGGGCCAATGATTGCACCTGCTAGTAAATACCCAGAGATGCTGAAGGTAAAATCTCAGCGTCTTGTTTTCTCCACTTTCGAATCAAAGCAGTAGAGCACCTAGACACTTCAGCTGCTATAGTTTAGGGGACAATGGAGAGATTTAGACTCAAGTCCGTGGTACAAATTCACGTCTGCCATTTGGCGTAAAGGTGAATATTAACCTAGCCTCTATTCTCTCTAAAAAGAGCCTCAAAGGAGCGCCTCACCAGAGTGAGCAAAACAATAAAAGAACGTAAAAAATAACAGCAAATAAAAAAGAAGGCACGGATGGACAATCCTGAAGATTAAAACGGATTGCAATTCCTATTACGTTTTTTGACTTGTTATATTTTTTCAAAGTTCAATTTTGGCATTTGTAACGCTTGATATAATGCCTTCGGAGAGATATTTGTTTGATTTACGGAGCTGTGGTTTTTTTTATTTACAAGTAAATTCCTCGCTAACGTAAAGTTTCGTAGCCAATAAAGACGCGTTATTGCGCGGCAATATTAATGAGCTTAAGCAACAGCGTTTTTGAGCGACGGACGTCAACCGGAAGTGAAATTTCTGCATCATTGGGCGGTGGATTGGTTCAAAATCTCGGGTAAATCGTCTTTATAAGGGAAAAGAAACTTAGCAATACAAATTTGTTAGCGTCCAAGGATATAAAAAGGGAGAAGGCCTCATTTCCGGTTGACGTGCGTTGCTCAAAAACGTCTTTGCTTAAGCTCCCTTTATTAACCCACTGTGAACTAGACAACCGTGACATAGCCCCTGAAAAACCAAGCCGAAGTAGTGTGGCCTGTGTACAGTAAAGAATGTCTGCCCATTTTCTTCCACAATGATCTGTTGGTTGATTTACTTTACGGGGGAAATAAAGAAAAAGATCTGTTGCAGCCCTGAAATGTCTTTTCAGCTAGCCTTTTGAGCACAATTTACACCTCAATCAAAAGCCTATTCCAGCCCACGCTGGGACTCCTTTCAGCCCTTGGGCTCAAATCAGCCCAAGGTATATTAACAGAATCCTAGTTATTCGTGGCAATGTACAAAGACGAGCTTGAATTTTTCAGATTGCTGAACATTAATAATGTTCTGCAAACTGAATGATTTTAAGCTCACTTATAATGATTAAAACAAAAATCAAAACAGTCGCAAAACTATTATTAGGTACGCTGGAATTTAAACACCGTTTTGTTTAAAGTAGCAGAATCCTGTAGTTATTCAAGCAATGTACAAAGATGAGCCAGAAATTATTCAGATTGCTGAACATAAATTATGTTCTGCAAACTGACTGATTTTAAGCTCACCTATAATGATTAAAACAAAAATCAAAACAGTCGCAAAACTAAGATTATTAGGTACGTAGGAATTTAAACATCGTTTTGTTTAAAGTAGCAGAATCCTGTAGTCATTCAAGGAAATGTACAAAGATGAGCCAGAAGTTATTCAGATTGCTGAAAATTAATTATGTTCTGCAAACTGAATGATTTTAAGCTCACTTATAGTGATTAAAACAAAAATCAAAACAGTCGCAAACTAAGATTATTACGTACGCAGGAATTTAAATACCGTTTTGTTTAAAGTAGCAGAATCCTGTAGTTATTCAAGGAAATGTACAAAGATGAGCTAGAAATTATTCAGATTGCTGAACATTAATAATGTTCTGCACACTGAATAATTTTAAGCTCACTTATAGTGATTAAAACAAAAATCAAAACAGTCGCAAAACTAATATTATTAGGTACGCAGGAATTTACACACCGTTTTGTTTAAAGTAACAGAATCCTGTAGTTATTCAAGGAAATGTACAAAGATGAGCTAGAAATTATTCAGATTGCTGAACATTAATAATGTTCTGCACACTGAATAATTTTAAGCTCACTTATAGTGATTAAAACAAAAATCAAAACAGTCGCAAAACTAATATTATTAGGTACGCAGGAATTTACACACCGTTTTGTTTAAAGTAACAGAATCCTGTAGTTATTCAAGGAAATGCACACAGTGACCTTTATTTTAAGATACGCGTTGGCGAGCATAACATGGACCAGGAGGAAGGAGAAGAGCAAGATATAACAGTGAAAAAGGTGTTTTTACACCCAAAATGGGATATACGGAATGAAACCACGCCTAATGGACAAAAGATTCTAACCACACACGACATTGCCTTGATAGAACTTAGCAGACCAGTTCAGTTTACCTCTAAAGTGCGGAGTATGTGTCTTGACAATGGACAACCATTCAAGGCTGGTAAGGCTTACTGTGCTTTTGCAAACATCTTTTATGATCGCAATACTTATGGCTACGTTGGCGAAACCACTCATTACCAGAACCACAAAGAGCTTCATCATAGCGATATCATTTGAACACTGTTAAGGGACCCGTCTGCTTTTTCGAAAGAAATGCTAACAGGCCACTCCCCGCCGTTAACAAAGCTACAAGAATTTTAAGGCTACATTAAAAATTTGCTATGAGAACTATGAATGAGGGGAAAAGGTGGTGGGGTGGAAGGAGAGAGAAGAGAATCTCTTTAGTTGAACGATTTCCTTCACTTGAGGGGCAATGAAGTTAGGGTGTCCTGTAACTTGCAGCAGTCTACAAAAATTGAAATTTGTTTACCTAAGAAACGTGTCCGTGCATTCCAGATCGAATTTGAGTTAGGACGTGGTGGTTCTTGAGGAGAGAGGGGAAAACCAGAGTGCACGTAGAAAAACCTCTCGGAGTAAGGAAGAAAAACAAAGAAACAACTTCGTCCAAATAAGGCGTCGACCCCGGGATTTGAACCCGGGCCACAATGGTAGTTGGCGAGTGCTCTCACCACTGCGCCAGCCACCCTTGCTCTCCAAACAGCTTACAAGTTCTGTTTTGCTGTAGGTCAGCTGTGTTACATCGCAGGCTGGGGAACAGAGAAGATCAAAGGACCTCCCACAAGAATACTGCATGAAGCTACTTTACCACTGGTATCACACGAGCAATGCAACGAGCCTCAGTCATACAGTGGTATCATTCCTGAGGACATGATATGTGCAGGCTACAAACAAGGGGGTGTGGACACTTGTGAGGGTGACAGTGGAGGTAAGTACAGATCACAAGAGGCGTAGCAGATACAAACGTGGGGGCACAGGCACGGGGAAACGAATAGTTGAAAAAGGCAGATACATGAGAAGTTTGAACACTTTTAGGAGAACGAGGTTTTCTCAAACTAAGTAGTGCGCGCTCGCGCGTGAATTGGCGAGGAAACGTGACAGCCGTCGTCATTCTACTACGGGTTTAAGCGAAAATAATAACAGGCGTATTTAGCAACAGAACGGAAACGTCAGTTGACGACGGCGCGCGCAAATTAAACAACTGGCTTGACCAATCTCAGAGCGGCAAATTGGGCACCGGAAGTAGCGTTTCGTCCTTTCCGCGCGCTTTCCCGTCTTCAACTGACGTTCCCGTTGTGTTGCTAAATCTGCGTAACGTAGTGACGGGAACAAGTTATAAAATCGTTTTGCGATCGGACGAGGGCTTAACCTCCCTAAATAAAAATAACTGTGTTAAGTTTCCAGGCGAAAGACGTTAAAATGAAGCTTTCTGGGGCGTCTGAGAATTCGCGAAAAAAACTGTAAGTCAAATCTCGTCCTGGTAGTCGTCCTCGTCCACAAAACTTAAGTCTCTTTTGAGATGGAAGACCATGAAAATGACCTAACGACTGCCCACTTTGTTTTTCTCTGTCTCTCTTGAGCGATTTTCGAGGCTGAAATGGTAGTTTATGGTATTGTAAAAAAGAAAAAAAAAAAAATAGGACGACAAATTTTGTCTTTACTCTTCTAGATTATAGTTCTCGTCAAATTGTGACCTCATCTGTGATCTAGTACTGAACGAACACACAGTAAGATTGAATTAATTTGATAAATAACCAAATGAAAACTGCTGCCTGTTTGTTGAAATGCGAAGTTGAGAGAGGCGGCTCAAAAGTCAACCCCTGTTACATGATTGAACAACAAACCGTAAAGTGGCTCCAGATTAAAAGTGACAGGTAAAAAAAGAGGCCTACCAATAACACACGACTGACTGATTCTTCACAGGACCTTTGATGTGCCAAGGAACAGAGGGAAGATGGTATCTTACTGGGGTGGCGTCTTTTGGTCAAACAGGGTGTGGTGTACCTTTCAAGTATGGAGTGTACACAAGAATAGTGAATCATCTGCAGTGGATTAAGGAAGTTACTGGCATGGATATACCTCAAGAGCCGCCAAAAAACGTCATGTCTTTGACAGAACAGAACACTTGGTGGGACGGATAATTTCACGCCAGAGTTCAAGGTCGGGAGGGAGGGAGTTCCTGATCCCGCAATCCCGCTCCTTTTTCACGAGAATTAGGCATCCCGAACTTCTGTCATCTCTACACCGAACACCGTTTTCTTTCCTAATGCCGCATCTCGTCCCAAATTTTGACAAATCCCGCTACCCGGGTAGCAGTCAACTAACATATCCCGCCAACGTTTTCTCAAATCACGCACTTTGTTTTGGTCAAATCCCGTATCCCGCCAACATTTTCTCAAATCACACACTTTATTTTTGTCAAATCCCGTATCCCGCCAACATTTTCTCAAATCACACACTTTATTTTTGTCAAATCCCGTATCCCGCCAACATTTTCTCAAATCACACACTTTATTTTTGTCAAATCCCGTATCCCGCCAACATTTTCTCAAATCACACACTTTATTTTTGTCAAATCCCGTATCCCGCCAACATTTTCTCAAATCACACACTTTATTTTTGTCAAATACCGTATCCCGCCAACATTTTCTCAAATCACACACTTTATTTTTGTCAAATCCCGTATCCCGCCAACATTTTCTCAAATCACACACTTTATTTTTGTCAAATCCCGTATCCCGCCAACATTTTCTCAAATCACACACTTTATTTTTGTCAAATCCCGTATCCCGCCAACATTTTCTCAAATCACACACTTTATTTTTGTCAAATCCCGTATCCCGCCAACATTTTCTCAAATCACACACTTTATTTTTGTCAAATACCGTATCCCGCCAACATTTTCTCAAATCACACACTTTATTTTTGTCAAATCCCGTATCCCGCCAACATTTTCTCAAATCACACACTTTATTTTTGTCAAATCCCGTATCCCGCCAACATTTTCTCAAATCAAGCACTTTATTTTGGTCAAATCCCGTATCCCGCCAACATTTTCTCAAATCAAGCACTTTATTTTGGTCAAATCCCGTATCCCGCCAACATTTTCTCAAATCACACACTTTATTTTTCTCAAATCCCGTATCCCGCGAACATTTTCTCAAATCACACACTTTATTTTTGTCAAATCCCGTATCCCGAGAATACCCTTCCAGACCTTGAGATTGTGATCACCTTATTACAAAAATCTCTCGAGGGAGGGACGAGGAGCATCCTTGCAGATGAAGTTGGATCAGACTTGTCCCCTGTATCTACCGGCTTGCTACTTAATACAGTAAAAGCCTGAGGAGGGTAGGAACAGTTTAACGGGGATGCCATGTTCTCATCAAACTGTCCCAGGTGCGACCAACTACGAGGTTGGACTGTGATTGCAGGGGAACTTCAACAAACCTTTTCATTTAAAAACCACCTCTTACACGGGAAATTTCTTACCTTCCTCCAAGCGAAGACAGGGAAAAACACTGACAGACGAGTGGCCCAATACCTAAATTACATTCTCCGTAGGCTTTTTGAGCCACAAAGAAAGGTAAAAGTCACTACTAGAGAATAACCGCTCGGCATCTATCGTTTGAATGGTAACACTACGTAGTAATTTTGGCTACTTTTTGCCTGCTGGGCAGGCTAAAATCACAACAGAATAAATTATTTGTCATTGACAACGTGTAATGAAATGCTTAAGCGATCTTGAACTGCCGTAAAATTCCGAAAATAAGCCCCTTCATGTATAAGCCCATCCAAATATAAGCCCCCCAAACCGGTAACGTAAAAAACCCTCCGTCAAATCGCCCCTCCAAATATAAGCCCCCGGGGGCTTGTACTTGGAAAACTGCCCTCAAATACAAAGTAAAACAAAGCAAAAACGGTAAATTTTCTTCCAACTATAAGGCAAGCAAAATCGATTTTCAAACGCAAATTTCCCTCTGTAGATAAGCCTCTCCGAATATAAGCCCCTCAAAAAGGGCCTTTGAAAAATATAAGCCCCGGGGCTTATTTTAGGAATTTTACGGTATTTGCGTATTCCACATATAATAGACTAATCATGACGCTTAAGGCAAGGGGCTATTTGTTCGCAAGTTAACCCCAGATTGTTCTTCGTATTCTACCTGGGATAAAAAATAAAAAGAAAAACTTACCAGATCCACAAGAATGGAAGAAGGATCCGAACATGGACCATCTTTCCACGCAAGTAACCCTCCCTGATCTAAAGAACAACAAAACAATTGTTACTTCATCAAAGCTACTGGAGAAAAAAGGCAGCTGACAGCCCCATATAAGCGACATTGTTGGTTGTAAAGAAGAAAGGGCAGTTTCCTTCAAAATGACTTTAAGTCTACAAAATTGCAGGAAAATTATGTAAATCAAACAGGAAGTGAGTTTTGCTGCTTGCGTTTGCAATAAACACGATTTCGGATAATGAAAATTTGGTGAATTAAAGCTGGGCAATGAAATGATTACGGTGAAAGTTGGCGAGGCTCCGCCCCGAGTTGCAAACCCTTACCTTTTTATATACCTTTCTTGGCAGAAAAGGCAGCCCTTTCGTAATATACCCTCTATTGACTATTGGTACGCCTTTCACATAACCAGTTCAGACCACTGCATCCCTTTGAACTGCTCTAAATGCAACTTCTTTTAAATATGAATAAATTGCTAACCCAGGAAGTTTTGTTGTCTTTTTCGTAGCTACAAGATGTGTCTGTTAGCCCTTTAAGTTTTCCTACCCTTTTATATGCCTAAAGTCTCCGCCGAGCCTCCCCGTACAGGCCGTTAAAGAGAGTACCTCGCCGGGAGAGTTAATAAGAAACATTCGCTTACGGGGTAGTTTGAGACATGATAAATGCTAAGCACATTGGTCTCACACGATTTTAATACATCAAAATAAATAATCTTACACCAAATTTCAGATTTGAACAAACCTGTGACGGTCTTCGCCATTTTTGCGAGGCCTGTGATGGTATTAGCTTGGTCCAAACTCAGAACAGCAACACTGCTAAGCTTCTCTGTCACTGCATACTCCAACACGCTGGCGTGTTTCCTGAACAAGTCGCTGCCAACTATAAAACACTTTTCTCCAATTCGCTGATTGAGTTTTTTCCAGCCTTCTTTGTCCTATCGGCGAAAATTTCATGAACGTATTTTGAGAATTGCGAAATTATTTAACAGAGAGGCCAAGGGGAACAGAGACATAACAGGGAGGGGTAGAAATAAGCATTTTCATTTATCTCCCTTACATGTACCCTATCGAATGAATCCTATTCAATTGCAAGGTTATGGTCTTTATTTCATATATATTTGTATTGCAACTGGTAATGTAATTCTCCAAGGTCCATACTACATATGGGTACATTTTCCTACCGTTTTTAAAAACATCAAAGCGCTACTGAAAACCCTTCAATGAAACATACTGGAAAAATCAATCACAGCTCCTTTTAAATCGGTTGACATAGCCAATTGCTTATGTCTCCACGCACGTACTTTTACAGACACAAACTGCGGCGGAAGAGTACACTCTCTACGTCGGAATCCCCTTTGGTGATCGTGCAAGGGAGTGGCGAGAAGTCGTGCAGGCTCCAACTAGAGAGGTGGTTCGCGAGCTACACGAAGAGATAATTTTCTCTTGATACTTACCGGAGTACGGACCCCGTCTAGAATGGCTATAATACCGGGATATCTGTCATAGAGCTCACAGAACAAGTTAATCACGTCATCAAGACTCTTGAAAGTGTTCGCCATTATCTCATATTTCTGCTTCTCCTGTAAAACCAAGAGAGTCCCATATTTAACAGGATGCTAAATTCAATCATCTAAACTTCATGCGTTCGTACATCTGCTTAACTTTACCAGCAGAGAGATCCATTTCTTGAAATCCCGTTGCAGCCGTTATCAAACAAAAAATGGACCAAGTTATGAATAAATGAAGATCATATATGTGAACTGCGGAGTGAAGAAATGATATGAAGAAAGATCATCGCAGTTATACACGCAACTTTTGCAGCTGCGAAAAGAAAGTTTTCATATAAATAGGCCCTTTGCAGCTAGCCATTCACGTGACACAAAACCGCCGTGCTGGTGAGCAAAAGTCGCACTGGGACAAGACAAACAAAAGACATCCATAATTTTAAAATGTAATTTTCTTTGTTTGTCTTGTCCCAGTGCGACTTTTGCTCACCAGCACGGCGGTTTTGTGTCACGTGAATGGCTAGCTGCAAAGGGCCTATTCAGGCTTGTACGGGATTCGAACCCTTGACCTCAAGCCAACTGGGAGCAAGTCGTTGAATGCGGATCGCTGAACAAATTACAGCTGCAGCCAATCACAATCAACGACGCAAATAAAAATTTCATATGATCGATAAAGCATCGCCTCCTGACCTTGATTTGGCGGGAAACTAAATTAAAAAATTCGTCAAACGGGACTAAATGGTCAACTTGGTGCAAGTGATACGTTCATCAATTGACCTGAAGGGTATCAAGAGTTATGGAAGATACGGATACCTAAGGACGAAAGGGTTATTAAGCTTACCTGGTCATAGAATTCTGAGGCTGCGCAGTTAAGGGCGATGTGAATGTCAGTACCAAGGCTGTAACCACAGCTGGACACAGCGTCTTGTACAAAGTCTAGTGCCTGCTCTGGTTTGTCAATCGAAGGAGAATAACTACCATCATCTGTTATACATCGAGCAGATTGCTGAAATCACACAATTCAGAGTTACAAAGGATACCCCTGGCCTCCTTACTTGCGAACTAAATAAATTACCAAGGATCCTAATAGACCTAATTCACGATCTCCGCCATCGTTGCACTCACTTAAGGGGCGTAGCCAGCTTTTCGACCAGTTGTAGGCCTGGCTGACTTTCATTTCCGCATATTCTTAAAACTGCACGCATGACTAGTACGCACTGACCTCACCAACACTTTGAGCTCTTAAGCTCTTTAGCTCACCCCAACAACGCATAATTTATTACAAGCGGCAGAGTGATCAAACCGAAAAGGTCTATGGGCTGGCTACGCCCATGCACGTGGTTTTTCAAGGGGCAAACAAGTGATTAAATCGCCCAAAAGAACAACCAGGTGATCTGTGACGTCACTGCGGGGGCCTGGGGAAAGAAATTTTAATGCCGTATCCCATAAATCAAAGCTGACGGGAACAGATTGAATTGAATTGAATTGGTGCGCGCGTTGGTTTATGGGATACGGCATTAAAATTTCTTTCCCCAGGCCCCCGCAATGACGTCACAGATCACCTGGAAATGACCCACCTCGATTAACTGACGCTTAACCTTTAGATAGGAAAAAGTATATTAAGAGACCAATGAGCGCACCGTCGGGACTCAGGTTTGTCAGCTGTTACGAGTTTCCGGCCTAAGATGAGTGCCTTTACCTTCACCTTTAAACAATTCTAAACCTAAGAACTGGACCTCAGATGAAGGCCGCTTTCAGCTGCAACACAGTAATGACCAAAAGAAAGAACTTACTCCATATTTCTGCACAAGAAGTTCGGCCATCTGCTGATGAATGTTTGTAAGCTGACGTACTGCCTACAGCAAAATAACAAGTAAGGCAAATCAGTATTTCCGTTTTCCTTTCTTATCCAAACCAGAGTAAACTCACTAGCACGATGCAAATGCAGAATTGTTGTTTTGTGTAGTAAAGCTATGTTTTTTGACGTACCCGTTGCCGTCGACGTCGTAGTTTGTCTAATTATACAAACGGCCAAGGGACTGGTAAAATTTGTGCGCTATATAACGAGGTTTTGTTATATAGAGGTTTTTTTTTTCATATATCTACTATAACTGGAGTAAAGAAAATCGTTCTTTATACAGAAGACTTCGTTATATAGATGTTCGTTACATCGAGGTTCCACTTTAGCTTCATATATCCACGAACATGTGAGACTTTCCCGCAATCTGATTGATTGTATGTTCTATTATATAGAATATAACAAAATAATCTTTGTATGTATACCTTCCAGACGAACGGAAAGATGGATAAGACATTAATTTTGCCAGAACAAGCACACGAATACAGATTTAACCATTAGGAGCACCATAGAATACAAAAAGCAAAAACAAAGCAACAATAAAACCGTAATCGTACATTTTTTTTGTTTTCTCAGACTAGGTCATCTTATGATTAGTCCTTTACTGTAGGCGATAAATACATTAAATAACAAAATTATAGCTTCGCCTTTTCTGCTAGCAACAGCCGTTTATGAGGTAAAATAAGTTGTTGGCTATTTTCCAAGCGCGTGCTACTTCTGTTTAGTAGTGAACAGAACGTCGAAGGCATTTCAAACACGTTAGCCTGCGAGCAAGTTCTCGTGCAATCATGGCGTGGAAGCGATACATACATACATAGATACAAGCATACATATATAAACTTTATTTTAACTCGAATTTACAGAGTAGCTCTATTGAGCTAATATTTCCGAGCAAAACAAAAATAAAACTTATTAAAAATTATTAAAGTTAGTAAAAATTATTAAAGTAATTTTTCATGAAAATTCAAATTTCTTAACGAATTTTTAAAGGCATCGATTGATATTATTTGTCTCATGTCGTCTTTAAGTGAGTTCCAGAGCTTTGCAGCTTCGTATTTGATGGACTCGAGTCTATAAGTGGTTGTCCTAGGTTCAGGTAAGCTTAGTACATTGTTCCCTCTTAAAAAATATTTGGAGCTGTGAAGAGAGAATACTTTCTTAAGATAATTAGGACACGCAGAGACAAATAAGCTTTTAAACACTACAATAAGCACTTTGTGATTTCTTCTACTGTACAAAGATGTTGTCTTAGCCTTCTTTAGCAACTCGTCATAACTAGAATTTGCATCATTAAATATAAATCTCAAAATGCGTTTATTCAAAAGCTCTAGTTTATCACGATTTCTCGCGCACAGAAGTGCCATGTAAGTGAACCATAATGAAAGTGCGCGAGATAACGCGCCCCTCGCACTCGCGACACCTTTCGCGTGAGACTCTCGCGTAACTTCTCGTGACTCCCCCAAATGGAAAACTGCGGGAGGTGATAAGGCCCCGAGGACAAGAAGGCAAGAAATCTCATTTGTGTTGCAATGATGCTTGTTGATAAAATACAATCCGCGACATTAATCAGGGGCACCCAACGATTGTTTTTTAAAAAAAATATGTTCCGAGAAGCAAAATTGCCTAGAATTTTCTATAGCTTGAGGAAGGCTAAACATTTCTAGATGACCGTTCCATTGATGTACAATTTTCGAAGCTTGTCCAACAAATTCCCTAAGATTTTGCGAAGTTTAATTTTTCCCATTTCACTCCCCAGGTTAAGCTATTTTTCGTAGAGAAAGGAAACCTAAAATTTTCGGAATCAAAAATGCGATGCAGAGAGGAATAAGAAAAATTCTCACTTTCGCAAAACTTTAAATTGCAGCTAAAATTTTCGGGAAAATAATACTAAAGCCCTTGTAATTTCGAAAAGACTCAATTTGCCCTAGGATGACCGATAAAATTTTTTAGAATACATTTCTAGAGATCTTAAAGTGTTCTGGATAGCCTAAAAAGTGTTTTCAATGCATTTATGAGGAAACCGTCGTTGGGTGTCCCCTGATTAATGTCATTGTGGACAAAAACCTTGTAACAGAATAATTTAAACAATATCGCATTCGTTTTTACATTTTTCAAGGGCTATAGATGGAATTAGTTAAGTGCAATAACACCAAGACAATTTCTTGTGAGATCCCGAGGAAATAAATGTCAAATTTCACAAAATGAACCTTACAAATGAAATTTTGAGAATTTTACCTGTGTTTTCACAATTCTTGAATAAATTTGACATTTATTTTCTCGGGCACCCATGAAAAATAGTCTTTGGTGTTATTACAGAAAACTAATTATATCTGCAAAAAAGATTGCGAAATCGTTTCAATTATATTGGTACAAGGTTCTTGTAATTGAAATTACTCAATTTACTGATGGATTCAGTCTTAATGTCATTTTGCTCAAGTGCAATTATCTGCTCCTTTTCATCCTATCCTTCAGACCTTCGAGCGAAAAAAAGAAACTACAAAAATTTAGTTTTCGGTGGCGCTAAAGGAAATCTATCTACATTTAAATAGCAATTTAAAGACTTAAAAGAGATAACATAGTGATTTTCCTCCTTTTCAGTGAAGAACTCAGTGAAAACAGACTTTTCAAATTAAAAGCAAACAACTGTAATTTGGAAGAAGACGAATTCTAAAACCTGAAGGCTCAGAAAAAATTCCGAGTACCAGGTCACGACAATCCGAGTTCTAGTTCGGATGCTCTGACCACTAAGCTAATGGTTAGCTACTGGAGGATCTATGGCGAGCAAAGTCGAAATATAATATAATTACACCAGTTTAATGATAAACGTTATTTAAGGAAATGTTCAGGTAGGGGCAGCTGGCCTTGGAGAGGCCGGTCCTTTTAGCCGCAACAAGACAGTTAAAACAAGCAAACACAAAAAGTTTGTAATATAATTGGCTTGATGTCGATCGGTCCTGACAGCTTTTAATATTTAGATGTACAAAGAAAAGCAACTATTTGACTCTTCCTAACAGCTCTCATAATCATTCAAGAAAAAGCTATTCAAACGAGCCAAACGTAAAAACGAAAAAAAAAACGTCAAAGCATCTTGCGTGAAGAAAAAAACAAATCTTATTTAAGGCAGGATATACGTTGCGTCTTTTTACTTTGTTACATCCAAGGCGGACTGTTTTCCTCTGAGCGTTGTACATCTTTAAAAAGGTAACCAGCATCGTTAAAGAAACAATGAAAAACCTGTCGATATTTTAATGACATTTCTCAAACATTTTACTCTTTCCTCGACCGTTGGCGGTTTCAGCAAAGATCGGCGTGTCCAAGCTCTTCCTAAAAGCTTGACTATCTTTAGAGATTCTTCAGTACATCAGTTCATTATAAAAACGTTATTTCTTGCTAATTTTCTGGATAATGGAAGAAGATAAAATACTCCATTCATCATTTATTGCAAATATAGTGTTAAACGCTTTTCTATCATGTACCGCTATTGCGCTGAATAGCATCACAATTCATGCATTGATAAAAACGACGTTCCCAACAAAACCGTCCAAAACATTGCTTCTGAGTCTCGCTGTATCTGATCTTTGCGTTGGTATATTAATCCACCCCATGTTTATTGCACTCATCATCCTAAAGGTGCAAGAAAAATCTGAGAATAGTTCTACTTTCCACACCATGTATACCGCGTTTGTTACGGCCGTCAATATTATTGGTAGTTCTTCAGTCTTTGGGGTGATGGCTCTTAGCGCAGACAGATTTTTGGCGATTCATCTTCACCTCAGATACCAGGAACTCGTGACAAACAAGTGCGCTTTCATTGTGGTATCTTTGATGTGGGTCTTCAGCGTTTTTTCATCGTTACTTAGACTAATGATCCAACAACACGTTTACTACTCGTTTTTTGTTGTTATTGCTATTTCTGGGTTCTTGATCACAACTTGGTTTCACTACAAAATATACAAAGCCGTGCGGTATCACACAAACCAAATTCACGCGGCCCATCTTCAACATACAGCTCAGAATGCGAACATCGATGGTGCAAGAGTAAGAAACTTCGCAATCGCAACTTGCTTCGTATATCTCGTTTTCTTCGTTTGTTATTTTCCAAGAATATGTACCTATGTCGTCTTTGCTATCTTGGGAAAAACCACAACAACGATGGCTTTGAGACTCTACTCTCTGACTCTTGCTTTTCTGAGTTTGACGCTTAATCCGCTGATTTACTGCTGGAAGATGAAGCATATTCGACAAGCTGTGGTGGAAATACTGCGGAAGATATGGCAAGGTTTCAAATAGGGGATCACGGATACAGAAAAGGAGCTATACATGTAGATACTGACAGCTGAGATAATCTCTCAAGAAAGACGGGAATAATTATAGAGCGTTTTCACGTGACGTCACTGCACCATGTTGGTGTCTCAAAACAATTGAACGGCGGCCATGTTGATGTCCCAGACCCGTCCCGTGAGAGTTGAACTATCTAATTTAAACGCTTTCTTTTGTCGCAATAAAAATGCACAGCTGCTGGTCACGTAAGAGAAAAAGCACTGTAGACAAATACGACCGATGTAGACATTACTGCCACGTCATCTGTACTTTTCACAAACAAAAGACACAACAGCAAATACGTTTCTCTGTTAGAGATAGAGTTTATATGAACTTGACATCGTCTTGTGGACAAAGCTAAGCAAAGCAAACACGGATTTTGAGGACTGAATGACAATTTCATCCAAAAGGAAGGATAATCTTGACGCTTCATGATCAGTAACCTTCAGTAAGCCCGCTGTCCTAGGATTCCTACTAGAATTGAGACGTGGATGTGTTTCCCTGTTTACAAAACAGATAAAGGAAAAACTGGACTCCTGGGAGACAGTCCGTCGGATCAAGAACGGGTACTACAATAAATCCAGCCTACGTGTTAATATTGAAAGTCGATGCAAGGGAAGTGCACTTAGCTACTCTAGCTAGTTTACAGGCACTCCACTCAAAACATAACAGGATTAAAAACCCAAATGGAGGGAGGCAACCAGTTGCCTGTTTACAAGTGTGGGTGAGGATTAAACTCGGCACGATCGACAAAACAAATCTAGTTAGTGGTACTCAGAGCGGGAGTCGGCCACGCTGCCACGCTGCCTGCTTATATGAGAACGTAAGTCCGGTGTTCCGTTGGAAACCATATATAAACATACATCAATAAGCAAATCAACCATTGCACATGCAGCACACTTTTTGAAACATTACTGCACGAATGACAAGTGAAATTTCCATTTCACGTAAACACGCGACGACAATTTGTACTCTCTCTTTCTTAAATTGGCTGCGGTGCCCAAGAACTCAATCCCAGGGAAATACTGTACTTATATTTGACATTTAAGCGCGTTGGAAAGAATTTATTTTTGTAGTCCCTTTTTTCGCTGCCGGTGCCGTCACCATCGCTGGTCGTCGCTCCCTCGTCAGTGTTGCAACTACCGACTTCACTAACTACAACGTCAAAAGAGCAATAAATACTACAAAATAACTTTTGGTACCTCTTTCATGGGCGTTCCAGGTTGTGGCAAAATAAAAATTTCTTTAATGAGATTCTGCTTTCCTGCGGCAAACTTTCCACTTGACAGTAAAGTCATCATTGGAATCGGCAGAGAAAATTTTCTATCAGGCTGTCATGTTAAACGAAAAATAAAACATTTAGATTTGTAATCCGTTATTTACCTCCTTAGATAAGAAGGGGTCAGTTCTTTAAAACTTAACAAGTGGGACCGTAATATGGAAAGTCAGCGTCGGGCACATCTGATTATTACCGTGACTGAAAAGATCTCAAGATCTTAAGCCAGTTTTTAAGGTCAACATCAGCAGAGAAATGCTGATGATTTTAATTAGATGTTACTTTATTTAATGTCTATCACTTTTGTAATATTTTTGTCATAATCTGTAGCATACGAAACGTCACGTTGATATAAAAATACCTACATAATTGTAACTTCACAATGTATATAACCGCTACATTTTATTTTAATGCAGCTAAGATAGCGCCGGCTACACTTGTAAACTACCTTTGTTAGTGATTTGGTTCCAGGATCAAACTTTGCGATTTCGTTTTCTCTGTTCTTATGTTCAAAACCAAGTTCAGTTTCGTTGAATTTCCATAGTCACACACCTTGTGTAAACCAAGCTGCAAATGCGGACATATTTCCAGTTGCTGCTTCTTCTTCGTAGAAAGAAGCATTGACAGAAATGAGTCTGCCTTCACAGGCCAAATTTTTGATAAAAAAATCCAAATGGTGAGTTTTTTCGTAAAAAAATGAGGCAGTTTCCAATGATCAATTTTCATACTTTGCTTAGAAGCTGAAGGGATCAAAACAAAAGAAATGAATTCTTAATCCATGAACCTCAATGCGATTTCTTTTGTTTTACTCCCCTCAGCTTCAGAGGCAAGAATGAATTTTAACAATTCAAAACTGGCCTTATTCAAAAGTAGGTACCATAGTCGAACCCAAGAGAAACTGAAAACAACACTTACGCAAAATTTTGGAGTGAAACAAAGTGTATTATGTATTTTTAAAAAGGCCTTTTTTACGACAAATGAAGGATTTCGCGCACGCTGATTGGTCGAGAGCTATGTTCGATAAGAGTCCAGACCATGGAAACGACGTGATGGTGACGCAATCCCGCGCGCGATTTTCCAAGAAACTTCAACGGAGATGGACGTCAAAACTATCAAGGTTATGATAAAACCAAATCGACAACAATTTTCCATCTTCTGTACTCTTATCGAGCATAGAAATGACGTCAAAATGTTCAAAACTTTGCAATGAATCCACTTGAGTTTTGACCATTTTGACGTCATTTCTATGGTCGGTAAGTGTACCGGAGATGGAAAATTGTTGTCGATTTGTGAAATAAAAGATTCGGAACATACTGCAAATGAATAAAATACCTCTTTTCCGGACAATACAGCCAGATGTTTAAACAAAGGAACCCCCTTAATTTTTGCGCTCGTAAGAGCTGTTGCCATGGAAACACCAATCATGGCACAATCTGTACAGAGTACCTCTTCGTCCAAGTCAGGTATAACTTGTGTCGCTGACTCTTTGATGCCTTGTTTTTTACTGTCTGTTTTCTTGCTTATCTCCTGTGAAAAAGAGTGACTGTGGAGGTCATTTTGACTACTATAATCAAGTACTGGTATTAAGCAAAAAATATTCTAGCCTGATTATCAGGCGTCCGAGGTCGTTTGCGGTCCCTTCATTTGGACGGAAGCGAAGGGAACGCGAACGACCTCGGACGTCTGGGAATCAGGCTAAAATATTCTTGCAATAGTATTGTGATACTAATGCAGTCATGCTATTGTAATACTAACTTACTCAATAAGGGAATCAACAGATTTAGTATAACTACATTGATGATTATCGAAAATAGAGCGCTATGGTTGGCTCGGAGCTTCGCTTTATCCCGCTATAATCACCGCGCCGTGATTATAACATTAAAGCTAGTAGTTTTCAAAATCGCAGCAAGATTTTTTGATGTTTCGAAGTCGGAAATTTATCAATAAGTTTATTTTCTCGAATAATCATCAATGTAATTATACTAAAACAATTAGTCGCCTCAGGCGACGTGAATATCGGCGAATAGTCACCGAGACGAAGTCTTGGTGACTATTCGCCGATATTCACGTCGCCTGAGGCGACTAATTGTTAAATATTCCACCAATAACAGAATTATTATTGTAATGTTAGTCAATTTAGCACGCAGTTAGCCAAAACACTAGACGTGGCATGCTAAATTAATTTTTGAAGAGTACAGCAGATGTTATCGATGATAAGTAAAAAGTAGAGAGAAGGAAATGTGTAATTACAAATCTGTGACGCAAGTGAAGAGGCTAAGGTTTAGGATTTCGTGATTTTATTTCTCTTGTTATCACGGTTGCATCAATGTAATCATCTTTGCCTTTTCATAATTCCATATTTAGTGACTATTTTGAACCAAAAACAAACAAGTCAATGAAGTGTTATATTTTCATTTTCATGAAAGTAATATACATATTGTGTTTTCTTATTTTAAATAAAGAACAGACCAGACAGTGAAGGGGAGAAAAAGATGGAAAGACTGTGGACTACAAGAGATAACCAACTAAACTAGAGAAGTAATTATTGTTAGTTGGGTTACCTGTGAAGTGTGAGACTGTTTACTCTCTCCTCTGGGCATACTGGGTTTCTTGGATGTATCGGCTCTGCTATCAATCTGACTCCCTTCTCCTTTATCTGCATCTACATCTTCTTCTGTTTCATCCTCAAAGTTTTCACTGATGTCGACTTTAGAAGCAGCCTTCTCTTGTTCCTCTAATTTTCTAACAGTAGTGACGGTGATATTTAATTTTTTTTTGCATTTAACTCATTCAGCACCATTAAACACCTTTTTCCAAGGCTGAAAACCTTCCATTATATATGTCCATTTTCACACTTAAGAGACTGAATATTCCCATCAAGCAGAACGGTGTTTACTTTTCACTAATAATTTGTCTGATTTTATTCTTCTGTTTAGACAGATTTATGGAAGATGGATAATCCGTCTTCAGTGTGAAAAAGGTCAATGACATCATTGACTACATTCTGATACAGTCATATTCCTTTAATCATACAGGCACACCATTTATATGGTACCTTTATATAGCCCTGTCTATGTCGTTGTTAATGGGTAACAACCGTGATTACCCATTAACTATATACACGTATTGACTAAGTTGAAGCCCTTGATGTCACTGATTACTGTAGCTATAAGTAGATAAACTGAGCAGACCATTCTTCCTGGGGGAAACTGTAAAGTATGAATAAATCACAAAACCACAACTTTTTACTGACCAAAACAACAGATTTCCCTATGGGGGGACCTTCCCTGTATCCTGTATAGGCCATTATACAGAGTACCCCCCCCCCCCCCCCCCTAAGGAGCATTCTAGACTGAAAAAGACCTTACTTATGGAAGATCAGTTGCATGCAATTCCAGGGTTGGAGGCTAGCTGGAAAGTATCAATGAAACAGTGCTAAATGTATGAATCAGAACATCTTGGGGAATGAGAAGATCTTTAAATAAAATAGACTTTTAAGAAGAAGATTTGGTTGCAACTTTAATATTAAACCTTACCCACATAATTAAGCCTTAAGATATGTGAGTGTACAGTATAAATATTAATTTCAAGTCTTTATTCAAGGAGATGACACAAACCAGCTACATACTTACTGTAAGGTTTCATCTACTGTTTTCTGGTCAGTGGGATCCAGCCCAGTGATAACTGGACCAATAATGACATCAATTCTCTCTATCATTTCCTCCACATCCAGCCCTCTATTATCATTGCTCAACTCTCCGTCATTACTTGTAGTGGTAGCATCTGCTCCCTTTTGTTGTTTAGCTAGATCAGGTGTCTTTGTTTTAGGGTCTGGAGTTTTGACCTTGGCAGGTAAAGCATTTAGAAGGGGTCTAGCATCCACAGAGGAGGCAACACTTGCAACATGCTAAAAATATATATAAATGATATAAATAATCAAGTAATGAAGATTAATTTTATCATCTATTTTGTAACAATTATTACATTTGCCATTTGCACATCCCCCATAATACACCTTGCTTGACCCACACAATTTTGCATATAAGCATTGTCCTCAATTTTGTCTTTTTGGAAGAGTGTAATACCTGGGAGAAATTAAAAAGAAAGTTTATGCAAAATTTTGGGACACAAACAAGGCGTATTTTGGGAGATGTGCAAAGGGCAAATACAGTTGTACCTCCACCTCCTCCCAGGCATGAAGGTGGCCACACCCAGTATCCAAAATACCAAAATTTTCCCCAGTCTGTAAATTTAAGCTCCATGGGCAGAACCTCTTGTAAACAACCACCTCCCTTAATTATTAAAGTGACCACAACCACTTTTTGGGTTGACAGTTTTATAATTTTCTATTGGTAACCTCATGTTAGCCTTGGTCGGGAACCGCTGGCTTGAGAGTTGAGGTAGATGCTGACTTACAATCTCTTGGTTGTAAAGTTGTAATTTATGGTAGGTGAACACATGCATATGTTGTGGTTCAATTTTATCCTTGGTTTAAGTTTTATTTTCCTTTGTTTCAAACTCACTATGATCATACATTACCCAGCGTGCAAAGAAAGTACTGTCCGATAGCCCGGGGCTAGTGAATTTTGCTATAGGGCTAGGGAATTTTGTTCTTAGCTTGCCCGACGGGCATGTCAAGTTTTTTGAGGAATTCAAATTAAAGAAGAACTGTGAAATCAATTCTGCTCATCAAAATGTTTTTGGGCTAGTTATGATAGCTTCAGCTTGCCTGAATAGCAAGCTTTAAAAATGACCTTCTTTGCACCCTGTATACCATACCCCAAATCAAAGGAAAATAAAATTTAAACCAAGGATGAAATTAAACCTTAACACATACATTGTAGTGTAAAACTTTTTGACTAAAAATACATCAATTTGTTACAGGTCAAAACTAAATTCAGCATAAAAATTTTTAGCCTAGGTTGATTCTCTATTTCCTTAACTAGCCTCTTAGCCCTTATTCATGAATAATATTAGTTATAGGGCTAGGGGACAAAGGAAATCGAATGTAAACCTACAATCAGGAACTAAAAGTAGTTGATGCACTTGTGTGAATGCGACTTTCATCAACAATTCATTAATCATACATCTCATACATACAATTCATTTATCATACATCTCTGTTTAAAGGCCGTAAATCCCCCCACTCCCAAATCAATGTTTTTTGTTAATGTACAGTTGAAGAAAGACTTGGGGATTTAAAATACAACATTGACTTGGGGGGGAGGGGTCAGGGTCAGGGTACAAAGGGCTAGGGCATAGAGATGTCTACTATGCAAAAAGGTTGCCATTTTATGGAAGTGTCTTTTAGCAACACTTTATATTTGTTCCTTATTGTACTGTAGGTAAACAAATATTAACCTAAATTTAATTTTGACCTGTAACACACACACATTTTTCAAAACATAATGTTGACAAAAACTAAAGTGTGTGAATAATGAAAGGGGTATACATTGTATAATGATAGATCATACTTACCTTGGAAAGACCATTTATTGTGCAATTAAGGCTAACTTGAAAACTTGGAAACCCTCTACTGCTAAGAACCTTTTCAGCAGAAACCTAAGGGATACAAGAAGAAGGCACTTAACTAGGCAAACAAGGTTTGTAAAACAAGACTTAGTGGTGACATCAATTCTAATGAAAAGTAAAATAAAATTTCTCAGGAAAACAGTTAGGAAACTCTAGATCTGGACTGAGTTGTTCAAAGGATGATCAGGGTTAGTTAACATGACAAATCATGCTATATTTCCAGTTACTCATTGATTGTTAGAACTAAAAGTGCTTTGTACAACCCTGCCTTGGTGAATAGAAAAATTTTAACAGTGAGTGAAACTGCTTTCTGTCAAAAGTGTCTGAATGGAAACTATAAAAATCTGTTTCATCAGGTGAATGAGTGTTGGTGTACTGGCCGATAATTGAACCTGGGCTACCAATCTCGATCTACAACTCCGTAAATGGTTGAGCACGAGACTGAATATTGCTACGACTGAGTGTTGGTTTGGCAAAAATAACTATTGTATTAAGTACTCAGACTATGGAGTGGTAGCTTAGGTCCCAGCTAAACAGCTGGTGGTTAGACTTAGATGTAGACCTGTGAAACAACCTTGGAGTAGAAATAAATATTGTAAATATTTTGGTCTCACTTAGGGCATAATTTAGGATGGAATACAAATATTTTTTACCCACATGGAGTGACACAACTTTTGCAGTTGCAAAAAGAAAGCCCTTGGCCTCTGCAATACCGGTGCAGCACTCTACCAATTATTGAGGTAACAAGCCAACTGGAAGCAGGTCATTGAATTGGTTCATATTAAACCAGAGAAAGGATCATGATGAGGTTATGAATATATGAAAATCATATATGAAAACTGTGGGGTGAAGAATTATATGAAAGAAGATCATTGCAATAGTTTTTTTTAATAGGTTATTTTTTCAAATATAGAGTAGCTATTTAACATAATGTGGATTTTTTTAAGCCATGTAATTCTTTTCGCTACTTTTAATGTAAGTGGTCTTGGTTTTAGCATGTCTTTTTGCTTAAAAACAAGAAAGACCTATTATTATTATTATTATTATTATCATTAATTATAGACGCAACTTTTGCCGTCGCAAAAAGAAAGCCTTTTGGTCTGCGTTTATTAAATACACTTTGAGGGCCATTCCATTTTATAGCCACCTACCCTCTTATGAATGAGGTCAGGTAGGCTGACTCCTGCTTCCCAAGAACAAAAAAACCAAATGGTTCCTGCATGATTCATCCATAAGGGGGTGGGAGAGGGGAGGGGGTCAATATTACATGGAATGGTCCTGATACAATTTAAAAATACAGTAAGAATAAAAAAGGAAGTTTTGAGCATCTTTAAAGAGCTCATAGATGAGACTACATTTATTGAGTAACAGTTACTTAAGCTAACAGGCCTAGGGATAAATATAATAATTATTGTGTTGTATAGCTGGAAATGTTTTCCCAACAGGGTGTGCTCTCATTGGTTACTTTAACATCACATGACATCTGACAATGAAACTGTTTCCTGCCAAAACCTCTGAGCAGGCAACATTGCAAAATCTAAGACATCAAAGGGTATTAAACAGTGCAGTGTTACCAGGCCTTGACAAAAGTGCTCTCTGATAGCCTGGGGCTAATGAAGCGACCCATCAGGCTAGTGTCTTTTTGCTAATGCTGTCAACTCTCCTGGATAATCTGGAAGACTCCAGATTTTGGACTGTATCTCCTGGTCTGCAAGTTAGAGTATGAAATCTCCCGGATAATAGTCGAATTTTGCCATCTGTTCCAGAGTCGACTTTCCAACAATAAAATTTTAACTGATTTTGCACTGTTTGAGCTATTTTTGCACTGTTAACATTGAATGTTTCCTCACAAATTCCAGTATACCATTGTAATATAAGCAAGAATGTGATTGGTGGGAAGTAGACCAATCAAATCAAATGTTACAATGCCAACAACATCTTTTTCACGCATTTTGTGTCATCACAAATTTGAGGTGATCGGAGTCAACAGGTACTTTGCGCAAATGATGTCATGTGCCGTGCATTATGATGTCATCTATCATCCCTTTGCTACCAATTCTCAATATTTGAAGACATGGGGGGTTGATGTCCCTGTTTTATCGTAGTTTGCTTGACAGGCAAGCAACATTTGCTGTCTTTTTCTCATCAATAAAAGTGTGTAACAAACAGTTCCCTAGTGGAAATAAATGTTAATAACGAATGGGCTATTGACTCAGAGCCCATGAGGGCGAGAGGAATAATTTGTTTACTAAAATCCAACTAGTTAGTTAGTTAAAGCTAGACTTTAACCCTTTTTTGTCCCCAAAAAGCCCGCGCTTTTCGCTACTAGTGGGCTATAACATATAACCCAGTAGTAGCTCAACCAATCAGAAGCGCAGCTTTGATAATATTAATAGACCACTAGTTGGATTTTAGTATAAAGAGCTAGTGGCTGTAATTGTGCTCTCACTCTCCTACTTATAAATTTATATTAAGCATCATTAAACAAATACCTTGGATATTGTTGGTGCTTGTGAGTGACTTCCAAAGTACTCAGCCTAAAACAAAAAAAATCATATTACCAATATTCACACCACAAAAAATCGTTTACCAGAGCAAGTATCATCAAAATAAGCAAGAATTCCAGATCCTTAACGGCGTGATCAGTAATCGTATCTAGTCTCAGGCTGGATTAAGTCATCTCTGCAATGCACACTTTGGACCGTATTTGTACGCAGCCTGCAGGCTGCAGTCTCAACGTTTTGTCCTGGTCGTTTCACAACGAGTCACTCTACATGCATATCGCGCACAGCTGAAACACGCAAAAACCAGAAAAAATCCTTTTACGCACCATATAGCCGAAGACATCATTTGGCTTTTCCTTGAACATCTTATTAAGAAGCTGTTCGATTCGTTTTGGGACTTCATTCTTGTTAAAATAAGCCACAGCTTCGCGTTTTTCCTCCAGAGTGTAAACGGCATTTTTTACCGCCATCTTGAATTGCCACGGCAACTAAAATCGTTTACAACAGCCTCGCTTTGATGCACCTGGAGTATAATCCCAGTCCCTTCGCAATTTTCTGTGGCATTTCTATGGAAAAGAGGACGTTTACTTCGAGGTCATTCCAAATTCATACTAATTTGTAATTTACTTTGTGTTGCCCCATTGTTGCTTTTATCCTTTTCATATTTAGGCGTTTAATGTATTTTTATTGCAATTAAAAAATGCATAATAACTTAGTTCTCTTACAAGAATCTTTTTAATCTCTGTTTACGTAGGTGTCCTAGGGTTTAATTAAATGGATGTATGAACCAAAAGATTTTTTTGAAGAACTATATAAATCTGTCAAAATTTCTATCAGTATTTCTAAAACATTTGCGCAATAACCCTTTGGTTCGTCCCATTCAGTCCACTTACTATAAATATTTAATATAGCTGTCAATGGCCCTCTAGATTCCGTAGGCTCTTAAACTTTTAGTGTGGCGAGAAGAAACTATACAAGTCCGTCTTCTGATCAGAGGACGCTGAAAAATAACACTGATATTAATAGAACGCAACGAAGGACCACAATTGTTGCGGAATGTGTTCCTTTGGGGTTTTTGTATTCTTTTTGCTACTGCGTAGGCGAGTGCGCAAACATTTAAAGACCGGCAAAGTTCATTTTGACAACAAAAATACATGAAAAAGGAAATGGCTAATATGCAATAAAATGTTTACAGCTGTTTATACACTTGACGTTGTGTTGATGCATTCGAAGAGTGACAATTAGACTGAGTGATGTGGTTGACTGAGTCCGATATTGTAGACTGAATTTATAATTTGGACTGAGGCTTTAGTTCTCGTGTCGTATGGAAGAATTACTGATTATCTATATTTTGCAGTAATTTTCGTCTGTAAAGCAAATTAAATTTTTGAAGGACAAGTGTAAACAGCAGTAAACAGTATAAACGTGAATCTTTTCTAAGTGTCAGTTCATTAACAACTGTCTTCACCTGAATTAAAGAGCCCGATGAGTTTCAAAATTGAGAGATTTTAGTAAAACATCGCTTACGTTGCTAAATTGAAGTGGATGATGCAGCCCAAAATATCGTTTAAAAGTGCTAGTGGATAATTCCTCAATTCCCTGGTACACCTCCGAGTACTGTAGTGTGTTGACGACCATGAAGATATTTCTACATATACTATGGCAGAGAGTTCTTTTTCGCTAACACAAGGCCTTGATTTATTCAAATTTATTGATCGGCACTGAGCTTAGAAAATTTGAGATATTTTAAAACCTGACGGAACTCTTGTTGAGAAACTTTGAAATTCATGATGTACAGAACCGTCACAACTGCATTGTGCTGAGTTTAAGGACATCACTGCTGAGAAGGTAGTTTAGATGCCTAACTTACAATGTACCATAATATAAAAAAATAACCTGTTGTACAGAAAGTCACGGCAACCAATTCTAGAGGTGAAACTAACCGATTGAAGAAAGGTACATGAGTGGTGATGCTTTCTTAATAGAAAAAGAGGTACAGTTAAAACCCGCGAGTAAACACCGGCATTTTCCCAAGTCAGCCTAAACACAGGTTCTTACATAACTGGTAATTATAATTAGTCCAAATTTAGGCTATTTAGGCTCTTAACGAGGTTCATATTTTCTGAGGAAAAAAATACACCGTAGCTAAAAGTATCTAGTGATATTTAGCTTATTCCTTATATGTATATTATATATAAAATCTGCATACCATTGCATTGTAGTTGGAATGATAACGCACCTATGTCTTCAGAGAGGAACCTGAATGCTGACTTATCTTATTTGCCCAAGTGTACTTTGTATATATATATTTTTTGTAGATTTTAGAAGATATGAACCTGTTTCAAATTTTAGGCGAAACAGGTTCTTGTATAGAGGGGGCTTAACTGGCAAATGTTAGCCTAACAGGTTCTTAAAAACCAGGTTGTTACTCGCGGGTTTTACTGCATAAGAGACACTTTTTTTTCTGGACGTCATTATGGTCCATAAGATCCGCCATAAAGATTGGCAATAATTATCCTGTAGACTTATTACTGGTAGACTGTATTACTTTTCTTCCAAAGAATTCTTATGTGTTTGTTCTATAAACAGGCAGAATTACCTCTCTTATAAATGAACGGAAATAGCCAGAGACAAAACTTGATTTTCTATTTGCTATGAGAATCGTTACCATTTGTCTCCCTTTAAGGAATTCGCTTCGTATCCAGAACAGAACTCAGTGAATGCTTAAAGACTTGTTATCCCTTTAGGTCATATACTTCTTTATGTCCTGAGAATCTTTGGAATGATGCGCGCTGCTAAAAACCAGATTGGTCTTCATGAAAATTGTTTGCTGGATTCTTCTACTAACCAGAAAACATACCCGGAAAGCAACCTTTCGGCGAACAGGATGGATTTCTAAATGTCTAGTAGAACTTTTAAGTCCTTCGACTGGAATTTAAAGAGCACCCTGTTAATTTACAGAGTTTGAACAACACTGCTGATCGAAGAGGCAACATTGTTTACTAATCTAACAACATCTAATCCAAAAACAAGTGTATTAAGCCACTTTTCTTCCTCTTTTAAGACAGGTGTTTGAAGACTTTATCTAACACACGAATTTTGGATTTCTAACCTTTTAAAATTTTGTTTGCAACATGTTTATAATCAAGGAATGATGACTTAGAAATCTGTGAGGTTAATGTGGTCCCAAAAGGAATTCTTAAGACTTTACCGCCTAAGGAGTGGTTACACAGTAAGGTCGTCTTGGCCGAAACAGACAGCAGTATCTCAATACGAATTTATTTGTAAGTACACTCTGTTGGAATCGAATCCTTCTATGTAAATTTTGTAACCTTATTTTCTGTAATTCAAAACGTGAGGTAGAGGAGTAATTTATATTTCTATTTTTCTAGCTTCAGAAAGTTTTGAAAACAAGTAAAACAAAGTCGTAACAAAGAAACATTGAGGGAGAACGAAAATTCACTTTGGTAAAAGTATGGCTGCCCAAAGTTTCCTGATAACTAATGCTGGTAAGAGCATAGAGTTTCACTGGCATTGCAAGGAGTTCTATAGGATCTTGATGCTCATTCTAGTTAACCAATTGTAAGGAGCTACCTTCAAAGGGAAGGTAGTCGTTACTTTTAGTCAGGTTGCTACACTCCTTTAGCCCGCGCGTTTTGATCATAGAGAGGGGTATAAGCAGATACAATTAGAACGCTATGAAGATAAGGTGTCCATAAAGATTTTTAAAAAAATAGGCAGATGTTAACTTGTAAAAACAAGTCTATCTGTTTTTATTAATTAGCTCTTCAAAGGGAACCCCCAATATTTTGTGCTTAACCTGCTTCTGCGGGAAACAAACAGTCCTCCAATTTGAAGAGGTCACGTAGCACTGATCTGTCTCTTCAGTTTATTTGCAAACATTTAGCCAGCGAACGCTTTTTCTCAATGAAATAATAGGCAAAGACCAATCGCCTTTTGAAACACATCATCGTATCACTCGTGAACGACGCCATTACTGGATGCGAAGAAACTCAGAATTAAACATATGTAATGCAAGCCGACAAATTTTACGAAATATATTTGATACCTAGTTTTCCAGGAATTGGACATGTTGAATGCGTCCCTCTTTTTCGCTTACACTAGCGTCTTTCGTTATGCATCAATCGACGAAGAGGATTATTTTTTCTCTTTCTTCTCTATGTGCCTTTTTTCCCATACCTGTTTGCTATAACTCTGACATTAAAGTTTAGTTCATTAAACTTATAACCTATCTGAACGAGTTGCAAGCATCAAACTAAGAAGCAATTTCACGAAACTTTTCGGTAATAATCTTACAACCATCCCTCTCGTTATGGGCCCAAGAAACTAGCTTAAAAACAAACACCTGTCACGTGCAATCCACACCGAGTAAGAGATCCTCGTGTACACCCGAGGGAAAACCAAATATCCAACTACTATCAAAAGACTGAACCGAGAAGTTAATAAACGTTCAACTACAGAAAACGAATGTCATTACGACCAAGACATTGGTGACTCAGGGTAATGAAACATCTAAAAGATAAGTCCCCTTCTTCTTTAAAAACCAACGAATACAGCTAAAGAACACTCCAGCCCCTTCGTACATGCTGATTATCATCGCCAGGAATCTAATGAATAATCCATTCATCTATTAGCTTTGCAAACAATTAAGGTGCCTACCAACCCGGTTCAACCCAAACTTCTGTTTAATCAACCAATATAATAAATGAAAATTTCAACCTTAAAAAGATTCAAAATCTAACGTTTCCAAATCCTTCGTCAGAGCAAACCAACCAGCCAACACACCCGCCTAGCGAGGCTTATATCTACCAACTTAGGCCAACACGCCTTGCAGGTAGTCTGATTAATATGTCGAGGAGTCGACTGCTAAACGTGAACACTAAATTGACACGATAACACACAGAAACATTAACTCAACTGTTCTCAACGTGAAAGACTCAAAACACATGGATTGTGTTCATTCCTCATTGTCACGTGTTCATTTAACTGTCAATCAAAGTCCCACCTAAAACCGGAAGCGGAGACACAACTCACCTATCAGGAATTTTACCAAACTATAACCTACCTGCTTATCAGTCAACCTCCTTACCACTTAACCCACTGTCACACTGCCAGGTTAACGATTCAATAAATAACCACTTCATCAGTTTAATACTGTCCTGGCTAGCAGCCAGCTTTACACACTTAGCAGACAATCTACGACCAATCATTCAACCTAGCTATCTAATCTAACTGTCAACTAACTAAGACACCTTGTAGTCGTCAAAATATTAACTTTCGTTTTTTAATTACTTATATATGTTTTATACTTACACACAAACTAGATTATACTACGCTCTAGTCCTCAAAACGCTATTGAGCACTCTGCCGACAGGCGTGCTTACGCATCAACTGGCATATGTTTTATACTTATATATGTTTTATATGTTTCTTTCTTATTGCTAGCCAACATGAGTTTACCATCCTAAAAATCACCCATTTATCTACCTACCAACCTATCAACCAAACTGTCTAAAACTATTTACTTTTGTGAATCTGCCAACCATACAAAGAACCCAGCTCACAGTAATTTACTAAAGCAGACCACTTAGGACCCATCAACCAATTCTTCTACCCACTAACTAAGAGCCATTCCATTTAATATAAGTAACTAACATAACTAACCCTCGTACCTAAAAACTAACCTCCAACTAGCCAATACACCTTCTCGTTGCAGCCAGCCTATCAACCTAAGTACCAGCCTAATATAACCTAACTGTGTACATCCTGGTACCTACCATATTGCTTCCCAACCTGAAAAATTCTCATATTTCTAATTACCAACTTATCAATCAATTAACCGCTCTACCACCACTTACCTTTTTTATACTACTACATGACAAATTTCTGCAATTTGAATGGCTTGGAGCAGTGGTATTTCAGCTTAATTTGAAATACCTACTTGTGAAAATGACAAACCTTTTCCGGGTAGTAGTATAAACAAACAGTTGCATGATTTGCAAGTGATATTTTGCATAAATACCACTCGTGATATTTCAAAATTGTCTCAAATTTCACTCACCTAACGGCTCATGAAGTTACTTATAACAGTTTTGAAATGTCACTCGTGGTATTTATGCCAAATATCACTACAAATCATGCTATTACCTATACAAATCTACCAACCATACAATTCAACTACCAATCGATTCACCAATCTACTGCCTACCTTAAAAACTAACCATATAACCGTAGCAGACCATGTACGACTAACCAGCTAATCTGCTACCTAAACCATCAATGCCTTAGCTTGCAGCCTGCGTACCAGCTTACCCACCAGCCTCCTCCTCAAAATATACCCTACCTCTCATATTTCCAGTAATTTCCTTATTACTAACAATCTGATCTAAACTACTCACCTAAAATACTTATTTAGCTCATCCCACCAATCAATTAATCAATCAACCCGAGCTGGGCGGTCGACATTACTTACCTTTTAAATTTACCAATCGCACAATTCACAAACTAGCCTTCTCACTACTATCTACCAACTTACCTTACCTGCCAAACCATTTCGTTGATCTACCACCCACTTTGCATCCCGGCCTACACATATAGCATACCATTAACGTATCAAAAAGAGAAAAAAAAGTGCCACAGGAGACCAATTTGCTTTTCCATCTCCGAGCTATTACAACTCTTCATCCTACCAAACTGCACTTAATTACCAGACAAAGAACTAACCAATCCTCTTACCAACGATCCACTTGCTTACTACTTATGTACCCATGATTCTCAAACAAATTAGCCAATTTACAAACGAACCCAACAGTTACTATATACCAGCCCAACCAATTAACAAACTTACCAAAAAATAGCCAAAGAACAGAAGCCTCCCACTATCCATTTAAACAACTATTACTGAATTACTGAACTAATTATCTTTTGGCAATAACGACTATTATTACTATTACTATTATTATTATTATTATTACTCTCGTAATATTTAAGAAAGTCATTGAAATTACCGTCCGGATCATTTATAGCGTGTAATAGAACAAAAACAAAACTTGTTACACGATTCAAATTTATAAGCAAACTATTGTCCCTCTAAAAATCTAACTAACCACACTAAGACTGCTTTTTAGACTTGTAAGACAGTAGCGATTCGTCTGCCAATCCAATCTGTTTTCTCTTCATTATTAAGACGGCTAAATATCTAAACACTGAGAGTAATGGTGTGCATGCTAAGCAAAATTGAAAGAAGTAATGTCCCTTGTGGTGTCAATAGGATTTAATGGTAAAGAAAAATTGGCTAAATGCTTGTAGTTTCAAATACAACTTTTATGGGAGTAATTTTTTAGCACTGCCAAGGCTTTCAGATATCAATCCAGGTAACCGTGTAAACTTTGTAGAAACTCTTTATACAGTACCTCTAATCTAAAGAGTTTTTCAAAAACACCAACTAATTCAACATTATTACATCATCTAAAATACAAACACACTTGCTAACATAACTAAAAAACCTTTCCAGCAGCTGAATAGCCTGGATATAAATGAAATAATAAATAAAGAAATGATAATGAAATAACTAAAAATCACGGTAAAAAGCCAACATTGGTTTGGCATTTATTTTAACATATCACTAATAAGAACCAGTTGCATTCAATCATCACCTTGCTGTGCTACAAACAAAATTACTGACTCTATCCCACGTCTCTTAACAGACTAAATAGCCATTTTACCTAAAGACTGAGTCAACCATTAGAGATAGACCACAATGACTTACTAACTAGAAAGTGAGAAATAGTGGTACTAAAATGAATTATTCAAACTAACCAACCAACTGAACATTTAACGAATTAACCATCCATAACCAGTTAGCGTATGTATGCATTTTATCTCTATCTAGCAATACAGTACAATTATTATAATAAGAATAATAAAACCTTCCACAACATCAAACTCTTCCTATCTTTCTTGGAATGGAAAATTCCTGGTCAGGAGTTTTTAAGCTTGCTGTCCTTCTACTGCTGATCAAAAACTAATATTTTTGCTCCATATAAATCGACTCTTTCTCTCGTTGGCGCTTATCATCTAAATATGACCAATCTTTCTACTATTAACTAAGCCAAACAATATAAAAAAGAAATTTAGCAAGTTGCACATCACCCTCCCACATTCAATAAATGTTGAATTTGCACTAACAAGTTGCTTTAATTTCTTTTCACACCTTTTATGCTGATACCTTCCTTCCCCAGATGTACTATGCCTCTGTGTCCTAGTACTTCTTAAGGTAGTATGACTAAAACTGACCACTGACTTCAGTGCTTACATCGATGTAGCTGGCCCTGAGTTCAGTGACTACGTGATTGGTGGATAAAGAATGATAACTGAAAAGACCGACTGAGTGAATGAATAATAGAAGCTGATTAATAAAGCATAATCCTTGCTACAAGACTGAAGATTCTCTCACAAGATTTTTCAACCAACATTGAACTAATTTATTCGTTACGCAGAAAACACGAATGACTAACATTCCTATTTTTAAATAAAATTTTTTTCATTTCAGGCTGTTTAAATGTCTTATTTTTCAACTTTTTTTTGCTTTTTTTCTTCTGCAGAATTTTCATTCTTCATATTCTAACCCATCCCCCATTTTCACTTAGAAATGTATTCTTTCACCGACACCAAATCAAATAATAAGTAAGGGGAAATCGGACGCAATTCAAGAAACTTTTTTAAATATTGGTAAGATATATTAGAACTTACTAATAACCTCTTTGTCTCTGGACCTTTCACACTGGCGCTGTCTTCAAACCGACCTTACACAAATTTTCAAGATCTAAGATTTGATTCTGCTGGAGGAAGATGAGGTGAAATACGAGGAACTGTTTTATTTCCATTTTACATATTTGGTCATAAAATAGTATCGCACGTAATGAAGCATAAATTCCGAGAAATGTAACTGAACAATCACGCATGCGCATGCTATAACATCGCAACGTGCAAAGTACAACGCACCGGACCAATGAACGGGAAAAGGACGTTTTTTGAAAAAAAAATAACGTTTTAGTCATCTTTTAAGTTCCACGAGCGGTTAAATAAAGATTGTTAGCTAAGTTGAGTTAAGTGAATGTTTGTGTTAAGGTTTGTGAAGCGGTGCCTGAATTCTTGGAAAGTCTCATGCTTCAGTGACTGCCTACTATTGAGATCGGTTTTGCTATATTTTTCGGGGCTGCTGCTATAATCTACGATATTTAAGCTATGCATCCAGATCTTTCGTCGGAAACAAAGTAAAAGGACTCAAACGGTTTCCTATCTAATTACCAACTTTCCCTTAAAAATGAGATGCAATTTTAATTGGTTTGACGTTGATAAAAGCAAAAAAAAAAAAAAGATGTCAATGAAACCACCAAACTCCCAAGGGAGAATGGAAAACTGGTGCTGTTTTATAGAAAGCTGGAGGTGTTAGTAGCACTTAAAATTTTTATGTCACAGAAACTTTTTAAAAGCCTATGAACCCTAACACTCCTTTTTTTGTCAATGAAAACCGTGCGAGCCAGGCTACAAAGAACTGGAATTTCTCTTACCTTTGTTAAAACACTTATCGGTTCACGGGGAATACTATTCATTTTCCTACTAATAGACTTCAGAAAACTGCAGCTGTTGCATCATGTATCTTAGCTAGACTTTAAAAAGTTCCCTGATATTTCACGTTTTCTTGTTTGCTACCAAACCTTTTTGCAGGGGGATAATAAGATGCCTTTGTATCCTTAAAATGCAGAGGGGAAATTGTTACTCACCATTAAACAGGACTGGCGATGAAAAGCGACAGGACGTCTGTATTTTTTAAAATCCTTTAGTACTTTTAGCTGCAATGTGCAAGCTGCAACAGCTCGCTGTTTAAACGTCAACGACCAGAGAGATGAAGGCGCGGACCTCCGTCGTAACGTCATCAGGGCATCAAGATGATTCAGGCACGGGCAAAAACATTTTAAGAAATTCAAGTGTTATAGATACAAACCACTCCACATAGCCAACCTGTCCTCGAAGGTTGCATTAATTCCCACGGAATTTACCCTCAGGGTTCCAAAAGCATGTCGTTAAAAATACCAGCTTTAGTAACTCAGTGGCACGGTACAGTGTAAATGAAGCGTCAATTCCAAGAAAATCTCACGCTTGAATCCTCCCGAATAGTTATAGTAAAAATTCAAAGCCCTCTTAATTTTTCTATTTCCTAGGGGAAAATTAATCTTTTGTATAGAAAGGATCAAGGAAGAAGAGTTTTTGTTCAATTTTGAAGGGAGAAAAAGGCCTCTGGAAAGTTCGTTCTTTTGTGTTGTCTATAAACGCAGTCCTGGCAGTAAGCTAGAACGCATGCGCACAACGACAGGTTTTCTTTCGAAGGGTGCGGAATTCGAAAGCACGTTGAATGTTTCGGTTAGATTTCAGGAAACATATTGTTAAAATCATCAACCTCATTTCGGATTTTTATAACACCCCACAGAATAGGGTCGGTTCATGAGTTCCTCGTGCTTTGAGCTTTGGCCTCAAAAATCATTTTAATAGTTGTGTTATTTAGCAGCTTTATTTCGTCTTTGGGCAACGAAAATAATAATTTTCTGTTGATTTCAATTCTTTGGTATGTCCGGCTTGATTGTTAATATCTTAGCCTCTTCGCCGTGTAGGTACCTAAAGAGACCAGATTCGGTGCAAAACTTGAAGAAAGCGTTGTATCATCTTAGGTCACCCTCAACAAGAGATTATTGCAAGCCCGGCCCTACTGTATCGGAGAGTTGCTTTTTAAGAAATTTAATTGTTAAAGCTCTTGTAGTGATCGCCAGCTATTTGTACTAAAACAGGTAACTTAAAGAGAGAAATGAATAAAGTGTGACAATCACTAACTCAGATTCTACGACTTTGGCAAACATTTTCACAATATTGGCCGTGGGTTTCGAATGTTCCAAACACAGAAGTAAGCATTTGAATTGTCTGTTGAAAGTATAACTTATAATTTAGCTTCTCCTTAACTCTTTCTTAAACACGCACAAAATGGCATCCAGCAAATGTCGTGAAACCAACAGGAACTGTTACTTTTATCGAAGGGGGGTCCAAATGGATTTTTCAGGGGCTGTTGGATTGCGATCGACTATTATTGAACAAAATGAAATGACATTTATTTTAGATGCTTTGTCTAAATATTCCCATATGTCATAAGCTAAAGTTAGTTTTGCGCAAAATTGCTTTCTTCTCTTTGTATGCCTAAGGCAGCAGTGAGGTTAGTTCTACCTCAACTGTACTCGTTATTCTTAATGCAAAAGAAAGTATAGTCCATATGTCTAAAAAAATTAAGCTAAAAAAAGGTTCATCTTCATTGAAACTTTGTCGATTAATGGTAAGAGAAGGCATGCTTAGGCAGGTTAAGGCTAGGGTATTGCATCGAAATATCGATGGGGTATACCATATCACTTAAAGCGCTTTGAACAAATTCCCTAGCTGCTAGTTTTTCAGTCAGTAACGCTCTCAATGACTGCCCCAAAAAGTCATCAATGGACGACTGCGCGTATACTTAAAACGATTTAGCTACAAGATACATGTTACAAATCGGCCGTAAAAGTCACAAAATTTGTCGTTTTAATCTTGCCTAAAGAGAAGGAAAAAAACAGTTGAAATAAACTGAACAGTCGCTTTAACTAATGACAGAGATACTTTATTTTTGTCTCGTGTATATGACAAATGCTGAACTCTGCTATTTCTTTTACATGTACGTACGAACCGACGGCCTCTGATACAAAACTTCCTCCAAACTTTATGTGCCTGGTAAGTCGACGTCATTGAGGGGGAATATGGAGAGAAATTTAGACTTCTATGTCTCGAGACTGTTTTCAAAATTTTCATGTTTTGGTTTAATTTCTTACTGCAAGGATAAATTTTAGATGGGTTTAAACTAAAATTAATTTAGTTTCCTTAAAAAGCATCAAAACCTTAAATTCAGTGCTAACTCTAGATATATTTCATACTATCATGATCAGCGAAGTAACCAGCAACGCTTCATATTCAAGCAGAGCTGATATGACAGCACATGAAGATAAAATTAGTTGCAGGACGATTTTATTCCCTTAATCATTAAATGTGAGTCCTTTTTCGGGCGAGGCAAGTAGTTTTCAAGCCTAATTTCTTGTATGACAAGGATGTGTAAGGGCTGCGTTGAAGAAAGAGTTTCGAAAAGGATAACAAGCACAAGTAGGGTGAACAAAGCAGGAAATATAAGGAACACGTCTAACGATATTTCTTGCATAAGACTGAAAAAAGTTTTTAAAAAATACAAGTAAACTACATGTAAAATTGAAAAAAGAGTACTATTGACTTACCATAAGAAGAGGGGTTGAATTTTAGCTTCATATTCTGAAACTAATCTCCCAGCAGTATCCAAAAATCGGAGTGTTTAGGCAGGACCATTGTTTCGAAAAGGTGTCATGCATATTTTACGGTTTCGAATCATGTTTCCGGATTCATTGTATCATTTAAGAGCTGCACCCATTAAGTTCTTACGTGTTAAAGAGAACTGTAACAATTAATTACAACTAAACTTTCTGTCTTTGAGTTTCACATCATAAATAAAATTTAAGTAACTCTTGAAGTCATAAGAAAGGATATCGACATTCATACCCTGAGCATGCGCAGTGGCTATACTCTTGGAACTATTTTATATAACAAGACCTTTGCAGTTGACTCACAAAAATTATAAAGGAAATTGAGTTAAACATTCCCCAGAGGTGTTTTCAATTCCATCACGGGCAGCTGCGAATGGGAAAGTTAAACTAATTTATCGCATGGTTGCATTTGAGTTATAAAAAGTCACTTAGGAACAGGAAAAAAATACAAGTTATTAATTCCCCCACTGGCAATCGATTTAACAAGGAAGAAAATATGTAGCACAAAGCCCTGAGAACGGTTCTTTTAGAAGATGACAATGGACATAAGACTCGATGATGAAATCAAGTCTAGATACTGATGGAAAAAATCCTTTAACATCCGCTGTTCTAAAGTATAAAAGAGAATTCTTGACCATGGGTAAGCTCAAATCGTCGACCCACACCTTTCTGAAGAGCAACGAAGAAGTTGAATTTGAGAGAGATAAAGATTATTCGACAAGGGAATCAAGAATAGTTAAAATATCATGGGTAAGTGAAAGCTTTTTATAGTTTAGAGATTATGCTTTGACTATGACTCCTTTAGATAAACGTTCTTGTCTCCTGAAAATAAAAGTCTTTAAAATGATGGTGCACTGAAAAATACTTTAAAAAAGCAGAAAATATATGGCAATTTTTTAAATCAAATGATTGTTATGGGAGGCAAATGCTTAATGCCTCTTCTTCCTTACTTCCATCTGAAGTCTGTGCCACTCAAAACAATTTTGATCATTGCATTCGGTTTGTAAACGATTTGTTAACTTTGCACTTTGTTCTCATTTATTATATACTTTTCATAATTTGGTGATTTTTTCACGTTAAATTCTGAAGTGTCACTGAATTTGTCTAATCAAAGTTATTAAACGAAGAACGATGTCACCCTAGCTTTATGTTTGAAGTAACAAACCACAGAGACTAAGATCTTTGAAAACTCATTTGGGCCTTTTCAGTAAAACTCCACCGAGTTGCAATCGCAATCCATTTTTAATCCTTCTTTAATTTTGCCCTTCTTTGCCTTCTTTTGCAGTTGCTATCTTAAAAAACCGTGCTTGAATGTGTTACGCGAATATTTCTATGCTTCTCTCAAATTGGTGGTCAATTGCAACTGACTAAATTTTCCGGCTAAATATTATGACGCACTTAGCCCGTTTAAATCCATTTGTACAAAGCTAAATAGTATTCAATGCAAGAGAGTATGATTTAAATTGAGCTTTTTGCCCAATTGACATTTTATCAATTGTAAACTCGGACAACTTTAGTGTTGTTTGAACAGTCTAGTCGTGCAACTAAAATGAAAAGACGTGTGCACAAAGCTTTGGAGAAAAAGTAAAAGGAAATACTTCCACAAAATATAAACTAATATACGTCTTTCTGATATAGCAGTAAATTGACAGTGTACATCGGAACAGCTACGTTTCATGCTGCTAACTGACGAGAGGTCATTAAAACATATAAATAATTTTGGTTGTTGTTATAGAGTTTGAAAATAATAGCCACACTGATAATTACACTTGTGAAAGTTATATTATATTGAAAGCAGGGTTAACGTTCCTTACTAGAGGCCCGGACCTTCAGTTCAATTTTACCGTCAATCATTTGTTGTGATTTGAATGCTAATGTCAAAATTATATCATTGCACTTTCTACTGTTAAAATGTACGTCAGAATTGCCCGAGGCAATGAATCAGAGAACCACGAAAAGAAATGAACGCTCGGCTTTTGATGACCCTTTTCCGCCCTTCAGCTTAACGATGTGACGTTTGTTTCACGATAGCGTCAGTTTTCTTAGAAACATCCTAAATGCACTCATTAGACCAGAGAAATTTTTATTAATTTAGTGACTATTTATTCATTACCACTGAAAAATCGCATACAAGGATCTTTGTAGTTAAGGCCACTACAAAAATAATTTGCAGCTGCGAAGAAAGCTGGAAATGACTGGCTGTGCTTGAGCGGAACTCAAGCTTGGACCCCTCCACCCAAAATGAAACCAGGAACCGCTCCTGACAGTCTTCCACTTTATGTTATTGTGAGGCAACTAATGTTATCATGACCCTGTATTATAACTCACTGGAATTACAACATCCAATCTATCAATTTTAGTGAAGTGACGTCATCATCATTCTTTTGTGTTCGTAACAATGGCAGCCGTGACACTTACATATGGCTCATTAGCATACAATTTTATCCATAGCCCATATACAGAAGATAATAGTTTAACTCTTAATTTGAACATACTGTTTAATTTGAGAAATCCGTGCAATTTCGACACTTTTAAGCAATATTTAAAGAAATATCAGCCGTCAAAACTTCAAAATTGCTTGCGGCAAAAAAGACCAAATAGCCCCACATTTCCCTGATATATCGTACTAAAATTTTGAGAAATAGCTAATTTTGCTATAATCTTTCAATATTCCGATTTCTATTTTTATATCATGAACATAATCATGAATGCATGCTTAAGTTAGAGGATTCGTCCATTGAGATTCCGGTGCTCTCTTAAATATTATGGGGAGCTAGGTTTGGTATGAAATATTCTTATTCTGATTGTTTTATTTAATTAACATTTCTTTAGACAAAAGAGTTCTTTTAACGTTGGCAATTGTCTTTATGGTGAATATGGCTGTTACGGGAGGAACATCTCAGAAAACAGTGTTGGACTGTCTCACTAGTCGGTCATGGGACGCACTTGATTGCTACGTAAGTGCAGACATTGTCTGATGTGATTATGATTGTATGTGATACAGTCGACTCTCTCTTAACAGACACTTCTACAAGACGGACACCTCTGTAAAACGAACGTTGGTCCCTGCCTTTCTTTACTCCCTTTATATTTTGCTCTCTATAAGACGGATATATCTCTAAAACAAACACTTAGTGCCGGTCCCAAAGATGTCTGTCTCAGTTAGAGACAGTTGACTGTATTGCCGGTTTGCACGTGACGTCACGGCGGCCATGTTGTGGTCAAGAACAAAAGCATTTCTCTCCTCAGGGAACTAAACTCTATTTTCATGTTAATTCTTTGAGAAAAAATTCTACTGTTTTGACCCCCAACATGGTCGCCTTGTCACCAAAGGACTGACCTTTAAAGCGACATCAAATTTCAGTTGCTGAAAAAACTTGATAAGGTTTCATAGGTGTAAGGTTATATGTGCTCGTTGTACTTCTACTTTATCCTCGATATAACTCCTCCTTAGATTTGAGTAAATGATAATGAACTTGAAAAAGAAAAAAAAAAAAGAGAAATTCAACCAAGGATATATGAAAATCACAATTTCCTCCCTGGGGTTAAGCTACTGGTGTTTTTGTTTTATGAGACATTTGTCTTTACAGACACCTCGCTATGTATAGACACTCTCTTTAAATTAATTAGACTGCTACCTTCATAAAATGGACACCAACTGAGGATAGAATTGAGATTTGATTCCTACCTTCGTTCAGGTCCCAGTTGTTCAAAAGGTGGATAGCGCTATCCATCGGACAAGTCTCTATCCCCTGGGTAGCGCAATTGGTTTTCCTAAAACTTATCAACTGCATAGTGATTTATCCGGTGGATAGCGCTTCCCCTCTTTTAAACAATCGGGGCCAGACCCTGATTTTCTCTGATTTTTTGAGGCGGAAATACAGTATTGGTCGTTATGATGTCCACGTTCGGGATAGTCCACTTTATTTGATCCCTAACACAATGAATCTGATTTGAAAAATGAAGCTCATTTGACCATACCGCTGGTTGTAATTTTAGAGTAGTCTAGTCCAAATGACGAATTACTGTACTTGATATTTACTTGCAGCTGTAGCGAAAACTTCCAGTGTTTCGTTCTGCTTGTAATTGAATCTCTTTTCTTTTTGTTATAATTTTGGCAAAAGCACTAGCAACCAACCAATATAACAAAGAAACAAAACATGAAATAAGTAGTTACTGCTGTTCAAGATTTGTATTTGAATAGTGCACACTGGGGTTGTAGAGGAGGCTCTATTTTAAGAGCAAAATTGAAGGTATTACTAATAATTTTGATGATGTTTTCCAATCTTTACAGAAACAAGCTTATGGATTCAGGAATACGTATGGCAGTCTTTTTGGTAGTTTCCAGCGAAGGCTTGTTCCAGACGAATTGGCCAAGACTCGCTCCACTGTAAGAGTTGAACACTGAATTTCTTTGGTTATTGTTAGTTATCTTAATTTTTGTCATATGTTTACGTCAAGAAAATTAAGATTAAGGATACTGTTCTTAGTTATTCCACTGTCTAGAAAGCTAATCCACTTAAAATTAATGAAGTTTAAGGACTTTCAGCCATTTCCTTGAGTGGGATATTACGAATTACATACACCTTATTCGATGGTTTAGCATATAATACGAGCGGACATTTTGCTCATTCCTTGTATTTTTCCTCGCCCCTGCGGGGCTCGGAAAAATACTACGCAACTCGCAAAATATCCGCTCGTATTATATGCTAAACCATCGAATAAGAGGTTTATTATTCCACTACGAAAAAAATTGCTATTTGGCAATTGGTTTGTATTTTTTGGCTAAGAGTATTCAGAAACATCCTGATTCCGTCAGGGAGAATGACGTTAATAATGAGCAAAATGTTCGCGCGTATTATGCCAAACCATTGAATGAGAGGTTAATTATGTGCTGCAAAAGAAAAATGTTATTTTGGTTTCTATTTTCTAGTAAGAGTATCCAAAACATCCTGATTCTGTTAGCCATAGTTGCTCCTTCTCCATCCGCCGGTATTCGCCCTGTTGTAAACCGGTTAAACCAGGACACTACAGTGTATTACGGCCTCGTATTTTGCTTGTTCTCTTGACCTTATATGGTAAAATGACATAATAGTGGAATAATAAATAATTATATTCAGTTTAAGTGAGTGGCTATTAGACCGTGATAAATGTCGTAGAACCTACAGCGAAGTTGCACGTTTCATTAGGTAGACCATGTTTTCTTCATACTTACAAAGTTTTTATTTACTTTCAGCTAACTGATAAAAAGCACGCAAAACTGTGCATCAAGTCTTTGAAGAATTTTGTAAAGCCTCTTGAATTCGTGCTGGAGAGTGAACGTAATATCCATCATAACTGCCCAAACAAGAAGCACAATCTGACCGAAACAATCAATCGATTATTAAAAGTTTTGAAGGCAAGCATTTCCAATGTCAGGATATATGTAAGTGATGAGAACAACAATGTTAAAAAGTTGCTTATTGGAATCACTTAAGAAATTAAGGCCTAAATAATTTAAGACATGCACGTAGCAAAACAGTTAAGTAGGAAGTCATGACTAAGAAATTTACATTATTTGCATTCTGTTAATCGAACAAGAATAATTCACAAGGATTATGATATTAGATCATTGACATAACACAGTTCCGGCCTGGTTATTATAATTTCAGATGGTGCGATAGTGCTGTTGTTTAAGACAGTAGTTTTTTTTAAATGGTGAATTACGTTAAAACTGATTTTCAATATCTTACGCAGAAAATCTCTTTTGTGCATCATTCCGTGAAAAGTCTATTAAGAGGATTTGTTTAATGAAATATTAGTATTGATGTGAAAACAAATAAATGAGGGATGCAACATTAACAAAAGCGGAACATTAGTGGCTAACGAAATAGAAAAAATGTGACTGTTTAAATTTTCTTAAATTTTTCTCTTGCTATTTGACTTGTTATATATTTGGTAGAAGCTTAGCTGATAATTTGTTGTATTCTGTGAATAGTTTCATTGCTATTGGTTATCGAGACTTAAGTTGACAATTCCTTGTATTTTCCCTTCTTTAGGTGCAACGCAGACAAATAATGACTCACAACAACTTGGCAAATTTGCATGTGCATCCGGTGAATGTGACAGGGATGACCTCTCTTGTCCTTAAAAAAATGCCGGTAAGTGATAGTTGATCCCAAAATATTGAAAGAGATTTAGGAAGCCTTCATTAGCGTGTAGAACTCGTCTTTTAAACCGTCATTCACTCACTGGTATATGACTTTATTCAGAGGTAAAGCAAATTGAAAAGATATAACATAAAAAATGATCGATTCAGTTTTCATAAGCAGGCTCCAAGAAACCAAATATCAAGCGTTTGACTATCGATAATTCTTTATCGATTCTGTTGCGATATAACGCTACGTTAGAAACAAGAAGAGAAATGAAGCCGAAATGCGTTCCGCAATTCAAGTGTTTGTGGGATCGTTAATGGGGAAATATTGCCAAAATTTACCATTTGCACATCTCCCACAATACCCCTTCTTTGCTCTCCATAAATTTTGCATAAGCATTGTCTTCAATTTCTTATGGGACAATTGCCATACTCAAGAGAAAGGAAAAATAGAGGTTATGCAAACTTTGAATAATTTCTCCCTGTCCCTAGTACGGGGGCGGATCTAGGATAAATACTGATCGATTTCCTAATAATTCCTTTTATTAAAAACTGAATCATTGAATAATGCAATTCCAGAGCTCTGACTGACTTAGCTATCACGGTATATGAGCCATTATACTATGCTCTCCAAATATGCTAACTGTTCGCGTCAAAATCAGCAAAAACAAGCAAAAAAACGGTTATTTTTACAAATAAAGTCGGGAAGAATTATCGATTTTTTGTGGGCGTTTTTAATAAGACAATTATTCCACACGCGCTTGTTGGATATGCGATGATTATAGGCAACTCATATCAAACGGGCACTCGCGGAGTAATTGTTAAATACTCCAGCGTTTGTCAGATACTATTAACATTATGATATAATGCGATATTATGTCTCGTTTTTTCATTTAGAGTCTTCCATCTAAAGCCAGAGCTGTACGCGTAAGGAACTTCGTCTTGCTGGATTACTTCAACCAGCTCAGTAGAGGCATATCTGGTTATGACAACTGCTTTAACACTAAGCTTAATCCACCCGTTATTAACGAATGCACGGCCACTTAACCGTAGTGTGACGACAGTACGAGAAAAATTGAAAACGGATTAATTGAACGTTTTTATTTCTTTATTATTTTCGATAAATATAGCATTTTTATTATTTCGGAAGCAGGTTCTTCTTTTTAATAGCCATAGTTACAATTCCACAAGTTTGCTACAGCCTCAAAAGTTGCAACCATATCTGCCTTTAGATCAAGAAAAAATTTCCCATGACTTTAAGTAATTTGATCAGTATTTTTGGGAACTGGAGTATTATATTAATACTAAATAGTTAGCTGATAAAAAAAAAGTTCTTATAGAAACTCAGGATTCAAAGTTGTTAAGTTAACTTCTTTGAAAGAACCATTGGTTATTATTCATATTGAATACATACAGTACTGTAATTTTCTGAGATTGCTCTGGTCTTCTTTGGTTACTCAAGGTAGCCTTAATATTTAACAGTGCTTTTATCGCTATTTAATTTATGTATTGTAGTTGCATAGAGTTTTTATATATAATAAAACTGCTTTGCTGAACTGAATAAATTGCTTGTGTCCTTATTTCAAAACTTTCCCCCAGGAAAGTGAGAGGTACGACCAAACTTGGTAGCTAGTTTCAAAATAAGTTGCATAAAACTGTAGCTCGCTCTAAAATTGTCTCCTGTTGAAACTGGGTTGCAGTCAAACGGGGGACGGTGAGAATTTCCCTGCGTCATTGGATGCGGAAAAAGATTCCCAGCGTTAAAGGAAGCTTGAAAACATGGCATATAATGTTAGAAGCATTGTAACTGATTTCAATTAGTTCTAAGTGCAGGACAATTAGCGAACTAACATTAATCCAAATTGGGGAAACAGGAGGGGGGCAGTGGTGAGAGTCCTCACCTCGTACCAAATGCCGGCCGGTATTCAAGGCCCGGCGACGACCCTTGGCATGGGTGGGTTGAGTTATTGTTGTTACTTGTCTCTGCTTTAAGAGCCTTTTTCCGGTTAATCTGTTTTCCCATGCACTGGTTTTCTCCCTCTCCTCAAATTCTAGGTAAATTTGGAAAGTGTCTCCAGTTAGTTCTGGGCACTAGAGGGCCACATGTTTGTCAGTTCTTGGAACTTTCAATTGTCACCCTTTTTAAACAAAGTTAGTTCATACTTACTTTTCACTCTTGGCCATTGATAAAAAAATGGACCACTAGAAGCACATCCACACATCGCGTACCAATTTATATAAAAAAATTGGTGTTTGCCTCCTAAGAGAGTTTGAAAGCAGAGGAACGGTGGCAAATCACATTTTTGGATTCTGAAATTTCTCAGTGGAAGCTCATAGTGGTCATCCTTACCCTGTCTACTATCTGTCTACTAAGGCCCAGTTCAAAGAACTCTTCATCTACCGAACCTAATCCCTCAAATGAAATACAAGAAAAGAACGTTTTCTAAATCAAGTAAGTCCGACTTGTCGTTGACCCATGAATTAAGTTCTAGTGGTCCTCATGCGAATTTTGACTGCGGAGTGACTTCGTTTCAAACGTCGAACCTTCTATGTGCCGAATCCAATGCACAAATTACTGTAATTTATATTTCTTGTAAGCATTGTGGATCATTGTATTTCGTGAAATTGAGTCCGAACAATAAAGCTCAATCAATTAATCAATCAATCAAATTTCATTTATAGAGGGTACCACCTAATAGTTAGACAACTAATAAACTTGTGGCCCTCTTAATTAACAATTATTCCTCGAGTCCGAATGGGCTCTGAGTCAATAGCCCATGAGGCCGAAGGCCGAATAGGCTGTTGAACTCAGAGGCCATGAGGGCGAGAGGAATAATTGTTTTAGTAAAATCCAACTAGTTGGTCAAAAATATCGAGGATAAAAAACTTTAGCTAGTTAAAGGTAGACTTAAATCCTTTTTTTGCCGCCAAAAAGCCCGCGCTTTTCGCTACTAGTGGGCTATAACATATAGCCTACTAGCAGCTCAACCAATCAGAATGCAGCATTGATAATAGACCACTAGTTGGATTTTACTAATTAATAATATATTACAAGACAAAAGGAACACATAAGAGATTAAGATGTAAAAGCTAAACTGAAAGATAAGTACATATTAATACATAATCTAAAAATTTTGAAAAGAAAAGGAATAAAAATTCTATCCCTAAACTGAGTTTATTTATAATTTGTTTATATAAAGCATTCTTTAAAATATTTACAGATGAAGAGAAACCAATGTTAAGCGGAAAGTGATTCCTACATTTAGAATTTGTCACAGAGAATGTGCGACCACCCTCCTTGCCGCTATTGTATCTTCTAGGCAACATGTTGAGATTGGCACCTCGTGTATTTCTACTATGCTGGCTGCTGTTTAGTTCTAATAGAGATCTTTCACATAACTCCAACTAGAGCCACTATAGTGCAAAAGTCCACAAAATATGTAAAATACGCGGGGTGGTTTCCCATGGGTAACTTTTCCTTTTTTTGCGGCACGCACGAATAGCCAAATAAAAGACGAATTGTGTTACAAAAAGCATTTTTTTTTTCAGCATTTTCGCTTACAAATACTATCAACTGAAAAGAATGACCTAAAGGAAATTGGCAGTTCAATATTTCGCATGTTTAGTCCTCGTCGCTACTGTCGCTATCGAATTTATCTAGGATGCGTTCTTTTTTACTCATCATTTTCACAGCCTTGCCACACAACTCCATGTGCGCCATGTGGGCCTCCTCCGATGTCCGCTGTCGCTTCATGGAGCACTTTTTCTTAGGTTTGTCCCGTTTCAGCTCAGGCGGTGCGGGGTTGGCTTCCCCTGGGAGATCAGCATCGGCATCGTTTCCTGAACTATCTTGGCCAAGACATGCTGCCTGGCTAAATTGTGCGGGTTTTCGCTTTTCTGGTGACTTCGTTTGCGTATCGCATCCTGTTATCCACGATAGCCTGTGACTTCGCAGTCTTGCTTGTACTTGTCGTGGCAGTCAGCTGTTTAGCTTTTTGGAGGTTTTGGGAAACAATTCGTGCAATCCCTGTTATCGATGGTTTTCTTAGTGTAGAACGATAGTATGCCCTGATGCTTTCGTTCTTCATAAAATTTCCAGCCCGTCAGTGTTTGATGATGTATCATAACCGATATTGATATATGGAAACACACGTGAGCTGCATGTCTCTGTAACAAGTAAAGTACAATGAAAATATTTCCAAAAATTGAGTTCTTTCGATCCTTCAGTCTTAAAAATAAAGTCTACGCATGTGAGATGCCGTTGCCATTTTCAAAAAAAATGTCAGGGGGAAAATTGGGAAATGTCGGCATCTTAAAGCGTTTGCAAAAAAGAAGTGCATTTTCCGTCTGCTTAAAGTATCTTTTGAAGCCCCGCCCAGGTTTTATTTTAACTTCTTCTACGATCTTTGACTGGCTGGTAAAAAAAAAAAAAAAAATCGCACTGCAGTGCCCCATAAATGCCGCAAGGCCGCATAAGGATTACCAGTCAAAGAAAACAAAAAAACTTACCCTTGCGTCGAAAAGATCATTTACATATTTTGTGGATCTTTCTACTATAGTGACTCATTAGCATATAGTATTGGAGTTATGTGAAAGATCTCTAATAGTTCACTGATGTAATCAGGGCAAGCACCACTAATTCTTTTGTAAGCTATCAAGCATCTTTTAATATCAGACTTAACGTAATATGGCACCCATCCTAAGGTATTTAGCAGATCTATGCTACTATGGTGTTTTTGGGCTTCCAGAGTTCGACGTCTGTATCAACCATCGAATTTATATCATTTGGGTCGATCCAAATAGATAAGTTCGGTACATGAAAAGTTCGACGTTTGAACTGGTCCTAACTTGGTCTCTGACGGAGCAATTGTTTGGAGAGTGTTCAAGGAATGTTGCATGAGGTAGGATCAGGAAACTGCAATTAATTGTGCAAATTATAGAATCAAATACTTCAGTGTATTTAGTGGCAGCACCAGAAACATGATCTTCACAACATTTTGGAGAAAATGGTCATTATTTTAAAAATTGTCATGAATAATCCGATCCGTTTTAATCCAAAACGTGTAAACTGAAGTACTCTACACCACAATCAAATAGTTCGGTTGCGTGGCCAAGGGGCAAACAAGTGACTTTTAAAGTGAGTAAGGATTCAGGACTCGAGTCAAACGATGTGGTAACAATCATGAAATTGTAGAGAAGATGACTAAACAATGATATTTTATTAAGTGGAATAATAAGTTCAGGCCCCAGTTGCTCAAGGGGTAGATAGCATTTTCTGCCATGCAGACAAATCACTATAGCTTGGGTAGTAATAGGGACAGTGATCGCCTTATTCACTGGAAAGACACTTATGCAGTGGATAGCATTACCCATGGAAAGACACTTACGCAGTGGATCGCACCATCCACCCTTTGAATCACTGAGGCCCGAGAACTTTTATTTCGGGGGCGTTATGTCCCAGCCTGGATGAGCAGTGAGTGTATTTATTTATTTGAAGAGTGAGTGTGTACTTTTATTTGTGCCAGTCCGCAGTAGAATGTAGAAATCAAGATCAAGATAATCCCAGTTTCTATTTGTAAAATAATGACAATAGTATGTGAAAGCACTGCTAAAGGCTTTATTTGAATGATAACACCCGTACTAGAGGATGACGTTCATATTGACTCTGAAGTTGTAATTACATTACCTGCTTATACCGTAAACTGCCCCTTATTTGCCTTGGGCTTACCCCATATTCGTAAGGGGTTTAGAAGGGCTTATAAACGGTGGGGCTTCTATCCGGGGGGCTTATAACCAGAATAAAGAGCGCGCTTTGAAAAAGTTATCGAAATACGTTTTTTATTTACTGCTTTGTAGCTAAGCTTGAAAACGTCATGATAAACCAAATTCATTTCAATACAAGCTGGAAGGAGGCTTATATCCGGGGAGTTTATAACCGGACCTTCTTTGTTGTTTACGGCGAGATAGGCCTATAACAGGAGAGGGGCGGGGGGGGGGGGGAAGGGGTTTATAGGTGGTAGGTTGAAGAGTTTCCCATAGAGTAAGGTGTTAACAAGGAAGGAGTCGACTAAAGCTGTGAGACATTTAATACGTTTGAGTTTATATTTAAAAACAATATAAGAAAAAAATATTTCCTTTAGTAAATGAAACTACACAAAACGTTCTATTGAAACATTTAAAACATTTGTTGCTTAGCAACCAACCTTCGTAAAACTCGAGGTTATGACTTGAAGAGTCACATCTCATTACTTAACAATAACTTATACCTGGTTTTAGTTGTAGCTCTTTTCAAGTGAGCATGCGCGTGGCGAGTTCTGTGCTCCCAACTTCACATTTTCATGGCACTTAGTACCCGGTACCCCGACCTGTATCTCTTCAATTTTCAGTGATATTAATGAAAAGGGAGAGGGATATTTACAAAACGTTTTCAAAAAACATCCTTTTCCTTACTGAAACGCTTACGTAGTAAGCCCAGTTACAAGATAATCTTGACAAGCTAAACGACTTTATACCTGTCAGCTTTCTTTCATATTCAAAGAATTTCTAGATCTTCGTTTAGTAACTTTGCATTAAAGACTGAGTCGACCTATTTGTAGAGGCGAGTACCCTTTATCATAAGGTGATGTCGACCTAGTGAAAACGACAAATTCTTGTGAAGCTTGACATTGTCCTTATTCCTAAAGTCCCAAACATCAATTTTCTCCTGACAATAGGAAGCTTAAGCAGTAGCGTTTTTGGGCGACGGAAGTCAACCGGAAGTGGACTTTCTGCGTCATTGGGGGTTGGTTTGGTTCAAACTCTATGGTAAATCGTCTTTATAAGAGAAATAAAACTTAGCAATTATACTAATTTGTTAGAATTAAGGCATATAAAAAGGGAGAAGGCCTTACTTCCGGTTGACGTGCGTCGCCTAAAAACGTCTTTGCTGAAGCTCCCCTATTGTCCATACTCATCAAGAGAAAAGGCAGTGGCGGATCCAGGGAGGGGCCCGGGGGGGGCCGGCCCCCTTATCTAAGGGTCTGGGTGACCAGACCTTCCCCCCCTTACCTCAAGGTCTGGATACGGAACTGAAAGGTTATGAAAATTCACAAAATGATCATCAAAATGCTTTGATCCATTCTACTTCTAATTCTTCTTATGGAAATGTTAGTATGGAGAACAGTCTGGAGAATTAGTTGGTTATTGAGGCTTCAATTGTTATCTTTGGTCTCTTCGCTATTTCTCTCAAGCCAGAAAACTGGCCCTCACCGCAGAGAAAATTAGTTAACTCTGAAGAGAACATTTGATAAAATTAAAGAGTGCCTTACCACAGAACCTTAAAATGAGGTTAAAAAATTGCCAATGGGAGTAACTTCGACGTGTCGTCTTTAAAATTTTTGTTTGACAATTAAAAAAATTAGTTTTAGACCTCTGTCTGCTGAGAAGGTCTTCTTGGGGGATTTGTTTTTTTTGGAGGTGGGTTCAAAACATCCGGGTCGATTTCCTCAGAATCCAGGTTTGTCTCCAGAATACCGTCTGAGGACTTTGATGGTTCTTCTGGTATTGCTGAGCCAGTTCTCGGATTTACATTGTCAATAGTTTCAAACGCGTCGTCGCTTCCTTGGCTAGCGTCATTTTCTAATAGACCAGTATGTTCTTCCCTGTCGCGGCCCTCTGTATCCTCCATGGCTCGCATTTGCTTGCTCATCTGCGAGGACAGTGATACAATACTCCCATTGACCTGGTTGAGGGATCTCTTTGCGAACAAGGAGGATTTAGAAGAAAGGGAAGTTTTGCTTCCGCGGAAATCCAGTAAAGGCTCATTATCGATGTGTTGTCGTATGTCCGCGTATCCGTCTTCATCGTCCTGTTCGGTATCCTCTGAGCCATGCTGGAACCCGTCATCGTTGGGATTATTCAAACTGTCGCTCTTGCTATTTGTGAAGTCGCAAACGTGCTCTGAGCTTCCGAATACATTGTCCTCTTCGGAGGACGAAGGTGTTCTGGGGGACAGAGGGCTAACCAGAGGCGGTTGAAGGTCAAGATATTCCTGAAAAGACGAATAAGAATTATTACAACAGTGTGTTTCAGAGTGGATATTCCTCAGTAGCATTCATCAAAATAACCACAAAATCATAGGTTCTGCAAATGCTTGATTCTACGCAAGGGTGGTGCTGTGGTGATAACAGTCGTCTCCCAGAAGTGTAAAAATTCGCAAAATCTTATTTGTTTACCCACGAAACAATTAGGTGTTCTTAAGAACTCCAGGTTTAAGCGTCTCCAAGCGTTCCAGATCGAACTGGAATTTGGAACTGTTGGAGGGGAAAACCGGAGTACCTGGATAAAACCCTCTCGGAGCAAAAGAAAGAACCCACAGCAAACTCAAACAACATCTAAAATTCATGCTAGGACTCAAAAACGGGTCACAATAGGACAATAGTCCACTTTCGAGATCTCTTTGACCACTGAAATGAAGAAGTGAAGACGCATTTTTTACAGCCTTAGCCTCCATCTGAAGTAATATATTCACAAATTCCAACGAGAAAAAGAACTGTTTATTACTCTGTCTATTGCGTATATTCAAATTTCAAACACTTACTTGCCAGAGTTTCTGAATAGTTTACTTTACGTCGAGGCTAACCCTGTATGAATGTGTCGTTAATGTTTGTATTCAGCGGTATTTTTTAATTCGAAACTGGACTATTGCACGATGACGATATTTGACTACAACTACCAGAATTCATTTCGTTTTTGCTTTGTTGTTTAAATTTGCCAATTCCGCTGAGGATAAAAGAACAATAACCTTAATTTGCACAAGAAAACAACACACTCAAGGATTCTGGTAGCTGTAGTAAAATGACGTCATCGTGCAATTGTCCTATAGTGAGAGCTTGTGCTCTCACTATTGCGCCACCCCTGCTAACATGTGACCCAAGTTCATATCCTGAAGGCGATCCCATATATGGGTTGTCTTTGTGGTTGGACGCTATGTTCCTTGCTATGATTTGCAATTTTCAGGCTTGAGCCATGTTTTCCCTTCTTCTCACACAACAATAGGCCATTTGCATGATGGCGTCATTTTACTACTAAGACCAGAATTCCTTTCTTTTTTCTTTTCTTATCAAAATTTGGTAATCCCAGCGAGTTTTAAATTACAAAAGCCTTAATTTGCACAAGAACGCAAAACCCTGAAGGATTCTGGTCGTAGTAGTAAAATGATATCATCGTGCAAATGGCCTATTCGATCGGAGAACAAATAGCACTCACACACCCACTTAATTAACTTACCCGCCCAACACTGACAGGAAATAAAGAAACTACCAGGTGGTTTATAGACCTTACTGGTGTTAAAAAGACTGATCTAATCTTCAAGACCAATGATACCGATGCCGAGTAACTCTGAGATTGTATTTTATCAACTATTAACCAATGCTAATTTAACTAACGAGGCATTTACCCTGTCAGAAACCAATGATATCATTGCATCGAAGGCACGCACAAGATCAGGAAACGTTGGTCTTTTTTCAGCAGCTTCGTTCCAGCAGTTCAGCATGAGCTGATACCTAGGGCAAAAAAATTAAGAACAACGTAAGCCAAATTAAGGATAACATTCTCAAACAACCTCTATGTTGCTTGGTGTGTTTTTCCTTCATTTGCATCAAAAGCGTTCTCGAGTTCGGGGACCATATCGTCCATGGAACGTGTAAATTTTTAGGCTTCTCATTTATAAGGGTGCGACTTGACAATGAGGTAAGAAAAGGACGAAGAAACAAAAATTCCATGTACAAAAATAAAAACCTTTTTATGAAACGGGCAATGTACTTTGCGGATTCTGCTTCTTTAAGACGCAGCAAACCAAAACATAAAGACTAGAGAAAGTCCCAACAAGGCTATATGGAGATTTTCCTTAAGAATTATTGATTTTTAACCACATATGCACGCAAAAGTCGTGCGAATAATTTCAGTGTCTGACTTTACTTACAATTCTTTAGAGCAGTTTATTGGTCGAATCATCCTATAACCGGATTTCAGCAGATTGTAAAGCGTTTCCACTGGTATTCCAGGGTATGGACTGCCACCTTAGTAATAGAGAGATAGCGGTATTGTGATTAGGAAAGAAACTGATCAATTTCAGGTGAAGAGAGGAGGACGAACAGTCACAGATTTCACTAAAAATTTATACCTCGAATTAGTTGCACACTTCAACGCAAGTAGTGTTCAAAAAGCACTTCGTATTCGACTGGATTACTTATATTAACTCATATTTGAGAGAATTATGTACTCTTGTGAAATTTTGTCCATGAGGATATCTTGTGGTGGCTGAGGGTTGTCCAATACTCCGACAAATTTATGCATGGCATTGTATTGTATTGCCTTCACATTACAATACTGTACAAAAGCATAACAATAAAGAACGAAGCAAAACAATGAGAAATTTAACAAACGCATGCATAAATTTGTCGGAGTATTGGACAAGTATGAGGTTTGCTTGTAAACTCCACTTGCCAACGCCAACGGCAAAAGCAACCGACGACGAGAATGTCTAAATAGCAATAGTTTTAACCCTCGGACGTACAAGGGGGTGGGGGGGGGGGGGGTAAATGCCACCTCCTTATAAGGTTTTTCTGAGTTTTTTCCTAAAGGATAAAACATCAGCACCTGACGTTTTCAGTAGCTGTTCGTTCATCCCTCGCGCAGATTTCGAGACAAGTTTAGTGATGGTCAGTTGCTATGGTTACGAGATACGACGTCATAAGTAGCAGGTGGTTAGGCCAATTTTGGGTGAAAATACATGTTTTTTCAACTTCTTTCAACAATAAAACTAAATCTTGTGGTTGAAATCATGCAAAGTACCTTTTTATCTGTTATTTTTTCATGTAAAGCACACAAAAGAACCATTTCTCGCGGTTTTAGCCTGATTTCTAATTCTTGGTAAAATCCAAGATGGCGACCATTGTTGGTGACGTCACAGGCCTCCAGCAGCGCCATCACCCATAAAATATACCTTATGTTGTTAAGAAGATGAAAGGCTTTCCACTAAAACTAAAATCGTTTCAAATTACTGCAACATATCAAAAACTCCGGGGAGGGGTTCCTCCGCCCCCTCCCCCCCCCCCCCATTGTACCGCGGTGGGGGTATGAATTTGCGTGTACGTCCGAGGGTTAAAATGTGAAAACGCCTGAATTCACGTTTACGAAGGACGCAAACAAAGGACGAGGAAATTTTCTTTCTTTCCTTCTACGGTTCTTGGGATTCAACTCCAGGAGAATTCGCCTTAATTTGACAAAGAAAGCGATGAAGGTTAAAAATTACGCGAATTTACTTTTTAAGGACGTTTTCGCAACCGTCGCCGTCGCCGTCGCCGTCGTGGTATCTTAAAACTCCCTCATGACTCCCTCATGACACGTTGTTTAAGACCCTCAAGTAAAACCTACCAAAAGTTATAATTTCCCATGTTAATATTCCAAACGACCACCTAGAAAGACGGAGAATGAAAAGGTGTCATATTTTTTTAGTCTTCAGTTAGATGTATATCAGCGTTATCCCAAAAAGCGACCAAACAAGCGGAGAAGAGGAAGGAAATGAGAACTGGTGGGACAATACGGGAATCAGTTAAAACGGGATACCTTTAAGGGGGTACATCATTGTCGCTTTTACAATGCGAGCACTCAATTTGGATACGAAAAGGGATAACGACTTCTCGTTCGTGCTTCACAGGCAAATAAGAGCACTCGCTGGCTGTAAATAAATGAACTCACATAATTCTTCACATTACACTTTTTTCTTTCATTTCGCAGTCCGCGTGTGCGTTTATTTTTCTGTGAAGTACAGGTCCCCAGCCCCAAGCAGGCCTGTGTGAGTCAGGACACTGTAGTATACGCTGAACAACCATTGGCACCAAAGCACCAAAAGTCTTCTTGTGATTTCACAGCAGGCAGAAAGCAATATATTACGTCTTCACCAAACACAGACTGCCTTGATAATACTAAACTTTCTTCTTACAACAACTACTAATTAAAACAGGTTGTAAAGGGATCGAAATAAGGTGAAATGCAATGGACTTTCAAGAGCTGAAAATCCAGAAAATCATCGACGAGTAAGCCAACTCTAGCGTCCATAAATACTTACACGTCACTTTGTGTAGTATAGACTCGGTCAATTAACGCCTCGATTGCCATCCACTTCACAGGGAGGCGTCCCTGTTGAATGAAATTAGTAAAAGGGAGATGCATTGATCAGATCTTTCGTTCCTTAAGTTTTTAACAAGATCACACAAGACAGAAATTGTCACATTCTTACGTCGGTCGTTTTTCTGTAATAGTCATCTTCACGAATGTTTCTCGCCAGCCCAAAATCAGCTATCTTCATAACCCAATCCTTTGCGACTAGAATATTCCTCGCTGCTATATCTCTATGGATACACTGTTAAAATACAAATATTCTGTTTAGAAACAATCATCTTTTTCTCATGCTAGAGTCCACTGACACTGTGTCTAACAATAATCTAACGTTTCAGTATGTAATTTAAATTTAATATCGAATTTCCAAACCTCATCGATGCTATAGAAGAAATATATACCGTAAAATTCCGAAAATACGTCCCTCCATGTATAAGCCCCTCCAATATAAGCCCCCCAAACCGGTAACGCAAAAAACCCTCCGTTAAATCACCCCTCCAAATATAAGCCCCCTGGGGGCTTGTACTTGAAAAATAGCCCTCAAAGACAAAGTAAAACAAAGCGAAAACGGTAAATTTACTTCCAACTATAAGGCTAGCCCAATCGATTTTGAAACGCAAATTTCCCTCAGTAGATAAGCTCTCCGAATATAAGCCCCTCAAAAAGGGCCTTTGAAAAATATAAGCCCCGGGGCTTATTTTCGGAATTTTTTCCGTATGTAGTAGCAGCTTGGGAGGTTAATTCGAGAATGTCTCAATAAATTTTTCTGAATTAAGGTGGGCAAGACGGTTGGCAGTGAAACAAACCTTGGGCCGGTATTGGACAAACTGCGTTATTGAGTTCAAGTTGGCATTATCCCGAGCACTATCAGATGTACTCTTAATTTATAGCTGTCATCTTGTATCGCGCACTTAGAAGAGAAATGTACGTTTATAAAAGAGTAAGCGACAAGTGCGAGCTGTATTGTAAGTTTAGCTGGCATGTTAATACCAACTTGAACATTTCGAGCCACGGTTTTTCTCCGGGTACTCCGGTTTTCCCCTCTCCTCAAAACGCAACATTTAGACGAAGAACCACTTTGCGGATGTGGTACCCATAAATCATTATTTATTTATTATTAAACTGACCCAAATGAACAGAATGAAATCATTTGGTATGCATAGTACTTTTGGCTTTTCTATATTCTTTTGGTGTGCGAAGGGGTTCGTTCTTTAAAACATATATTTACCTTTCTGGACGACAAAAAGTCCATCCCCTTAGCAACCTGATAACAGAATGATAATAAGTCTTGTAGAGTGAGGACTTCAGGAGACTGGGCGCCAGATTCTAACCCAGGTCTCCTGTCTTGAAGGAACTGTCGAAGGTCACCATGAACCGCGTATTCTACCACGACGTACAAGGGACCTAGAGAACAGGAAAGCAACAGAATTGTAATAAGGCTGGTAAGAGAGGGTAGTGAATAAGGCTACACGAAATATAATAGAAATACGAGTATGGGAAAACCACGCGCAGTTCGGGGGAGAGTGACGCTTAAAATGAAAGGGATGGGAGGTGAAAGAGAAAGAGAGTAAATTATTTATTTGGGAAGGGCGGGTTTCAACAGCGAGTCTAAAATTGGAAGCTGAGACATCCTAATTGATTGGAGTAAATTGAAACCCAGTCCTGCGGCTTTAAGAAGAAAGGGATCGAATCTGTCGCCGTTGAGTATTGGGTTGCTGAAATTGTTTTGAATGGGTAACCAGTGTTGCATCGGTCTCGTGTTCACTTCATGTTACCTTCCTCATTATTGTCAAAAGGAAATGGGTCTGTAATGGATGACTGCCGACTAATAAGCAGTGGCAGTTGCTTTGTTTTTAATCGGGTGAGAGTCGGTGTATTATAAACACAGCAAACTCTTGCCATCTCCAATGATTGTAATTGGTGAAGGGTGTCAGTGGTATCTGCTATAGCTCTCAGATGCGGATGTACTTGGTTGTAGATGAAATGGCAGGAGTAATGCTAAGCCAGGCAGACATTAAATGCATGATATAGCGTGACTTGTGATAAATAATGTTTCTTGCAAAAAGGCTACTGTGGAATACTTGAGAATCCTGTGTCACTGCAATCAGGAGAAACCCACCCTCTTGTGTACAGACTCCTAACAAGTTGACGATGTTCTTGTGTTTTCCGATCGACTTCATAACCTTCATTTCCGACACCAAGTCCTGCAGTTCTTGGTCTGATGCATCCTCTGCAAATGAATAACAAAAAAAACATACGAAAAAAGTTCATTGCTTGAAAGAACGTTTGAAAACGTCTTGCACACAACGTGACTGAGTCTGTTTGCAATCGAATTAAATCTTGAGAATTATTGTCTGGCCAGCTGCTAACTAACTGGCCGATAAATTAATTTGAGAATTCACTGATTGATTAATCAATGGACTGACTGCCTCACTATCAGCCTGACTATCTTACTGAAGGGGGGAATGACCGACTATCACAAATTACTGAGGCCTCGAGTGACTGGTTGGCTGGGTGCCCGAAAAGCTGGTGGATCGACTTTCTTGTTAGGTAATCGACTGAAATGCTGGCCTACGTCCCAGAAAAACCTAAACCTATGGTTAACTCCTTCTGCGAGCCGTCGTCGAAATCCTTGTTCTGGCCCCACACCTGTGTACCAGGATTTGAGTAAACTCCAGGCAGATTTACATTTCAAAGCAAAACCATTGTCGATTTGCCAATCAAGTAGAAGGGAAATTACAATCTCACTTCCGGTAATTCTTTGAGTCCGTTGGGGACCCGGAACACGGATCTCGGCGTTGCGCCACCGGAAGTGACTAGCGGGCGTTAGATTACATCTATGACGCAGGCTACTGAAATTTAGGGACCGGTGATTATTTATCGCCTGGGGAGGCGGAGGATTTTAGGGGGATCACTTGATTCTTGGGAGAACAAAACGGGGGATCAGTCGTAACTGAGAATCCAAAAGGGGGGATCGCTGAAAACTTTGGAAGGATTCAGAGGGGGGATCTCTCAAATTTGCTTGGAAAATGAAGACGGGGGGGAGGATCGCGAAAGTCATCAAAAGTTATTAGGGGATCACTTCAGTGAAGTAACATTCACAGGGGAGATCGGCTAAATTTCACCTTGTTTAGTCGAAAATCCTCTGCGCCCCCCCCGAAAGCGATAAATATTGACCGGTCCCTTAGACCAGCTCGTAACTGGTTCATGAAGGAGACTAATGCCAGTTCGGCCAGAAAGACTCACTGACTTTGGTCTGGCCGAGTGATTCGTCTGACTGACTAACTGTCTTGTGAAACTGACCGATGGATTAACCAATCTGGTTGTTATGGCACAACCCAAAATTGTAGAGCTGATAAGTTGAATCCGCTCTTCAGCCAGGTGATCTGTGACGTCATTGCGGGGGCCTGGGGAAAGAAATTTTAATGCCGTATCCCATAAACCAACGCGCGCACCAATTCAATTCAATTCAAGGTGTTCCCGTCAGCTTTGGTTTATGGGATACGGCATTAAAATTTCTTTCCCCAGGCCCCCGCAATGACGTCACAGATCACCTGGAGTAGACACATACCTTTCAACATCTTAACGGCCACAGTGAGCGTATCGGGCATATTGTTCAGTCCAATCGCTTTAGCTTTAATGACTCGACCGAAGGCTCCTTCACCCAGAACATCTGACAGGACCAGTTGGTTCCTTTCTATCTCCCATCCTTCATCATATGACACCTACAAAGGGTCAATCACTTCACAATAGTAATGATTCAAATGTAAACAAGGACGGAGATAATTTGTACAATGTCAAGTGGAACGACATAAAAATAGTAGCTCAAGTGATTTTTTAATCCTGAAAACTCATTTATAATTCTTATCGATGGGACCTACAGATCCATTCGGCTCAATTATGCAGATTATTTTGATACAAAGCCTTCTTCAAGAGCAAATGGAGATCTGATTTGTATATAGTGCCGCAACGTGTTAATTGCGCTTCTTAAAGGTCAAATGAAAAAAAAAAAAATTGAAATATTTTCTTTTGCCGCTTTACCTTCATCAAATACTAAAAAGAACCATCCTAAGTGAGATTTGGGTAAAGATTTTCCTTCCCAAGCCTTTATAGAAAGATAAAAGATCAAAATCCGAGCATTTCCGAAGACTTCACGAAAACGTTTCTGAAATGGCCGCGTGATAGACTGGAGACTACGTGACGTCAATGTTGGTCTTTCAGGGGATTCCTTTCAGGGCGGAAAAACGTTCTGCGCAAGCTTCTGCGCATCCCTTATCGCCTGCGTTTGTTTTTCTCGTTCTGTGAGAGTTCTGACTGAGACTGAATGAAATACACGAGGTGCGAACGTTTGCTCCTTGTAAGGGCTTTTTTTTGGTTTTTGTTGTTGTTGTTGTTTTTTCGTCACTTGAAAATTACTTTGGATTCAGAACAACCAATGTTAGAGTAAAAACAGATCATTCCGTCAGTCTGAGGAAGAATCATAGTAAAACGTTTTGATCATTTCAAAAGAGGTTTGTATTTTTCTGATAATTGTGCATTCGATTTGTGAAATGATTTTGTGTCCAGTACTTCGCCTTGTTTCGCCAGGCTGAATTAAAACCCGCTTGTATTCTGTTATTAGTAGTTACGGTTAGTTTTTTTATATGGCCAGATTCATTTACCTTTGCAGAACCAGCTTTATCCTTGTCTTATGTCAAAGAACCGTAATGCTAACGCTTGCGAGTGAACAAACTTGAGCGCTTAAAACTTCCTCGGAACTATAGAAGGCTAGCAAGCTTATTCGAGAAGACCAGACTACTTCGATCACTTTTCTGTTACTCAAGTAATAATAGTCAGAGTATTTTTTCTTTTTCATTTTTAATTACGTAGTTTTGTTTTCTTTCTGTACGCAAATTTTCCTTTTCACTCGCTGTGAAGTTGCTGACAACGACAACTGCCGGCAGTGACTTCACTGAAAACAATTGACTCTTTGCCCGTAAACAATTGCTGGAGCTGGATTTGACTGAAGCGAGCAAAACAAACCCTTATGTGCAGTTTTCTGTATTTTCTAATGATTCAGTTTGCTGCGTTTAATTTGCTTGAATGAAGACCCTCGCATGGACCAGTTTTTGAAAATAGCTAAATGGTGAATCATGGCTTGGGTGCGAAGCTTGCACCTGATCTTTTGCCTTTAAGATCTTTAGGTAGTTTATTTCGCACAGAAAATTCACTTCTTCATTGTCAGCAGGTATAAGAGCCTTAAGCCCTATGTTTTTTGAGTGGAAATTTGTTGTTTTGCAACCTTACTGAAGCTTTTTTTCGTTCAATTAAGCTGAATTCTATGCATGACAAAATTGTTCTTTGCTTGTCGCCTCTCTTTGCGAGCTTAAAGTGGCGTCTATGGTCCTTCATCAGTCGGTAATTAAATCATATACATAACTGGAGAGAAGCTTTTGCAATAATGTAACTTCTACTTTGTTTGAAGAAGATCTTACTCGGTTTTTGAGAAAAGTTATGCATGTTCAACTTGACAACACAAAGCAAACTTTATCTGCGCGAAACGATCAAGTAGTTGCTTTGAAACCGATTTTGAGGAAGATTTTAGTAGATAAAGATTAACCCTTTTTCTGCCCACATTTCAACGCCAAAACTTCTACATTGAGGATTTTGTTTATATTTTAGTGTTTTGCGAAGGACAAGTGTCCGATCGAGCGTGGGTTTTAAAATATCAGCTCGTGTGCGACAAAGTTCAATGACCTCAAACACATTGTGGGCAAGCGTGAATTTCTTTGGGGAAATCACTATGCAAAGATATTTTGTTTTTGTGTCCACAGTGTAGCTCCGGACCTTGTATATCCAGAAACGTCTTTATATGAAAACATTTTGTGAATACATCTTGAAAAAAATTGGACCTACGCACGCACATTTCCAGTACAGTGCAAGGAAATTAATGCCGTCGTTAAAGTCCGTTTTACTATGATGTATTCTTCGAGAGAATTAAATAATAAGGTTATAACCACAGCTTGCAACTTTTGAAGACAAATTGCTTGTTCGTTCTAGGTTTATGGCCGCACAAACCACCATAATTTCTGCGCCAAGTCGACTCGAAAAACACTGTTTTGAATTTCCCGCTTTTTTTCACCTGACCAACATTGACGTCACAAGCTGTTTTTACCGACAATTTTTCCGACCGCTCTACGCAGATAAGGGCCAAAAAATAACAATTTTTAATTGCGAATATCTCGGAGATGCTTGCTTCAATTGAGCTGAAACTTCATAGTATGTTTATTCGGTTCATATTAAACATATTTCACTAGAATTGAGCTAAAATAAAAAATGTCGAATTTTTGATTCATTTGACCTTTAACGTCAATTATTATTCATTCAAAATATTCCCCAATTCTGATTGGCTAAAAGCACACGCATAACTCACCATAACCAGTTACTGATGACCAAATTTGGAAGAATTTTGTGTTTAACGAGGAAATGACGTCAAAAATGCAGCCTTCTACAGGTAAATGAACCGTTAACCGAGAAGACCTGGGACGAGGTTGAGTTTTTTTTGGTTGTGAAAACAAAATGGCCGACACTTCAATCGTTTCAAGAGTAAGAACTACAGCTGCAACTAGGCGAAGTAATGGCTAAAAACATAGCAAAAACAGCAAGAAGACAACTCGGAGAGCGACATCTGCTATTCGGAGAATATTTGCGGAGCTGGACAAACCTAAACGTACACTATCGAAGATGAACTTAACATCGATGGATCGATGGAGTTAAGCATGCTTTAGCTATGTTTTTAAACTAGGAATTATTTTGAATGAATAGTAAAACAATTATTGATTTCGGCTTTCGTATCTTATGAAGAATTATGGAGATCGAGGAGGATGTACGGCCGGGATAACACCCTCCGAGATAAGATACCGAGATAAGATACTCCGCCTCATTCATTAATTGTTAAATATCTTAAGGCCAGGTGGCCTGCGAATACAGCCGTCTCTACGCAGATTTGTCCGGTATCCGGTCACCGAGTGCTGATATTGGTCGACGTAGTAATTTTATTCTTTTGGCTAAGTTAACTGTTACATGTATTAACTATTAAAAATAAGGAGTGTTAATAAATACATAAATAAATAAATAATAAATATATTTAGACAAAAGATCTTGTAAATGTAACCAAGTAAATTACTGTTCAGATGTTTAGATTTTTTTGTCCTTCACTTCATTTTGGATTGCCATGTAAATGATACTGTAGTTTTTACTTGAAATAAATGTTCTCTGTTAAATAAAAAAAGCAATTTCTTCAATTTCTAACACGGCTTTTCAAGCAATAGCAGCTCCCACAAAGGCAAAATTTCCCAAAATTATTCGTTATATAGGGCTCAAATCTTCAGCTATACTACTAATGTTGCTATGCTCTTTCAATATTCAGAAAAGTCGTCTTAAACGTTTTATAGCTAGAGAATGATAAGCACAATTATGTTCATGAGGCAAACAAAGGTTCTCCTGTAGAGCGTTTTCACTCACGTGGCCACAGCATCAATGCAAATTTACTGAACCAAAAGAAAGCATTTAGATAAAAGAGTTTAACGACAACAGGACTAGTTTAGAACACCGTCAAGGGCACCGTTTCATTGTTTTGGAACACCAATATGGGCGCCGTGACGTCATTTTGAAAACGCTGTATTGGTTCAAAGTCTTACCTGTGCGAGTCTTGAATCCAAGCGATTACGAAAGCTTCTTTGTCGTAAGAACATAGCTGCTGACCCGATAGATGAGGTCGATAATCTTGGAGCAATACGTTGAGGCTGATCATGAATGATAACCTGATCAAAAGGCACGTCGTATTTAATTTTAGCGTCTGGAAGTTTTACCGTCCTTTTTCGCCTTCGCAGCTTCACAAAGGCGAAAATAAGACAGCAAAATATGAGTACAAAGACAATTCCACAGACAACATAGACGATAATCTCAGTTCGAGTAGGAGACGACGTTGATCCAGAAGAGTTGTTTTTTTGCCAAGAGGTTGGTGTGTTTGTGGTGGAATTTGGGGGCGATCCTGCAAACGTTATAGAAACAATATGACAGTGTTAAAGCGAAAGGAGCTTAAAAAGTGGGACAGAATTCCGTGTTTATTTCTTCCTCCCTTGCATTTTCTACAGCACTAGCTAAGATAGACGCTATTGATAGGTAAGGTGTTTGTAGCGTAATTTTATTTTCAAGGACGCCTGTGATTCTTTAAAGAACCACCACATAAAGACCTGACAGCAACGTTCTGTGGAAGAATAAATTTTACATTCTCCAAAAAAAATCCAGTTTATTGGGACTACATGCACTAATAATCACAGATACCTAGACCAACAAAAAGAGTCGGAATACCCCAGAGGTCACACCTTCCTTCGAAGATAAATGCAGCAAAGTTCCACCCATTTATTCTCTTTTTATTATCATGTGGAATCACAGAGGCCAAGTATTAGCGTCTATGGTGACGGCTGATGAGGTCAAAACAGTTTTTCGTAGCCGCTGAAACCACAGGGTGCCGAGGAATTATTTGTGACCTTGGTTGTAGTTAAATTTTATAGTTGATAGCTCGTAATATCGCCTTCGTTTACTGTAGAATGGAATATGAACTTGCCCGATCAAACCGTCATGCGATCGTTTTACAAAGCCGGTAAAATTTTATATAAAATGCTAAGTGGGAACAAATGTGGGCGACGCATTTAGAAAGCGAAGCTTAACGAGCGCTGTCATTCGTCCGTAATCATTTCCTTCTGCGGTTTTCCGCAGCATTGGATAACATTTTACCGGGTTTGTAACACGATCGCATAACATTTTGCTCAATTCTACAGTAAAACAAAAGCGATTCGCGATGTCAACTGTAAAATTTAACTGCAACCAAGGTCACGAATAACACTTTTACTCTCCCATTCTATCACTTAGTCCCCCATTCATAGTATTTACTAAATCAGTGAATAGCAATTTTCGCTCGTTTTGATTGGCTCCCGTAACTCGGAATATCCTTGGCTATTCCTATAGCCTCCCACGGAGGCGTTTTTAGGGGAGCTCGTATTTCTTCTCTCCCCACAAACGCCTGCTTAACCGAGAACAACATTCCTTTCCCAAGCTCAGCCAATCACTTTGTATTGTCCAAATTCAGTGGGGAGGGAAGAAATACGAGCTCCCCTAAAACCGCGTCTGCGTGGGAGGCTAACAAATACCAAGAAAGCGACGAACTTTGCCTTGTGGGTGATTACTGGTAGGCAGAACATTATTTTCATGCTGAATTTGCAACAAAATCGTAAAAATGCACTTGACAAAATCCCCAAAATGTTTGTAAATTGTAAAGAAAGTTCCTACAAAGAGACGTTTTTATATACAAATATTCAAAAGGTTACTTTTTTCATTTCTATCCCCCCATCAGGGTCGGTGAACGGCGCTAGATATTGACCTCGACGATTCGCGTCTCGCTATATATCCACCACCACTATTCACCTCCCCCTCGGGGGATAGTTGCGTTAATATTTTATACCCGTTGTTGATGTTGGAGTAGGTTGTCTGTGCGTGACGGTAAGGTTGGTCTGGCGTGACGCGCGGCCAATTTTGTTTTCAGCTCGACACCCATAAAGTCCGGACTGATTGATCGTCAAATTTTGTAACGTCAGAATAAATTTCACATTTGCCATTTCCTTATTTCCCCCGTTGTATGCCGGCTGTTTGTACAATCGTGGGTCAATTAAAACCCCCAAGTTGTTCTCGTCCCAAATGTTCGTGTCGCTTTTATACCACTGGTACTTCGTGTTTGGGTCCATGGTCATTATTGTGCAGTAGATGTCCACGTTTTGACCGACATAGAGGTGAGACTTCTGTTCCCATATTACTACTATGTTGGGCTGGCTGCGAATTACATCTAAAAGAAGAAAAAAAAAATGAAAAAACGAAAAAAAGCAAAATCAAGGTAAAAGATGCTAGAAGTACTAGCAGAGAAATAATTTAACCACTAGTAATAACAGAAATACGTACAGTGGAAGTAAGATATAATAAAAATGTTGTTTGCTATGACTTGGCTTCCTTATATCGAGGTTCTTTTGGGCAACTTGTAATTGTTTGAATTGCAGTTGCCGCGTCGACGATCATACTTTCATTTGGATTTGTATTTCCGCAGTTCACATCATCTTCATTCTGTTTGATTTCTTTCACTGCTTAAGAGGAACTCAACAAATTAGCCTGCTCCCAATGCATGGGTCTTCATAGCTCAGTTGGCAGAGCACTGCAGTGCTAACGCAGAGGCCATGAGCTCGAATCCCTTTGAAGTCCCGAATCTGTTTTTTTCGGTTTAATTTGCAATTGCTTGATTTGCAGTCGCACTACGACGATCATGATATAGCCCAGATCAAATATGCCAATAGCTTGAAGCTTGTGTGATAATATTGGGCGCGAAACATTATCAAAGGATTTCTGGAAATCAATGAACATTGCTCCTACACAGAGGCCATTACCTAATGCCTGCTTCCATTTCTCAGTCATGGATATGAGCATGCTTTCTGTGGATGGGCCTTTCACAGCCCCCGCAATTGATTCCAGGTTTTCACACTGCTATCAGCGATGTGCTCGTCGATAATATGAAACACCTGGCTTTCAGGAATCTTGCTGGGAATAGGTAAAAGTGATAAGGGCCTGTAATTTAAAAATTCCGTTTTACTGCCTTTTTAATGATTGCATTCATCTTTGCTTTTTTCCATGACGTAGGGAAGCAATTATATAGCTAAACAGAACTTAAAAACTTTAGACAGACCAGCTGCAGCAGAAGGACCAGCAATAACCAAGGTACCTAGTGCTTTGTTGCTTTTTATGTTCTTAAGATCAGATAAGAGTCTGGTGCAGTTTGCCTCCAAATGTTGAATTGAAGGGGTGACTCTATAGATATGCTTTTCGAGGTTGCAAACACTTGGAAACGTTTCAGCTACATTCTTTCCGACATTAATGAAAACGTCTCAGCCTTTTTGTAATCATTTACCAGTACCTTATTACTTGCGCCTTTAAGTGTTCTGATTTTCACGGCCCCAGACTTCGAAAAAGATTTGGAATCTTTGGACTCAGCAAATCTTTCCTTCCAATAAATTGGCCTCTGCATCATGCAACAGCCCTGTAAACTCATTCCTTGCAAGCTTATATCTAGCCCAGGTGTCGGCAGTCAGGGGAGAACCATCACAGGCTCTAAGTGGCTTGTATCTCTTGTTCATAGCTTTCCGTATTTTCGAATTAATCCAGGGTTGGGAGAACTTCCTAATTTTTGCTTCTTGAGAGGAGATATAACCATCAAGGATATCATTGTACAGACTCTCCCACGCGCAGGTAACATCATCCACATCGTCAAAGACAGAGCTCATACACCCACCATAGGAGCATAATACAAGTAGTTCATGTTGAAAAGCAGCCTTGTTTTCAGTCAACTTCTTAAAACTGTGCAGTTTCGTCAAAATAGGGCGTTCATTATAAAAAACATTATGAATAAACTTGTGATCAGCAACAATCAGTAGTCAGAAACACCAGATTTAAAAATCTCGGGCAAATGATTTGTTATGATCAAATCCAGGAGGGTACTCGACGTTGCAGCAATTCTTGTGGGGTTATGAATCCCATTTTGAAAATTGAAAGCCTGGTATATACGTTTCAGCTTACAAACATAATAATAATAATAATAATAATAATAATAATAATAATAATAATAATAATAATAATAATAATAATAATAATAATAATAATCGATGTTTAAACAGGGTGACCCCTTCAGACACAAGACTGGTATCAACGGGGGCCCTGTATAACGTAAAAATAAAAAGAGTATGTAAAAATAACATATATCCATAATGTTCAAAATTAAAAGCTTAGAAAAAGGTAATAACGTTCTCATAAAAATTGGATGTAGATTGGAAATGTTCTAAGAAATGACCTAAGAATAAAAATCGGAGATAGCCTTGAAACGCTCCTTAGGTGGCAAAATCTTTATGTTCGTTGGAAGGCTATTAAATATGCACGCACCATGATAATAAAAAGACTTTTTAGCGACATCTAAATGAAATTTGGGAAGTATAATGTCAGTGACTCGTCGACGATCTAGTGCATCTATTAAAAACATGTTGGTTGTCGCTCTGGCAGCGTAACATGAAATAGTCTTTAAAGTATAGAGGAACTTCTCCGACCAAGCACTTGTTAACCAACAGTGCACAGTGCTTTTCCATGGTTTTTGTAAGAGGCGGCCAGGGTAGGTTCACGAGTATTGTTTCCGTGGCTATGTCCGGTTTAAAACAGTATACAATTTTCGCAGCTCGTCGTTGCAGGCGTTCAAGAGTCATTCTGTTAGTGCTTCCAAGAGGGCAAAAGCACGTATCACAATAGCTTAATATCGGTAGCACCGTGGACAAATAGATCTTATTTGCTGCTTCCGCGGTCAAACAACCTCGTAATCGTGACAGGAGGCCAAGTCTGCTGGCAACTTTTGACCTTAAATAGCTTATGTGATCGTTGAAAGATAAACACTCATCAAGCAAGACTCCTAGGTACTTGAACGACTTTACTTGGTTGACTTCCTTTCCTTCCATGCAAAGCGGACTGAAAACATTGCAATTGGAAGACAGCTGGTCGTTGTTAAAAACTACTAGCTATTACCCCATTTTTCCTTGATAAGCCTTTTTTCCACAACACAGTGAAAGTTGCCAAAGAAATCAGTGCGGTCGGCGGGAGGTCTATAAACACAACCAACGAGCAGACGTTGAGAAATCGATGTCACTTTAATCCAGATAGCTTCAAGGTCAGGCGCTTCGTACATGGTGATCCGCACACAGTTATAGTTATCCTTAAAATAGCTTGCGACACCTCCACCAGCTTTACCACCACCATCGCCTCGTAAGAGTTGATATCCACTGATAAAACCTCGTTGTCCAAGAGATTTTCAGTCGATGTGTTTCCGAAATAGTAAGATAGTAAATCGTAAATAGTAAGCTTAGTTTGCTCAACAAGGAACTTTACCTCAGGGAGGTGCTTTAACAACCAACGTACATTGAAGTGGCTGATGGATACAAAACGCCGACTGTATGATGTCACAGGGCGAAGCTCTTCTAGCAAAGTTTTGTTAGAGCCGGTGTCAGGCCCTGGGTTAAGCTGAACACCGCCGGAATGGAAAAGAAGTTCAAGAGAACTGTGTCTCATAAGCTGCATCGTCATACAAGCTGTTGGAGCGCCATACAGCGGGACTCTGCACTGATCGTATTTAATAAGACCAAGATGGCCGCTAAAGAAAGTCGAAGGCACAGCAAGGATGAGGATCCTTGCTGGAGAGAAAGCCGCCAAGCAGCTAGGTCGAATGTAATAGCCGTTCTGTTGTCGAAAAAGTTGCTAAAGAAGCAAAGAGACTGCAAAAAAAATACAAATAAAGGCCTCGAACGGTGAGAGCGAGAAAATGTTGACCAGCCTCCATGGCGACCGCTGACCAACTGTCCTCGCAGTCGCTTGTATAACAGCCAACTGACAATGATGATGACGACGATGATGATGATAATGATGATGATTATGATGATGATTACAGTGGAACCGCGATATAACGAACCTCTGTATAACCAAGTCTTCGGTATAACCATCTTTGCCCAAGTACATGTAATGGTAAATATATGCAAAAGAACCTCAATATATTAAAGAAACCTCGCTAGAGCGAACAACTCTTGCCAATCCCTTGCCCCTTCGTGATATAGAGGTTCTAATGTAGTAAGACCATAGCAAACAATAACACTAACCTTTTACTGTAAGATTGTAAGTATAAGTCAAGAACCCAAACGCGTTAGACACGTTGCACATGTATGATCCACTATCCGTAATATCCAACCCATTAAATCCTAGATGGTAGTCGTAAGGACCCAGTATCTGATGAGACCTTTCGTATATCTCGCCGTCTTTGTACCACGTGACAGTCGGGGTAGGCTTACCAATGGCCTCACATGTTAAACTCAACTTATATCCTACACTAGATTCTATTTTGGTCGTCCTCATTGAACCCGGAAGTGAGAATTTTGGTTTTTCTGAAAAGGCAGATAATAGTTAGTGAGCAAGGGGAGGAAATTTTTCAATTCTGCAACAAAGAAAATATTATCTCTTTTAGTCCTAGAACAGGCTGTGTATGGCAAAACAGTTTGTCACTCTTTCGTTTAAATCTGGGGACGTAATTATGTGCTATTACCATTAAAATGAAACCTTGGCACGGTGCTTAAAGGAGATGTGTCACGACATTTATCAAAATTCTAATAGTAGGAACCGGCACCAAAATGAGCGAAACATAAAAATACCTGCTCAAAACATTTAAAGAAGGTATAAATAAGTCAGCACAAAAAAAAAGGAGGCGGGGATGGACAAACTTGGGTGAAAACTTGTTAGCCCAACAGTTTTTACAAGACAAGTTCATTTTTGTTGTCTGTAACGTTCAATGTACAACTCCCAACATTGTCGGATGTTACATGTTGCGTCTGTTTGCACACCCTGTTGCATGTTGCTGCGTGTTGTTGGGAGTTGTTGAGCATAAATTTGAAACCGGTCAAACTTTCAGCCACGTGCAAACGGACGCAACAAGTCCGAACAATCTTGGGAGTTGTTGGCCAACAACGTTGCGTCCGTCTGCACGTAAATTAACGTTTTCAGCTGTACTAAGATTTGACTGACAAACGCGAGTCGCAAAACAGCAAAAGTCCTCAGGGAAGAAGTTCTTATGTGTGGTTAAGCTATGAGCAAACGGACGTAACATTTCCCACGTTTGCACGGGGCTTTAGTCTGGATTGTTTTATGTCTAAAGCCCTGTGCAAACGGACTAAACATTGAAAGTAAAGAATGATCATCGCAGTAAATTTTCCAATTTAAGCAATTGGAAAGAAGAAGCCTGAAAAAAAAAAAAAAAAAAATCAGGGCTTCAACGGGAGTCGAACCCATGACCTCCGCGTTGCCGGTGCGTTGATGGGAGTTGTTGCATCCGTTTGCACTAAGCTAAAAGTTTGCACAACAACACGCTACAACATGCAACAGGGTGGGCAAAAGGATGCAACATGCAACATCTAACAATATTGGGAATTGTTAGCCAACAATCTTGCTTTCGTTTGCACGTAGCTTAAGCTACGCGCAAACGGACGCAACAAGTCCCAACATTGTTGGGAGTCGTTGCGTACGTGTTGGCAGGGGTGTGCAAATGGATGCAACAAGTCCCAATCAATGTTAAGCTACGTGCAAACGGACGCAACAGACTTGCTGCGTCTGTTTGCAAGTAGCTAAAAGTTTGACCGGATTCAAACTTTGCGCAACAACTCCCAACAACAGGCAACAGGGTGTGCAAACGGACGCAACATGTAACATACAGCAATGTTGGGAGTTGTTTACCAACAATGTTGCGTCCAAGGTTTGCACGGGGTACAACACTCCATTTTGATATCAATTTGTTAATTTATTTGCCATTTGCCCATCTCCCATAATACAAGTCGTTTGCTCCCCCCCCCCCCCCCCACAAGTTAGCAGCTTGTCCCCAGGCAACTACTCCTTAGGATAAATAAGGGAATATCAGAGAGCGATATAAATTTAAAAGGGTATTCAATGGGACATAGTGCCTAAGACGTGCAATAATTCCCATTGCTTTACTTATTTTAGAGACAACATAGTCAATATGGTATTTCCACGAAAGGCCTGCTGTCCAAATTTAGAATTCCAAGTGAAAGAATCCTTACGCTCTAATGTCATTGAGGTTTGGGTGTTGTTATAAAAAATCTGACAATTAATTGGATAGTCCATTTTACGTTGTTGGGGACGAAAAATTACAGACTTCTTGGCGTTTAGAGTAAATTTCAAGTGTTGACATTCAACCAACACTCGCAAAGTTTGGCCAATTCAGTATTAACAAGGGTCAAGTGATTTGATGTTTTTGTCAGCATAAAGTATATATTACGGTCAGTAGTGTCATCAGTAAATAGGTAAAAGTTAATTTCTGCGAGGAGCGATAAATATCGTTGACATAAAGTAAGAACAATAAAGGAGATGTGCAAATGGCGAATGAAACTTTTCCAAAACATCAACAATACAGTGAAAAAAAGAAAACAACAGCATAACTGAATAGCACAAAACTAGGTGCTGCTAGTAGGAAAGCCATCGTACCTCCTGTGATGTTAGTAGGTGATACGGTAGGATCTGTCACAGAAAATGAAAAATTTCATTGTTAGTCTCCTATGGGGTCATTAATTTGTTACTTTGTTTGTTTTGCTTTTTTTACACGATTTTCTACCGTCGTTTTAGATGAGAAAATTGACGGAAAAATTTGAAATGGAAAACTGGGATCACACAAAAAATATTTTCAATCGTCGATAAAGTTCCGTCAAACAAGGACTATTTGCATTTCATAAACTGAAATTTAAGAGTTTTCTTGATCTCTTGCTCAAGGTTAGTTTTTGGACTCTAAAGCATTTCAAGTCAAACTTTTAAGGGAAAAATTTGAACAAAAAATCCAATACCTTCTACCAAGAAATTGATGGTGCAGTTGGCGCTTCCATGAGGATTGGATGCCACACAAACAAACTGTCCACTATCTGATTTCTCAACGTCGACTATTCGAAGATATCTGTACTCTTTAACAGTATAACGGTCAAATGCTGCAGTGACCTGCTTCCCATTCTTGTACCAGGTGTAGGACACAGCTTCTTTCACACTGCAATAAAGTTTAACTTCCGGCTCTCCGACTGGCTGAACAAATCTGGTTGGAGATGACTGTTTAACTTGAGGAACTGTTACGAAGAATGAAACAAATTGAAATAAAATAAAATAATATCAATGACGTATCAAGCATTTCGAGGCTTTGTCAACAGTATATAGGACAGCTTTTCCTGTCAACATGAAAAGATATCCGGTACAGTAAGAACGGCAAACGCAAAGAACAAGTCGTTCAGACATCGAACATTGTACCACATTGAACATTGAAATCTGGAAAAAAATTAGGTTACAAGCAAAGGACATATCTCGACCTTTGTTTGTAACCTCTTTGATGGCGTCACTGCTTTACCCTTTTTCCGTGAAGACTGCACCTTTCAGTTACTGATAACACAAGAGATGGGTAAAATAAACAACTAACTACTGCATTTTTCCTTCTTATTTATTTACTGGAAAAGAACAACACAGGAAATGGCATTTTGGAGACCCTAAATTTAAACGTTTTCTGGGGCAGTATACCCCCAGATCCCCCTAATTTGGAACGTCTTTGCCGCTCTAACTTTTCTTCTGTGCGTACACCTTCAAAGTCTCACGCTACACCCTTGATCTGAAAAGTCTTGGTGCACTAAATCCCAATCCTAACTTTTGCCGGAATGTTTACTTTCGTCTCAGTTTAAGTCAGTCCTCGCTTCTACTCATTTACTTCCGCTACGGTCTTAATACCTGTTTACTTTACAACGAAGACTGGTAAAAAACTATCTGATATGTGACGATCCACTTTCAAGGTCGGCGCGGTGCAGCATTCGCTCTGTTACAGAAATCGCGCCAAAATCGCCAATGAATATGGTTTCGTGTCGTCGCAAGAACTATCAGGTAGCAATTGAAAAAGCCCAATCCTTTCCGCCATAGACAACGTTAATGGTTTTGACAAGATCATTTGTCACACAATGGTAACTGCGAGGATCTTCGTTACATTTAGAATAGTATATTGTACCAGACTGATACAGGGTTTATAAAGCATTTTAGCAGGTTTATAATTTGGATATATATTCATTATTAATAATAACCTAATACTTGTAATCCTGTAATTTAATACTAATAAACGAACAAACTCGCACAAAATTAGAGCGATTTTCGTTATGACCTTGAAAAATGGTTTCGGTAAGTTTTCGTCATCTGTTTCATAAGCCAATGGATGGAAAGATCAAAACATGGACTCTTCGTTTTCCCGCCAAAGAAAACCCTAGTATGGAGAAGGTATTTTTCGACTGGCCAATCTTGTTGCAGTATGACGTTAAAGCGAAGGATCCATTGATTTCTAGAAAGTTCTCGGGCATGAAGTTTTTTTACGCGAGCGTTCGCTTAACCAACCAAAAGCCACGCGCGTTTGTATCCGTTCGATAAACCAATCAAATCGCTCTATTTCCGTTCGTTTGTTGTTTCTGTTTTGTTCGCGCGTTTTCATTTCAAGGTCATACGAGAATCGCTCTAACTTTTCCTTTATTAAATGTAAACAGACAGGAATGCTTCATAAACATGTCCACCTTCTGAAGACTAAAAGTACAATTTTAATTCAAAAATTGTGTAGGCTTTATTTACCAAGCTAATTATGGCCTTCCTTTCGGTTAAAATATTTAGGTAGTAGAATAAAACTTCGTTATAGGACGGTCCATTTCAAAGCAATTTTGTGTGCCGGTTGCGTTGATGATAAACCTTCAGGCGTTCAGATAGCGAGGGCCTCGCAAAACAACAACAACAGCAGCGAAGGGTGAGCAGGGAAAAACACAGCAAGGGAGCTGCTAGGTGTGAGGACAGTCAAAACCTAAGATTTGAATTACACGCCGACAAAGTGGGCGGAAAGAGCTTTGAACACAAATTTCAAAGGCGCTCCCTTCTCTCTCCGTCTTCCTTTCTTCTGCTTCCCCTCCCCCCCCCCCCCCCCCCCTGTTCTCCATTTCACAGCAGCCTCCACTTTATGAAAGCCTGGAACAGGCAATGATAAACCGGGCCATTTTAATAAATATCTAATATACTGGGCTAAAAATCCTTCTTCTAGAAAAAAATAAGCAGAGATATTGCAAAAAAAAAAATTAACTGAAAAACGCACGTTAAACAGCAAATGTTTAATCAGTATTTCACTCGAAGAAAAATCAACCACAAATATATTTAAGAAGTACAATGGCAAAATATCGACAAAAAACGTAAAATTAAAATTTTCCATCTGCGTCAATTAGAAGCCTAGACTAAAAAACAAACTATTTCAGGAACAAGTTTAGCAGCCGAAATATATAGACTGACAGGTAATCAGCTTTAGACTCTGCGTAGGAGGTTGATTCTGACGTGAAATTTAAAGCTCTCAATTTCCGTCTTCAAATTTGGGGTGATTACATTTGTTATTAATTATTGTTATGTCGCACTGAGTTTTATATTTCCATGCCAATGTCTTACAGTAAGGATTTATGAAAGCGCAGAAAAATGTGGTGACAAAGGGAGTAAAATTACCAGTGATCACTTAGACTTTTGTTATAAATAACCTGTAAAATGAATTTAGTGGTCAGAAAAAAACTTATTTGCCTTACTTTATCCCCTATCACGAAATTTATATTTACTAAAAGCTTCCTAAGGGTTGTTTTTGGCTTCTTGTCAGGGTCCTTATTCAATTTTCAGAATTCATTAATTGTCCCAGCCCCTTTTGCTATCTGCCGTTTATTTTACTTAAATGATTTGGATAACTCTTGGGGGAGCGGTTAGTATATATTTTTTTCGACCCGGAAACAGGAATGGGATTGGGTTGCACCATTTACAAGATACCGGTAAATTTGTCGCTTTCTCTCGAGAGGAAGCCTGGCACTGGTGATCCACGAAAATGGTACAGAAAATTTCGGTCGTTTAGGTAGAAGCGGGAAAAAAGTAACACCTCAGAAGGTTTCCCCAAAAGGATGAATAGTGCCATTAGAATTTTGAACAATTGAAAGAAGCAAGGCTGATTTTACAGTCGGGAATATGTTATATATTTCTTGAGTTACCAATATTTCGAAAGGCACCGCCTTTCTAACTGCATTAGAGTTCTCACCGAAATTTACCGGGTTTTCTATACAAATGGAAAGTAAGATTTCAATATCGTTATGGCGTTCAAACAAATCGAGCCAATAGCGTAGCATATCAAAGTCCTTTGAAGTTCCGAGTTTTATATTCAATTTCCTTGTACGTATGTAGTGCTAAGTCGATTTATAAATTTCATTAATGCTGTTTATAAGCAAGAAAAAACCTGCATTACTTTAATAAAAGACGACAAAACATAAACAAATCATTTCTCAACATATGTTTTATAGAAGCAGGTTTTACCTTGCGCCCGGGGTTCTGCGCCTGTTTGTCGTTTGATCCTTAACAGTAGCAACCTGCTCTCTTAATAAATGCGAAAAGAGTGCCGTCATGGCCAAACCAAGACATAAAATCAACCATTTCTGCAACAACGAGGGACCATGAACTGCTACATGCATTATTTATCAGAAAGCAAAAATCGTAAAAACAGAGAAGCAATATTTCTGGCAACGAGCCTCATTGCACAGCATGTACTGTTCGTGTTCGCATTCGTGTGCGTTGAGAAATTGACCGAACCACTGCATGAAAACTGTTTTACTTTGGACTCCCCGGCTCGCACATACCAAAATTGTGTATCTCTCCTCCTTCAAATACATACTACCTATACCAATCAGACATACCAATAACACCAAATTCAAATAAATCGGGAGAGATGACTTGTGTTTACAGAAGCGAAAAAGCGACAATGACAAATAGAAGCCGGCTTACAATTCCGATCTAAAATTAGACTTTTACGGTAAAGTCATCCTCCCGAGATTGTTAGATTTTGGGAAACCCTACTAAGCTCTTAAAAATTATGGTTTCACCTTCATTGCCACCAGCGTAGTATTCTCTCGCGGATTACGAATAGTTAGCTCAGGTAGCTAGCATGTTCTAGGAATATTTACATATGTTGGCTCACTCGCACGAAACTAACAACGTTGTCTATTTCACTGTATTTTGATATAAAGTTCACCTACCTCCAGATTGTTGGGCTGATAATCCAATAATTACCCAAAGAAGTAGAAGGATAAATTTACCATCCAAACTATGACCGTATAAGCAACTCATGTTTAGAGTTAAAAATCCAACTCCATCCAACAAAAGCTCACGTACTACGACTGTGTTTTGTCACGGGTCATGACGGGGTACCTTCGTTTAGTACAGTTTTCCTTCGTCCCTGCAGAGGGCAAAAGCGATAAGCAGGATGTTTACAAAAGTTTGGAAACCGAAAACAACGTTCCTGTAAAATCTGCAGCGTTTTCGGCAAATATACAAGCTTGAGATCGACTCGTCATTCGGAAAGAAAGAAGACTGTCTCAATCGAGCATCCGGCCGCAAGATTGTTCTGGATACACGTCACGAGCCGTATTTTTTGGCTTAATAATTTACGTAAATGTTCTCAAATAAAAGCAAACAACGCCGACATAAGCTAACTGGCTACATATTTCTTACCTTGTGTAAATATACTTCAAAAAATAAAGCTGTAAAGTAAACGGCTACAGCGCTAGCTTCTGAGTGATTCTTCGCTTCAATTCAAAGCTTGACGTGCGTTATCACAGATGTGTATGCTAACGCGAAGGTTCGTTTGTGAGTTGACTGCTCGCAAAACATAGATGTCGCATAAAGTTTTTGCTAAGCAAATGCCCAGAGTGTTAGATTCGAGCAATCGCTGACAAATCTCGCATAAATATTAGATTTTTCAAACGCAAGTCTCGCTGTGCGTAAACGAAAATTAACACAGTACGCATGGTTGACTATTACATCTAAATTACTCTTGACAGTAAATCATGAGTTGTCAACACGAGCCATTCCCTTTGTGATATATCGATTCCAAAACTTCCGCAGGTGAGACAATAGGCTCTATTAGACTTGAAACTATACTATACGCAGTTAGCGGCTAACCAATTCAACTATTTGCCACGTTTTCAAGTAGCTAAGAGAAACATCAAATTGCCCGTAATTGTGGATAATAAATTAACGTCAAAAAAGTTTTATTGTCACATCACAAAAGACTCGGGCCACTTGACATGCCATTAGAATAAATCAGCTTTGTTTTGTTTGATTTTTAAAATTAAAACGTCTGGAAGTCCGTGACGCAACTGGTTTTTTCGTAATATTTTTCACGATTTTTCAATGAATAGAAGGATTGCAAATTTTTCCAAGCTGTCTACTGATACCCTGTTTGCCTACTTCTTTCAGTAACTTTTTCGACCACACCGTCTTCCGGGATAGCCTCCCCACAGACGTCCTTTGAGGTTCGTTTGTCACCGTACTCAAAAAAACCCCAAAGGACGTCTGCTGAGGCTACTCCCAGCAGGACCATGAGAAAACAGTCAAACCCCGCTGATAGGGACTCTGACGAGGCCATAAAAAGTGTCCGTAATATTAAACGGTGTGTCCTTATTAAGCGGGTCATATTACTTAAGTAAAAAATACACCTTTTTATTTGAACAAAATACCGTGAAATAAATAAAACAGAACATAACATCTCCAACTTTCACAACCGTCATTTTGCCGCTTCAAAAGTCGCCTATTTACCAGATAACTGACTCAAAGAATCGTCCTCTGAATAACTCATTTGATAACAAAATAGTCTGAAATTGACTGTGTTTACAGTTCATCCTATCCAGCGTACTCAGGGCTGGGAAAATCGGCATGCTGTCAACTGAGGTCTTTTTTTTGTTTGCTCGGGCTTTCACGGAAACGACCGAGCTATAAAGTGGGCTCGGTTTTTCCTTCTGGCGCAAATCGACCAAATCGTCACCTCGTGCGCAAAATACAAGAGCGTGGCCACTTGCCTGATCTCCGATGTATAAAACTCAGTGATTTCAACAATAATTCTGCCCTCTCAGATTTTTCTAGTAGATATTCTTCAAATAGCAGTTGCCATCCCTCGTTCTAGCTCGCGACCAAACCAGCTGACTGGAGCTAAATGGCAACTTAGGGCTTCTCGGTTGCCATGCCTTTTTATGTTTTTTTTGTTGTTATCCTGCATCATCGATGTCATTTTATCCCATATCGCAAACGTTTTTGTATCGGTTAGCTTGAAAAGATATAACCGAGGGATTTGAGCCAATCATGATACGGCCGAGAAACATTTTCAATTGAAAACAAAACAAAGTACATCTCCAAGATCATAATATTGAGATGACAGACAAATGGTACCAACACCAACTAGAGACTGTGATGTACAATAAAGACAACAACATTACCATCATGTGGGACATGCCAGTCAATACTGATGAGAACTATAACTGCGAACAGACCAGATATCATCGTTAAAGATTCAGTGAATTCCACCTGCAAACTGATTGATATGATCCATCAGATAGAAACATCGCACTGAAGGAGATTGAAAAGAAAAGCAAGTACAAAGACCTAGAATTAGAAATACAGAGAGTGTGTGTTGTGAACTTGGTACAGTAAAGAAAGGGATGGTAGAAAACATCAAGAAAGTATCATAGAGAGCTACTGTGACAGAGATTCAAAAGATCTGCATGCTGGGATCTGCGCGAATCCTCAGAAAGGTGCTTAGTGTTGATTGACTTGAGGAGTGACTGATGCTTCAGGTGCATGGTTTGCGCTCGGCTGATGCACAAAAAGAACACCAGCAAAGACTGTGATAGAAGAGACAATAAATTATTATTATTATTATTATATTTTATTTCTTTATTTTATCTTTTTTATCTTTTATGACACTTTTATAAATCATTTCTACCCAGGTTTTTTTTCTTTAGCGCATATTATTGTGTAATTGTTACTTCAAATTTTAGTCGATGCTGCGGCTTGTTACGGTTTGCCGCCCAGCCAAAGCTTTTATTTTTTTACTCTGGGCATCCAGACGTTTATACTGCCATAATTAACCTACACAAATCAGTACAGAAGAATTTGTGGGTGGATAAAAAGATGATTAAACAAATGAATGATTGGATAACTTGATAAATAAATAAACAGTCTCTTCAAAGAAGTATCATTTCTAGTTGACAGGTGAAAACATTTTCAGGTCATAACAGCAGGAGGAGTGAGAGCAAAAACTAACGAAAATAAAAAATGCAGCAAACAATAATAAATGGTGATATTTCGGGTTTGCAAATACTGTTTTAATTTATAGTTTGGTATTGAAAATTTTACTGATTTACCAAAGAGCTCACCAAAGATCCGGCTGCCCTCACTGGTTTGTTGCTGTTTTTGGCCTTCACGAGTGTTTTTGATTCAGGTCATAACCCCGGATATGTGATTAAATTAGAATAAAGGACATTCAACTTTAACTAATGGCGACAAAACGATGCTTTACAAAAGAAGGTAATCTCTGCCATTTTTCAAGGATCTAATTTATTTGAAGCAGATTCACTCGAGACCTTTTTCTAGAAGACTAAGTTGTCACATGTAGATTGGGACATACTATACGAGTTTAAGTTGGGAGCGACAAGAAAAAAATTACAAAAAGCAAGGCCGAACACTGACATTCCCATCCTTTTGCGGCGTTGGTAGACATCTGGAAAAGGGAAAACGAGAAAGTAACGTACTTCTTTGGTCGATCTAAAGATTTTCGGAACAGAGGTATTTTAGACATTGACAATGCGGAACTTGCAATGCAATTGAAAACCAGATATCTGAATAATGCAGAATATAGCACTTGAAACTAAATAGCGGGATATGGATGAAAGGATATGCTTAGAAAAGGCTTGAAATTGAAATGTGACGTGCATACAGTGATTACAAATATTTGTGTAACTTTGGTTAAAGTTAATTTGTGATATTCCCCCCCCCCCCCCCCCCCTGGCGTAACGACATTTAATTTTATTCAACTCCTTCAATTTTATGTAGTGAGGGCAACGAAGGTTTTAAAAGTGATAGCGCATGTTCAGTCACCCTTTGCCTGGGTGTGCAGTTATCATGATCTTTCTTAAAATTGAGTTCATTTTTTTTTGGATTAATTACCTGATGAAATCTGTTCCATGCCTTTGAAAATAACAATAAGTGTGTACATGAACGGAGAAGAAAAGAATATAGAAATGCAAGGTCAGGCGCCAGCCGGGTTCATTCCCAACTGATAACGAACCAGTCGTTGAGACACTCAACAAAGTTTTGTTATAGAATATAGGACCATTCCCAATAGAAAGCAAACGGATAAAGCTGCTTTATAATTTAATTTGTTGTAGTACTTTCAACGATCAAGAGATCACTGCATCAGATTTCCGCATTTTCTAGCTGCTCTCCTTAATGACCGAGTACTTGAGAATTGGCATGATGAATGATCAAAAAGGAACTGACAGCAAATATTAACTAGGAGCATTCCTGTTGATCTTTACTGTTTTCGCTGATTTAATTCTACTTTTAAGCTGATAAAGTGGAATATCTTCAGCGCAGGATCCAGATCTTGAGATAAGGGGGAGGTACGGCGGTATCTAGACCCTGAGATAAGGATGCTAGGTACTGGATTCTGGATTGTAATACTGCATTCTGGATTGTAGGTACTGGATTCCGGATTGCAGGTACTGATTCCGGATGGTAGGTACTGGATTCTGGATTGTAGGTACTGGATTCCGGATGGTAGGTACTGGATTCTGGATTGCATGTACTGGATCCCGGATTGTAGGTTCTGGATTCCGGATTGTAGGTACTGTTTTCAGGATTCTTTGTCAGAGAAACTTGGATTCCGGATTCCTTGAGCTGTATTCCGGATTCCAAAGCCCTTACTTGCAGGGGAGAGCAGGGCGATAGAGCCTTAAATATAACAAAATATCAAAGTTATGATAAAAAGAAATCTCTTGCTCGGCGGCAGAACGTCTCAATGTTTTCACTCTTCACAATGTTTAAAGGGAGTTTGTTAAAATTTTTGCGCCAGTTAAAAGAAAGGTCCTTGGGGACACTATGTTTTACGTCTCAAACTGGAGACGGGACCGCCATTTTACGTGGTCATCCGAGCCACGCGAAGGTCTAACCGCTTGCACTGCAGAGGGAGTACCTTCATTTTTCAGTTATTTTAATACCCTGAGTATTGGTCCGGCCCCTGGAATCGAACCCTCGACCTCCCGCTCTGCAGTCAGTACGCTCTACTGACTGAGCTAATACTGCTGCGGCTGAAGACAGAGAAAACGAGTTTAGCGTCTGCTGGAAAGAGTCGGCTTCAGATGAGCGAGAGCAATTAATGTGTGATAAACCGTGCAGATCTATTCTGTAGGCGCTGTAGTCGATCTATATCTTTCTTAGCTGAATTGAGAACTGGTTAATACGGATCGTGTAACCGGGAACTTTCGTCGTGTCACATGTAATTGCTCCTCTACTGTACTCTACCTTTGTTGACTGTAGGGAACGGTCTCTGGCAATTGTGGCTGCTTCTGGCCCGTCATCTCTGAGAGAGCTGTAAGTTTTCGCTCGAATCGGCTGGTATAGCTGACGCCATTTTGTACCCTTGCCTTTGAGAGGTATTGGAACAGACATGGTTTAACATGGGACTTCCGCCGTTCCCGTACACCCTAGTCCCATACCCTATTTCCGGGCTCACTAAACTGCAAATACCGCAACCGTCAGCGTATAATTGGGGCTTGGGAAACAACGTGCCTGTCAACACCGATAATTATCAAAATATGCGAATTATGCTAGCAGTGCTAAGTTTTAAAAAGTGGGAAAAATTATCAATGCTAGTTTTCTCAAATTATGCTAAAAATTATGCTAGCACAATCTATAAAAGCCTAGTAGAAGGTCTTTCAAGTGGACACCCTCTGGACGAGGAATAGGTGTCCCGTAACAGGAGCTGGCCGCTTAAGAGAATGGTTCTCATAAGTGGCCACTACCTCCGGGGGGGGGGGGGAATACTGCCTTATAAGAGGCTAATGGGGTCGCATTTTCACGACTGCATTGACTATAATGGGGTCGCACATTTTAGGATTTTTTGGGGTAAGATTCTTCTTCATATTTACAGTTAGTAAACTTACCGGAATGTTTGTACTGCAGATGAAAAGTAAAGTGTTCTTCATTCAATCTAAAAAATGGGACAATTCACAAAAATAGAGAGTGACTAAATTTGGATCGCGAAAATTACATATTTGCCCAGAAGTGACTAAGATGGGGTCTATAATTGGTAACAGAATAGACTATAATGGGGTAGGGGCTCTGAGAGGCCAGCGGCACATATCCAGCAAAAATTAACCCAGGTACCCCTCCGGGCCACTAGCTAGCCTGAGGCCGGGTAGATAGCTGCTTAGGGGAGCTTCCCCAGCTATAAATAAATTTTGGGAATGCAAAAAAAACCTGTTTATTTTTTTAAAATAAATCGAAATTTTCATTCAGTACCCCTAACTTGTATGGTTTACCCTATAGTTCCAGGAAGCCTATAGTTTATAAGCCCCCCGGCTTCTATATAGGCTTCCTTGCCTTTACCACATTTGATCTTGTAATAATTTAGTTGGAATATTGTATATTATCTTTAATGTATTTCTGTATACTGTTGTTGTATTTCTTGTTAAAGGTAAAATAAAATGAATGAATGAATGAATGTTCGGGCTATACCATTGTTTTGACCGTTGTAATTCAGGCACAAGCATAAAATTCATAAGAAGTGGACTTTTGATGTTGTGTTAAAAAACAAACAAAAAAGTGAAGAAACAAACTCACGTGAAGGTGGTATAAATTCATTGTGACAAACCACCATACTGAGAAAAAAAAACACACACACAAGATACAGAGGCGAATGACATTTCATTTCCGGTGTCCACTCACAACAGCCATACGAGAGCTTAAAAGCCTTTTTTTAGTTTTACCAGCTTTTCTGGACACGGGCCTGCCCAGAGGGAATGGTCACAAACGTTACTCATAGGTCCCATGCTTGGTCCCATGCAAGGTGCCATCCCTATCCAATCCCACAACCCGTAAACGTCTACGTCCCCTACTCTTTTCCAACAGTGGGGTGGGTTCTCTTTCATCTCACAAGAACAGATCAGAGTGAGAGTGCTGTGAGACGGGACCTAAGGTTTTGCCTCCTTACTTCTGTTTTTCGTCCTTATCCGAGAAGACTAGAAAGTCTAACCGTTTGCGGATGTCATTGCAAAGGCAGCACTTTCTTCTCCGTTATTTAAAGATCCTGAGTGTTGGTCCGGCCGGTGTTTGAACCCGCGACCTCCCGTTCAACAGACCGGCGTTCTCCCAACTGAGCTAACCAGGCGGCGGTTCAAAAAAGCTAACATGGATCTAACTCGTCAACCCTTCAAGTGTCCGCGGCCGCTTACGGAAAAGTAAACATACAGAGTTTCTAAGGGAGATGGAACAGGGTTTTGTGATGACGGCTGTAGGTAGAGCTGTCCGCTCACGAGAGTGTCCTTTAGAGAGCTTCCACTCAGTATAACATTCTTTTCCTTAAACATGTTTTCACTTTGAAATTTTGCCTTATTGTTTCATCAAATTTACATCTAAAGACAAAAATCATTATTTTAAAAAAATGTCTTCGTCAGTTGAAAATTAATTTTGAGGTTTTTCCCCCTTATTATAGAATAAACGGTTTGACGTGTATTAACTTGATATTATCTGGTAATCGGCTATATATTAGCAAGTTTTCCTCACTAAAGGCTAACTGGCAATAATTTTTCAGACAAAGAATTCGGCAGCCTTTATTTAACTAAATTTCCTCACATAAAACATACCACACGCGGGGCAATAATAAAAGCAAATGGCTGCCTTATTACATGTATTTTCTCCGTCACTGATCGAGTCCTTTTCAGTGAGTCCCCTTTGTATAGCCTTTTAATTCTTATGATAATCGATGTAAGTACTTTATTTTAGACAGGCGAGGAGAAAATAATCTCAAAGGTCTGAAAAAATAATGGCTTTTTATTGTTTATGCGTTAAGTATATGCAACATAACTATTTTTTCTTTATAACGTAGGATTTAACGCACGGTTGTTCATCTTGAATCCGTTCAATATGTCATATACAAACACTAACATTCGGATAAAATTGACCGCCAGTAGAAATATTAAAATTTTTTATAATAGCTATGAAAATTAGAAAGGCCACCGATTTATTGTGATCAATATTTAATGACTTCTTGTTGTGTTACTGAACGGAGAGCGGAGGGATTTAATGCCATTTTCGTCTACCATAAAAAAGAAAGCTGTTTATTGATCTCTCACAAGATTCGAGATACAATATGAGGCCGAAGGCTTAAATTCAAAATATCACTCTTCGTTATCTGCTTATTTTTTTGATGGCCAACATTTCCTAAAGCTTACTCGAAACAGGTGTCTTTTTTTTTTTTTTTTTTTTTTACTCTAGCATTATCTTTAAAAAGATAATGCTAGAGTAAAAAGCGAATGGACAGTAATATTCTCTCTAAAGTTCCCCGTGAGGTTTCGTGTAATTAGACAAAAAATGTGCTCAAGTCATTATAATTCACAATGCAACCACTTTTTCTGTGCGCCACGCTGGACAAGATCATGTCACATAGCTCAGAGCTCTACCGATTATATGCGGACTTCTGCCAAAGAAAATGGAAAATCTTCTCATGTTGATGGTTGGTGTTCTGTATATTTTTCTAATTTACGAGATTTTTCTTTGCCTTAAGCAAACGATTATCAGAAATGACAATATTAAGAAAAACTGTATCAAGCCAGGACCAAGCTTCAACTCTCGAATTCAAACAAGCAAGAGGTTTGGAACAAGAAAGATAATCGCGGAAAGATTAGCTTCTGCTCATGTCTCTGGTCGACTCAGGCCTTGTAGTTCACGGCGTTTTATTCAAATGCGGATTGTGGGAAGACGTTGAACCAACGCAATATTGAAAAATAGGAAACAATGATGGATTTCACTTTAAACGTTCACATTCGTTTTGCCGATTTAAGAGCGAAGTCTGAAGGACTAGATTGACAAGGAATACTAGAAATAACACAGTCCACTCGACGGTATAAGCAACGTTTCTGTTTGAATATCCTGAAAGAGATGGCATACTGAAAAAAGCTGATAGTTATCTGAGTTTTTCTAGCAAAAATCTGTTTTTAAACTGAAGTAAAGTGATGATAGCATCACAACAGCCCGTAAGAAATCTTTGACCATAAATGAAAATCGTTCCAAAAAGTGGAAGAAAAACTTTCTTCGACAGTAAATAGGATCAAAAAGTAGAAGAAAGTGCAGCCTCGAACACAGTCAAGCTGAAAAAATAACATAATGATTCTGTACATAAAATGAATTGAATTGATATTATCTTCACTCTGAAAGCCACAAGACAATTTTGTCACCATGCGAAAGACACAAATTGTAAAAATACCTTTTACACTACTGGTTGATTAGACAGGCTGTCAAAAATTTGCAAAGAGAACTCCCACTTGATTAAAGCGACAGCACGTAACCGTGACTTTTATACCCGGACAGCATGCAATACAGAAATACCAGCGAATGCATTTTTATTGTCCAGTGAAGATGAGAGACTGGCATGTTAGAAAATTATTGTTACTGTACTTTGTATAACAGTTTAGGAACTGTGTGGTCGTTCGGAGTCGTGGAGCCGATCGAGTGTGTAGATTGAGTGTAGATCATCGAAACTTTACGCAAATTGATGCCGATGAATCCTTTAAGTGTACGAGAACAGACTGCAGGCTTCTAAAATATGAACATTTGAAGAAATATACTTTTAAGGGAGAACTGTTTATATCACCTATTTTTCGATTGTATACGGAAGAGGGAGAGGACTCAAGAAAAATTAAAATAAAGTTAAAACTGAACGTAGTGTTTGTTTAGGGTAAACTATGCTTGCAATCTTTGTTTTCGTCATAGTGTCATGGAAACTACTTTAAAATAAATGAAACTAGTCTCTACCGCTATAAAATTTACCGGTTATTATACCATGTTTTCTATGTTATTTTAGGTATTTAGCGCCCTGGTTACCAGTTGAGCACTGAATATCCGACTTCGTTCCCAGGTTCATCTCTCTCGCTCAAGGGTACGTGTAGGAGTAAACCCTGGAAACGAGATTGTAGAGTGTCCTTTCAGTATTCACCATAGACCATAATGCACCCTGTTTACTCCCCCAACTAAAAAAAAATTGCATAACCATTGTTTCCAGTTTCTCCGGGGTATTACATTCGTCCCGGGAGAAATCAAAGACAAGGTGCCATGTTATAAAAAGGTTTTCACATGACGTCACGTCCGTCTATCCCAAAACCTAACGGCGGCCATGTTGGTTTTCCAAACCAATCCTGTGGGAGTTGTATGTTTGTTTGTCCCAATAAATTTGCATGGCAAGTTAGCTACATGATTAGAATGGCAATTTTCTTAAACCATTGCCGACTACCGCTAGAAATGAGCCCACCCTTCTTGATCTAGACACGAGATAGCGGCGGCAGAAATCGAGTCCATCATGTGGCCGGCAATTCATCTTTGAACGGTCGGGTCTGGAGAATGTGGTGAATGATCTAAAAAACAACGAGAGGTACTGGGGGGAGTCTGTTGATTTTCCCTGCCTCCTGTGGCGTCACGACCCTCAGGCGTCACTGCAGGCTAAAACAGTGTATCTATTTTGCTGAGTTTAATATTTCTGCAAGTTTATAAGTAAAAGGAGATGTCTACATGGTCTAAAAATGGTCTAAAGTTGGTAAAATTAGTTTATCAATGTGCTTCACGATTATAAATTGAAGGAATTGCCTACTTTACATGATCGTAAATTGTTCACGTGCATACAAATAGCCGGGGATTTTAAAACGAGGGTCCTTAAAGTTTAATTGAAGTTTGGAACCACCACGTACTCATTCTGCACGTCATATCTTGGTCGAAGAGACGCGATGTCATGGCGGGAACCCCTCGCATTGGCTCTAGAACTCATTTTCAGCTTCCTCATTTTCATGCATAACCAAGCAGATGCTGTTACCATGGCAGCAAACACGGCTATTATCACGCCGAGCAAGATCCAGGAAACCTGGTCCATAATTACGGGATCGTCTGTTTTACTACCGGTGCCTTTTGGGTCAAGAGGATTATCTAATGGATAAAACAAACACAGCATATGGGTTAGAAAAAGTAGTTAAAAAAGGAAAGGGCTGAACCTTGCAAAAAATCCGCATTTTTTTTCCTATTTTGGTTTGTTTGGTTTTGCTTTTTTTATTTTCATAAGAAAATCGCACGCAATCCTGTGGTATCGTGTTCGAGTCCCGCTCTGGCCACTTGCTTGATTTGTTCTCGGTCGCCCAGAAAAAAATTTCCGTAGAACTAATGACTTACATTTACAGCCCCAAAAAATCTAATCAAATTTCGACCACAGTCATAAGCCACAAATTTACAGGTAATGATTCCTATTAGGTCTTTCTGTTTAAAGAAAGACCTAAATCGACTAATTCTGTCTCGCAATTCATAGTTTTGTAGGTCAAAAAAGAAAAGCTTGAACCACGCCAAAATTCGTCACACTAGGAGGTGAAATTTCAATTTTCGGTTTTCACCCATTTTCAAAAGGAGTCACCCTCCGGGCTTAGTTTTGTTGCTTTATTCCAGTAAATAAAATGTTCGCCACTCAACCGTAGCTCGCAATGTAAATGCCATGGTTCTTCGATCAAATTCTCTTTCCAAATTGCTAATAGGGTGTTGACTGGAACTCTGCTAAGCAAATTGAAAGCAGTTTAAAGGGCGGTGTCATAGCACGAGTTGTTCCTCTAATGAGGGGAGGCATTCATATTTTGCATAGCACCTCCCCAAAGAGGGGGGAAGCACTGGTGATTTGTGCTCTTTATCAATAACATAGTAACACGTTTTTTCGTTCTTAGGCGTGGGGAGGCTATTACAACGATGACGAGAGTTAGCCCTATACCTAAATGAAATGATTTCACGAAAAGTGGACAAAAATTAACTCACCCTCGCCTGTACTCACCCTGAACCCTGACCGTGAATGTATGATTTATACTGCCATGTGAATTGGACACTATACAAGTGTATTCCCCAGCGTCTCCATGTACTATGTCTTTTACTTTCAAGTACCAAATTGAAGTGTTCCGGTATGGGTCCAATATTCTCCTTCTTAAAATCTTCCCGTCTTTAAGCCAGGTGTATTTAAGAGGTGCTGCTCCATATGCCTTACACTTTAACAGGACTGAGTGACCCACTGGCACTTCTGTGAGTGGTCCTGCCAAGGTATCTGGGTAGTAAACATGAAAGATCTTTATAGATAGTAAATGTGCGTAACTCTGAAAATCTATGCCCGAATTCATTTGCGGGAATGGTCATTCATTTCTGGGAGGGAAATGTTGGTGACAAAAAGTCTAAAACGAAGGCCCAAATATGTTGGCCTTCCTTCCAATTTAGGTCTAAAAAAAATCTTGGCCCTCCTAAGAAACACCAGATTGATATTGTATGTAACAGTAACCTTTTCTTGTAATAAATTTAATTTCAGTTGACTGCGTAAGACGACAATAACTTAACGGACTCTACGATTTGACTCTCTCACTAACCTAAGGCAAAATAAATCAAGTTTCGTGATCTTTGTAGATAATCTTCAAAATAAAGTAGCCCTTTATTCATAGGAGCGAGACAGGATCGACTAAATTTCTCGATAAGTTTCTTTCTGTTTTTATTGTTATTATTATTTTTCAGATTGTAATAATATTTTCCCTCCCCTCCCATCTTTTAAGGAAAAACTCTGGAGACGAGGTTGCTTGTGATCATCATCAACAACGAGCTCCTTAATTCCTCATTATCATTATCATTTTCGTAAATCTTCATGACAGTGTACCAAAAAAAATTGTAAATATCTTACAAGTGCTCCCATTCTGTCACTTAGAAATTATCAAAAGATATTTTTTATACCTGTAAGTACGAGATACGTCATACCTGCAAATACTGGACGTATAATTGTAGATCTGTGTGTGACTGTAAGGTTGGTCTGACGTGTCTCATAGCCGATACGGTTCTCTGCTCGACACCCATAAAGTCCGGACTGATCGATCGTCACATTTTGCAACGTCAGAGTAAATTTCACATATGCCAATTCCCGATTTCTCCCGTTATATGCTGGCTGATCGTACAGTCGCGGGTCAATTAAAACCCCCAAGTTCTCGTCATACGGATTGTTCGCATCGCTGTGATACCAGTGGTACTTCGTGTTTGGGTCCTTGGTTATTATTGTGCAGAAGATCTCCACGTTTTGACCGACATAGAGAGGAGACTTCTGTTCCCATATTATTAATATGTTGGGCTGGCTGCGAATTAACTCTAAAAGGAGTTAAAATGAAAAAGTACAAAGTCAAGGTAAAAGGAAGTAAGGTAATTGAGCTGCGTGCAAACGGACGCAACAACTCCCAACAATGTTGGGAGTTGTTCGCCAACAATGTTGCGTCCGTTTGCACGGGGCCAAAAGTTTGTCCCGTTTCAAACTTTGCGCAACAACACGCAACAATATCCAACAACATGCAACAGGGTGTGCAAACGGACGCAACATGTAGCATGCAACAATGTTGGGAGTTGTTGGTCAACAATGTTACGTCTGTTTGCACGCAGCCTAACAATTAGTCACCAGTAAGAACAGAGATAAGTAACCTTGCCCTTGACTAAGACGTAAATGCCCACGGAAGACAAAACTCTTACCCAGCAATATTTTTATTTCCAATTTAAGAAAACAAAGGCGTCTGGAGTCTTTTGAAGACGAAAGTTACAACTAGGTTTTGAGTTGAGGAGGCCATATAACATCGACGACTTTGAGGATGCGGTTGGTTGGCGAATAACCAGGTATGAAGTAGATAATGGGAGAGGTGAGGTGGAAAGGCAAGTGTGCTAAGGTGTTATAAGAACGAGATCCCGTTGCAGAGCACTGCTATCAATTCAGCTAACAGGAAACAGCCAGCATATAGACCTTTTATTATGCTGAGGACTGTTATTTTGTAATTTTGTTGCATAGTTCATTTTTCAAGTATCTGCCTTTTCATATTTTGTTATACTTTTGTGCATTTAACTTTAGCTTTTCAGGCCACGGTTGTTCAAACAGTGGATAGCGCTTTCCACCCGGCGGATAAATCACTATCCAGCGGATAAGGATTATGGAAACCAATTGCCTTATCCGCTAGTTAGAGTTTTATCGAGTGGATAGCGCTTTCCGCCTTTCAACTGGGGCGAGGAAGCCCGTTGATGTCAGCCCTCCTGAAGGGGCGAATCCTGTATACGTATAGGTAAAATAACCAGCTCAAGGGAAAAGACGGTCAAAAGGGCAGAGGAGATCACTTCAACAACAAATGCAAAGATCTATAGACCTTAACTTGTATATAAGTACCAGCCTAGGAGCTGCCCAAAACGAAGCTGAATGCTGGAAAATCCTTGAAGCCGCCTGTAAAACAGCCAACTGACGATAATGTTGTGAAAGGTTACAACTATAGCAAACAAAAAGCACTGACCTTGGACCGTAAGATTGTAAGTAAAAGTCAAAAACCCAAACGCGTTAGACACATTACACATGTATGATCCGCAATCCGCAATATCCAACCCATTGAATTCCAGTTGGTAGTCGTAAGGAGCAGGTCTCTGATCGTAATGTGACCTTTCGTATATCTTGCCATCTTTGTACCACGTGACAATCGGGGTAGGCTTACCAATTGCCTTACACGTTAAATTCAACTTCACTCCTACCCAAAATTCTTTTTTGACCTTCCTCATTGAATCCAGAAATCTAAATTGTGGTTTTTCTGAAAAGGCAGATAATCAATATTGTTAGTGAACGAGTGGAGGAAATTCTGCATCAACGAAAATATTATCTCTTTTAGTCCTAGAACAAGTATAGCGAAATAGTTTGCCACTCTTATGATTAAATCTGGGAACGTAATCACGTACTATATATTCAGAAGTGGATCCAGGGGAAGGGTCGAGGGGGTTGCAACACTCTCTTTGGGAAGTTTTCAAACTTGTCTGCATGGCTACCCATGTCTATCCCTTTTTCATACCAACAATAATGATCGATTGAACTGGAACTTAAATTATAAAAATTATTGAAATTAGCAAGGCTTTTTTAATCTAAAATCCTCAAATTTACAAAATTCACCACTAGACAAGTTTGTAAACTGAAGAAAAGCATTTCCCATGTTTTATGTTAACTGGTCCAGTAGCATTCAACCTCGACTCAATGCCAGTCAGTCATCCAGTGAGTGGTCGACATGTCCTTCTTCGCTGTAGGATGAAAATGTCCCTTTACTTTCTCACCAACCGTTACCTGCCTTGCTAATTTCAATAAACAATTGGCAACCCCCTCTAAAACTCTAGAATTGCGTTCTAGTAAATTGAATGTTATACTAGAAGAGAGGAGAGGGCCAACTTTGTTGGAATGATTACTGCGCTTTTCACAAACATGCGAATTCTGAAATTCAAAAGCCAACTGACGATTGCGTTTTTCGCTGCCGTCAATCATCTTAACGGACCTCTTGGGAAACAAAACTTCAAACTACCTACCACTAGTAGAGTTGAAAAAGATTATCATACCTCCTGTGATGTTAGTACGTGACTGGACAGTTGGATCTGTCGCAAAGAAAAGAAATCTTTCATTATTAGTCTTAGTCTGCGCCACAGACGAAATGAAACTTCTGCCGCCGAGTTGTTCAAAGCTGGGTTAAGAAAACCCAGGGTTAGTGCGAGATTTGAATTAAGATTTGAAAGCTTAAAAAGAATTTCAGTTTTAATTCTTTGTGTCCACAAGTTGATGATTGGAAGCTCTAAAATTAGAGAGAAAATTATCCGAGAAAATGCTTTTAAACAAAAGAAAAAGAAACCAGGGTTAAATTTAACCCCGGGTTAAGCGCTAATCGGCCTTCGAACAAATGGGCCCTCCGCTTGAGTAGAGCTGGGTAAGAGCGCTGAAATCCTTGTTCTGGTCCCCACCTGTGTATCAGGATTTGCTTACGCGCTTTGATTGACCTGTTAAAAAGCCAGTTTTCAGTAAAGCAATGGAAAACGTTTTCCATGTTTGCATAGCCTGGTATAAACACGAGACTGGGGTTGGGAGAATTCGAGACAGTTATGTAAACCCGAGACGAAGTCGAGGGTTTGCATAACTATCGAGAATTCTCCCAACCCCTCGAGTGTTTATATCAGGATATGCAAACACAGGAAAAAAGTTTTCTATTGCTTTTATAAAGTAACCTTCCAGAGAAAAAAAGGCAGAACTCTCTTGTTTAGATCATTGATTAAAAGAGAAATTCTTACCAGTCGCGAAGTCTTGTACACGAAGCTTGTTCGCCTAATCAGTCTTTGTTTTGCAGAAAAGATGCTTTCCAAACTACTGGTTTTTGTCGCTTAAAATGTCAGCTCAAGCGAAAAAAAATTGACACAACATGTTTCTAAAGATGTTTCAAGTTTCAACCGACGAGGAAATGGGTAAATAAAGTAAACTTGTCGAGTTTTTCAACTCAAAACCTTTTTCAAATTCGTGCTTGCGTGTTAGCGCGCGAAAAGCAAAACATCTTGACGTCACAACCATGTTTACATACTCTCATGCAAACACGCCTCTCGACCAATCAGACCGCGCGTACTATCTTATAGTTATTTTATAATTGCTAATCGAGCTGAAGGGTAGCCTGCGAAAACAGCTGTTTCTCCTCGCTCCTTACCGCTGGGGATATTTCGCGAGGAGGAACGTCCGCGACAGAAATTCTATACTGATGACGTAAATCAATGTTTACATAAAAAATCCGGTAGTCATTTGTTCAATTTTCATTGAGTCCGTTGGGGGCCCCGAATAATGATTTCGGCGCTGCTTCACAGACGTTACTGAGAAGGGTTAGATTACGTCTGTGAAGTAGGCAATATCAGACGCCCATGTGTTTTTTTTGTTTCTCATACATTAAGAGACATTTCATTGGTCGATTCTGAAGGTTTTAGTTCCTGTATCTTACAACCCAAGCGCGACGGACACGCCCCATAAATCGCGGTGGACAATGGAGGTTCCCTAATTTACGGTAGTGGAACCTCAAAAACGTCAAATAAAGTAGCAATAAACGCTTTTAAAACAAGACGCTATGGGAGCATGCACTTCGGTGTCGTGGTGTGGAATTAATTGTGAATGCGGAGGAATAGTAAGAAATAATATTTTTCCTTATACCCTTCCGCACAAATACACTTACTTTTCTCCTTTGAGTAACAGACGTCTTAAGCTCTTCACCGGAAGTCTGCTAGGTGCATGACCGCGTTTCGATTATAATTTCTGTCATAAATAAATTGCGCACGACGAGATCTCATTTCCACTTCCTTTATTTCCTCTACAAAACACTTTCCTTATGTACAGTTAACTCCACACCTTCTCCAGCAACGTAAGATCAGTACACTCCCTTACAAAACGTGCTGAAAATGCACAATCTCCACAACATCACAACATAACCTTTATGAAAACACAACCCTTATGACAGATGTTTCAGACAGTTTCTTTTTCTTTTTTCTCTTCTTTCTTTCTTTCTTCTTCTTCTTCTTCTTTTTTTTTTAAATTAATCGAAATTTTCATTCAGTACCCTTAACTTGTATGGTTTACCCTATAGTTCCAGGAAGCCTATAGTTTATAAGCCCCCGGCTTCTATATAGGCTTCCTTGCCTTTACCACATTTGACCTTGTAATAATTTAGTTGGAATATTGTATATTATCTTTAATGTATTTCTGTATACTGTTATTGTATTTCTTGTTAAAGGCAAAATAAAATGAATGAAAAAGCAATAACACGCAATACAAAAATGAGTATAAAAACACCTACTCTTCCAAACAAAAATACAAGAAGAATAATGATAATGATGCTTATCAGAACGGTTACGAAACCACGGTAACTGCGTTTTGCTTCTCCTTGTTCACAATCAATCGCTTTCCGAATCGTTTCGTCGGTGTGCAACGCATTAAACGACCGTACCTTTTCCTCGATCTTCCTCTTTCGAATTACTCTTGCTGCAATAATCTCCAGCAATCGAAATCTCTTCAATCTCAAACTTTAAACACATTTCTGTCCCCAAAATGTTTTCCATGATGGCATGTAATTTGTGTAATCTTGACTTTCTTAAAACTGATTTCGAGATATCTCGAACAACTTCCGCCTCACTTTGGAAGCAAACTGCAAGTTTACGACGGTATTCTTCAGCGTCGCAAATCTTTTAATACTTTGCCTTCCGCCTCAAACATTTATTGAAGCCGAAAGACGTAGAAGTGATCTCGCGATATCTCCAACTCATTCCGGTGTCACTACGTCAAATACCCAAAACAAACCGACAAGTAACAAACTTGCATGCCGCATCTTTTCCTGTACCTCGTGTATAACTTATGGCTATTTTTCACATCTCAAATTACCTTACCTCACGGCTAATCCCTCAATTTAGAGTCTCATCTGATATGACGGGTCACTCGTAAGCCGGTTCAAACCTTGGGCAAGCCAAAATAATAATTCTTTCTTCCACGAATAAATTAAATAATAAATCGGTGAACCCGAAGTGATCTCGAGGTATCCGAAAGTAATTGGGTTCTCACCTCGTCAAATAGCCGATTCAGACCGAAGACCCACGGACTTTGCGTGCCCAATCTTGTCCCCCAAAAAACAACAGTTTGGGACATTCCTGAGCGTTGCGAATCCTTTACTTCGAGCTCCACCGAAGTAACTAGAAATAGGCTCGTCGGTAGGATTTTACAGGCCTTGAAAACCATGTATGATCTTAAATTTTACTCAGAAAATAAAAGCGCGTTGCAAAGTAACAAGGGTTAAACATAAAGTTTAAAACTACTTTACAACTAAATTTTTTATGGCCACAATCGAAGTACAGAATTAAACTTCCCTCCACGATACAGTAATCTACGGGCCGAAAATTGACCAACAAAAGAAAATTTAAACAGAGTTGTCTCTGAAAAGTGTTTTTATTTCTATTTTGGTGACGAGTTTATGTAAACAATCTTATTACACTTCCAAGCATTAATTGTTGTTTTCCTCTCTCTTTTGACCAGCTCGACAAGTTTTATGAGCATACAGCATTACATCATGAAAAGCAAAAAGACACCCTTTCACTTAATTCCTCAGCGTGATACAAAATTTATGTATCAGATGAAGTATAATTACGAATACTGTTAAGAATAATAGTGACCCAGGTTTCTGGACAGCCAGCGACCTTCCCATTTTAAAAACTGTCATTAGGTATTCGGAGCAGATAAACACCGTCATATGCGTTAATAAATTTTAGTTTGAAAGGGTGTGAGTCTAATTTAATTTGTAATTCGAAAGGGTGCAGTTGATCCTCATTACGCAGCATTTAAAAGAGTCTTAAAAGGCTTGTCTTTTGAGATTTTGCTATCTGAAGAGCCTTTTCATCAGAAGAACTCTAACATCAATGTTTTATGAGTTCTTCATGTTCCTTTTGTAATGAAATTCACGCTTTCCTGGCAAAACACAACCCTTATGACAGATGTTTCAGTCAGTTTCTGGCCGCCATATTGGTAACTCTCAGAGGAGACATCAATACGGCGTCTCAATACAAAGCTTTATCAGCTTTATAAATTTGATTACGGAACATTTCTCCGAGTATCTCACATATGAAATTCCACACAGATGAGAATATTGGCGAGGCTGTTTGTATATTTATCTTCTTTCATTTTCAGAATCTAAATTAAACCTTATCCGTTCGATCAGTTTAGACACGAAAATATGATATCTTATAAAGTTCACCTACCGCCAGACTGTTGAGCTGATAATCCAATGCTTCCACAAATAACTAGAAGGATGAATGTACTATCCAAACTGTAGCAGTGTAAGCAAATCATTTCTTGAGTCGCATGGTATATGTCCATTTACACAGATTTTCTCACGAACGCGCTTCGTTTATTTTATGGATTGTGCGACAATAACAGTGGATGATGAATAATTTTTACAAGCCATAATCCCGGATACCATGATAAAGCACAGTATAGCATAAACGAAAATTTTTAAAGAGAATTTATAAATAGCGACCACTGATAATAATGATAGATATAGAGATATTTTTCCTTGCGGTCAGGAGGATAACGTATTTAACAAAAAATAAACCTCGGTGAAGGTTATATGCCAAACTAATTATTCTCTGCTTTTCTGAATGGGTTTTCTGCCGTGTCAGCCTCCTTTTCCTCGTTTAAATGCTGACGACGACGTCCGCCATTTTATTTGTTGTTGTGGAAATCATCGCGATATGAGGAAATTACGATATTATTCCTATATTGTTTCAAGTATTCTGCTCCCTGGTAGCACAATACTTAAGGAATAATCATTTAATTAATCAGATAATCTGTTAAGGTTTTTAGATTACCCGCAAAACACCGTGCGGTGGCATATTCGTCGGCCAACGATCGCTCAGTACGTACGTCATGTAGTCGCCAAGACGATCAGGTGGAGTAGAAAGCTTGATCAAGAAGGGGGGGAAAAGGCTGAAAAAACAACGGGGGGGGCTTTTTCTCATCCCCCTTCCCTGGCTCCTGTGAGCGTGCATTACTGCAGACTAAAACATTGTATTTGTATTACCGGATTAATTTTTCCTGCAAGGTTACAAGTCTAAGGAGCTGCCTACATGGTCTTACGTTGCTAATTTCAGAGGAGTCTATTAATGGTCACGTGCATTCAATGCTGAGGATTTTAAAAGAGCGTCCTTAAAGTCCAATTGAAGTCTGGTAGCACCACGTACTCATTCAGCACGTCATATCTTGGTCGAAGAGAGCCGATGTCATGGCGGGAACTGGCCCTCGCATTGGCTCTAGATCTCTTTTTCAGCTTCCTCATTTTCATACATAACCAAACAGATGCTGTTACCATAGCAACAAACATGGCTGTTGAAACGCCAAGCAAGATCGAGGAGACCTGGTCCATAATCACGGGATCGTCTGATTCACTACCAGTGCCTTTTGGCTCAAAAGGGTTATCTAATGGATAAAACAAACACAGCAGAAGACGGATTGAAAACTAAATAGCTTGCTGGCATTCAGACGACAACTTATACTCTTGACTCTGGATGAAAGTAGAGCGAACAGAAAATTTGCGTCAACGTCAACGTACGTCACTTTAAGTTGTAAGCGCTATCAAAGCCCACATCCAGTTCTTATCCTACTCAAAGCTATACCAGTTATTTTCCTAGGATGGGCTGAGGTATTCAACTTAACATAGCACCCCTCACCTCCCACTCACCCTCAGTGCCTAAAAAGGGATACCGGTGATTTGTTAGCAAGACCAGAGTTGACGTAATGATTCTAAATAATGATTTTTCCTGAAAAGCCCTTTTGGGGAGGAAACAATAAAGTATGTATGTACTAGCAATAGATAACTCATTCACTCATTATCTCGTTTCCAGGCTTGTCCGGTAAGCGTGGATTGTATGGGGCTTACCTCTGTTACTAGATAACGCAGTTGTGGGTCTCACATATCTGCTAAGGAATGCGCTGTTGCATTTTGCCTCAATTTTATTGCTTACGTAACAGGTGTTAAGTCCAAAACCATCTTCTGTTACATTGTTAGTAATTCTCAACTCGGAGCGATAGCTTTGATGTCGATGGATACTGCGATAGTACTTTCGATCTACCAGATGGAATGCTCCATGTCTCAAGTCATCACTTATTTTTGACACAAATGTGATAGACTTGTTCCATTTCAGCCGTCCAATATCTGGAACTGTCCTACTCAAGAGCACAATGCATTTCATCTTTACACTTTCTCCAACCTGTGCACTTGTATTCCTTGAAAGATCTTTTTGCAAAATGAGTCTTGATTGTGGGTGGACTATTAGAATGATAACGAGAGTTATCCCCATGCCTGAATAAAATGATTCCAAGAAAAAAGGAACACTAGATAAAGATTTAGACCATCCTGTCATGTACTCACCCAGAACCCTGACCGTGAATGTATGATTTATACTGCCATATGGATTGGACACTATACAAGTGTATTTCTCCAGGTACTAGGTACTTTAGTTTCAAGTTCCAAATTGAAGTGTTTTTAAAAGGTCCAATTTTCTCCATCTTAAAATATTCCCATCTTTAATTAAGCCAGGTGTGTTTAAGGGGTGTTGCTGCTGCTCCCTTACACTTTAACTTCACTGAGTGACTTGCTTACCACGCTCTAAATGTTTTCATTGAGGTATCTGGCGCGGTGCAGAAAAGGTGAGTGGATTAAATGCACTCTGTTTGATTATCAACATATTTAGCCGGTGACTAAGGTAGTAATAAATTGTTTCGTCTCCTGCTGGGGACCCCTAATTTACGTGGTCATCTGAGCCACGCAAAAGGTCTTGCAAGGCAAAGGCAGTACCTTCATTTCTCAGTTATTTTAAGAACCTGAGTAATTGTCCGACCCCGGGGAGTGGAAGCCGTCAAGCGCTCTACCGACTGAGCTAATCCTGTCGGTTGGGTTGAATCTAACCACTGACCTCCTTTGCTTTTCAGGAGCAAAAAAATGATCGACCAATTTTCCTTCTGGAGTTTTTTCAACTTGTTATGATCATCACAAGTTATTGAAAGCTACAAGAACTCTAAACAAGGAGCCATAATCGGGTAGGAGACCGTAACTGGATACTTTTTCCAGTTATGGGGTTGGTACCATCGAAATAGTCAAATGTGTTAATTTTTGTACAAATTGCGCCATCTCGCGTTACTCGCGCACGCAGTTTTTGCAAGGGCGCCGGGCAAAGAAAAAGCAAAAAAAGTCCTCGGAAATTACCTCCGTTCCATTTCGTCACCTCTTTTAATTATTTATTTTATTCTATTTGCCACACAATAATTACAAAAAATATAGAAAAAGAAGAAAAAAAGAAGTGGCGAGAAGACCTAACAAAAACTATAGGAGCTTATGAGAGGTTAGGCCTCCTCGAACCACAGACTCACCTAGAGCTGTGTTGTGATTTTGTTTATATTAATCACCGTAATGAGGATGTTTTCTACAAATCCAGTGCCGGACGAAGAGATGTCGGAGAGCCAGAAATCTTAATAAGAGTACCATGGGATAAACGACTACACCGTACACCAAAACTACCACACAGTATTACCCTCGAGATCAATGACCGGTAAAATGTTAAAACTAGTTAGAGGCAACCTTTTGTCAGTCAGATAGATTCCAATTAGATTGACTGTGTATTCTTTCTTCTAGAGTCCGACTTTTAATAGACGATATTCTTATTCCCCGACGGCCCTGGGACGAGAGACTTCACAGCATGATTGCGAGGCTAAAGCGGGGAACTTTTTGGCAAAAACACAAACAAACATTGGTTAGTCGCGGCTGAATCGCTGCAAAACGATAGAAATGAGCAAAAAACTGCAAGATTTAAAAGCTGAAACTGAAAGTTACATCATTGCAAAAACGTCTTGCTGACATCAGTATGAAGAAATGAATTTTCTGTACGAAATCAACCTAGCTAAAGATCTTTTAAAAAGCAAAAGATCAGTTGCAACTTGGCAACCAAGCCATGATAACTGGTCCATGCTAGGGTCTTCATTCAAGCAAATTAAACTCAGCCAATCATTAGAAATTACAGTGAACTGCACACCTCAGTCAAATCCAGCTCCAGCAATTGCTTACGGGAAAGAGTCAATTGTTTTGAAGTCACTGCCGGCAGTGGTCGTTCTCTACTTCACAGCGAGTGAAAAGGAAAATTTGCGTATTGGGAGAAACTGTACTCGAGGTCTTGTGTACCGCCCAAGGGCACAGTTTCTCCCAATACGGACCGACCTAGACCGCTGAATAACATTTTTATTTTTTTCCAACTGAGATTTAAAAGTTTCAGGAAAATTTTCCTCAGTCTCCAACCTATGTGTGTTCAAAGTACGACGCGTTCGTGTTGATGAAGCGCGCGATCGATTGCAAACCAAAACAAAACATTACAACATGATTTTTAGCTCGGAAATTTATATTAGGGCACTTACTGCTCTCTTTTAGAATAAAGAAAGGTTTTTGTGTCTTGCTAAACAATTCATAATCTGAGTGTCAAACAAGGATAAAAGAATTGACAAGTTTGATATTAAAAGCGCCAATGCTAATGCTAAGCGTAAGTTTTAAGAGAAAAATGGTTTGAAAATGACGGGTTTTGTTCATTCACAAACAACAAACAAACTTTTGAATGAAGCTGCCAACGATTCGGCCCGGGTTGACGGGCAAGATCGTAAAATACCGCCCGCTCGCAGAACCAATCAGACTGGAGGATTTGGAGGATACTGCCCGCTCGCAAGCTTGGAAAAAATAAAGGAAGTTAATTCTTATTAAGAACAGAAACTTTCACAGTGCACTGGAAAATAAAACTATGTGATGAAAAATGAAGAAAAACTCTGAATATTATTACTTGAGCAACAGAAAAATGATCGAAGTAGTCTATTCCTCTTGAGTAAGCTTCCTGGCCTTTCCGAGATAGTTTAATAAGCGCACAAGTTTCTTCACTCACATGCGTTATAACAACAATATGGTTCTTTGACTGGAGACAAGGATAAAGCTGGTACTGCAAAGGTAATAATCTGGGCATCTAAAAAAGTAACCGTAACTACTAATAACAGGATACAAACGGGTTTTAATTCAGCCTGGCGAAATCAACTCACAAATTAATCGAATGCACAATCAGAAAAAATATACTCGCCTCTTTGGAAATGTGCAAAACTTTTTCTTTCACCTCAGACTGACGGAATGATCCGTTTTTCCTTTAACATTGGTTGTTCTGAATCCAAAGTAATTTTCAAGTGACGAAAGAAAAGCAAAGATGTCAAACAAAAATACTTTACATGAAGCAAACCTAAAAAGCCCGCCTTGAGCCTGCGATAAGGGCTGCGCAAAAGCTTGCACACTGACGTTTTGCCGCCCCCATTTTGAAAGCTACAACTGAAGCTCGTCCAGCCAGACTCCTAGTTGTTCAGTGGTTCAGATTCCTACGTTAAGTAAGGGAAAATGGCTGCCACAAACAACAATTTAGTCAACCCAGTTGATTTCTCAGTTCCTTGGAAGTTAAGCGATATAGTTCTTATAGTGGAAGATCAAAAATTTCACACTCACCGGAGCACACTGGCATATTGGTCGCCAGTGTTTGAGAACATGTTTACGTCAGAATTCAAGGAGAAGTATAGCCATGAAATCCCCCTTCCAGGGAAAAGAGCAAGCGAAATAAAGGAATTGCTACATGTTATGTATCCATCTATGGAGGAGAAGCCTGTCACCAAGAACAACTGTTACTTTTTGTTTGAACTTGCTCATGAATATCAAATAGAATCTATTGTTCACAAGTGCGAGCAAGTTATGGCTTCGATGGTCAAAACAAGAAGGGAAGATGACGTTCTAGCAATGCTTGTCTATGGGCAAAAGTACCAGCTAAAATCACTAATATCGACGTGCATTTATGAAGCACGGCGTTTAACATTAAAGGAACTGAAAGGGCACAAACGTCGTGACGAGATCGAGCCGGACAACTATGTGGAGATCGCTGAGGGCATTATACAGCGACTTGAGGCGGCTGTAGAGACGAAGTGCAAGGTGAACAAAGAAATAAAAGAAGGGTGTCTGAAGCGTCTTAAACAAGCTAGCTGTAGTTTGTTTGGTCATGCTCTTGCTAAAGGAAAGATAGCTGGTATAGCAAGTTGGGAGGCAAACACTGACACATATCTGTATCGTGTAAAGGCAGATACCAGTGAGAAGAAATGTGCATCCCTTAAACCCGTTGCTACTGAGTTAATGGCACTAAAAAACACAATACTTGGTCTGTAGCATCCCTTATGGATAGCCAGGAAATCTGTATGGTAATTATTTTGTCAGCAAATACTGCCCTAGTAGGCCAGGGTTAAATCATCAAACCGGCCTCTTGTGATTCGTACCAAACTGTGGGGTTGTGAATAGTTCCTTGAAAAACTTAGGTTTGGAAAAATTTCTGATTGCTGAACTGCTACGTCAATCACAATGAAGTTTGTCTGAATGAGTTGTGTTCAACCAACACATTTTATCACTTTTCTTCGGACAAATAGAACATGTGAAGATCATCTCAGGGACAGTTGTTGATCTGCCCATGAGACAAGTATTAATATTATATGATAATGTTCATTCAGACTTGTCAGGGAGGGAATTAATTGAAGATCATGTGCAGTTAGTTTAAAGGCCATTTGATAAAAAAAAAAAAGCCTCTATGGACAAGAATGCCAAAACCTCAAAATGGTAACTTGCCCTTGGAGAAAGAAACTGAACTTCTCAAATCTCTCTTTAAATGGCAATGGAGGCACCTGTAGTCATTTGAATATGTTTTTTTATGGAATATATTTTCCCCCATTTCGTCATTATAAAGCTGTTGTTGTTTATCTTGATGCAACCATTTTCCCAGACAAAACAAAGCAAAACTATATGCGTTCAAGTTCGGATTAAAAGTGATGTTCTTTCTAGTTGAGAGAATTTGTACTCAGAGTTTTGTATGCATAATTAATGTCCCCAACCCATAACCCTTACTCTTGTAAAAGCAAAGAACTTCACCAGAATGATTGAGAGAAAAGTACAAATGGATAAAGTACTCCAAACATGGACAACAGGGCACTTTTCTTTAAACATGGGTGTAATAATCCAAAATCTACATGGATAATACTTGCTTGGGTTGATCATCCCCCAAGGTAGTTAGACTGAGGTGATAATCCTCTCGAAGGGGTGATAGCCCCCCAGGGAAGTGAGAGGTGATAATCCTCTCTAAGGAGTAATCATCCCCCAGGGTAGTGAGAGATGATAATCCTCTCAAAGGGTTGATAGTCCCCCAGGGTAAAGAGGGTGATAATCCTCCCTAAGAGTTGATAGTCCATCAGGGTAGTGAGAGGTGGTAATCCTTTCTAAGGGGTGATTGTGCCCCAGGGTAAGAGAGTGATAATCCTCTCTAAGAGGTGATAATCTACCAGGGTAGTGAGAGGTGATAATCCTCTTTAAGGGGTGATTGTCCCCCAGGGTAGTGAAAGGTGATAATCCTCTTTAAGGTAAAGGGTGATAGTCCCTCAGGGTAGTGAGAGATAATAGTCTTCTCCAAGGGGTGATAGTCTCCCAGGGTAGTGGGAGGTGACAATCCCCATTAAAGGTTGATAATCCCCCAGGGTAGGGAGAGGTGATAATCCTTTCTAAGGGGTGATGTTCCCTAGGGTAGTGAGGGGTTACAGTCCACTCCTAGGGGTGACAGTCCCCCTGGGTAGTGAAAGGTGATCATCCTATAACTAAAGGGTGATATTCCCCCAGGGTAATGAGAGGTGATAATCCTCTCTAAGGAGTGATCACCCCCCAGGGTAGTGAGTGGTGACAATCTTTTCTAAGGGGTGATAGTCCCCCAGGGTAATGAGAGGTGATAATCCCTCTCTAAGGAGCAATCATCTCCCAGGGAATTGTGAGGTAACAATCCTCTCTAAGGGGTGATAGTCTGCCAGGATAGTGAGAGGTGACTGACTGGCTTAATGTTGGCCTTATGTGATTGGCCTTACGTGTTCTAGATAATGAAGATAATCATTTGAATGTTACTTACTTACTAGAATATTTGAAGAAGTTAACCTGATACGTAATTAGTTGTATATGGAAGGTAGGAAAGGGTTTATGCGTGACCTTTATGCCTTTTATCTTGCTTAGATTAGCATAACTATAGCTATTTGCGGGGAATAAAGTACATGTGTACATGTATTGTATATAAATACGTTATTGTTGTTGTTGTTGCTTTGACATTTATGATTTATTTATTAAAATAAGGATAGGAAATTCTAGATTTCCAATTGGCTGCTTAACAGCCAATCACAAGGGGAGGATCACGGATTCTCCTGTGCTTGAAAATATGAAGGTGCCTTTTATACGAGAGAAAATAAGCGGCGGCACATTGGACGCAAAAGGAACCGTTTATACGAGTGCGGGTTCACGGCTTTAATGGCTCACGGGCAGACCAGCCCAATGATGACGTAGTTTGTTTTGGTGCCTCGTGTAATTTGCGATGATTTTTAGAACGAAAAGATTGGCTTTGGTCAGGAAAATCGCCATATCTTAAACTGTCTTTTTCGTTTCAAAATAACATTTCGGTCAAGATTAGTGCTGGGCTATTGCGAAACTTCTGCGGAAACCTCGACGAAAAGTCTGTCAACGATCAATCAAATGCTTGAAAGAGATGTTCCAGCGATGGATGGACAAAATTTCCAGCTCTCTCGTGCGGCAGGTCGAACACTTTCATGTCCAATGTAAGCCGCGGCTTTGATAAGCTCAGCACAAAACTCCAAGGCCAGGATAAGCTGTGGCTTGAGTTGGCCGTGGGTTGAATAAGCCGTGAACTTACATTTTGTGCCATCTACAGCTATTTCGAGAAAAGTTGTCGGACAAAATGTGCACGCGACAATCCCGAAAGGTAATATGGGATACGATCAACACTGTTCCCAACGACTGTAGCTGTCGAACCTACTTTTGCTGCTTTCCTTTAACACTCGCAAACATATTTTCGTGGCCTCCCGTGCCATTCTTTCAAATTTCTTTCAAGAACATTGCACTCAAAACCACCCACAATGCCCTTTGGGATTGTCGCATGCACTTTTTCCGACAACATTTCTCGAAATAGCTGTACACGGGGGGTTTGCGTCTTATGTAAACCGCGACAGGTTATGCTGCGGCCTAATTTTCACTCGTATAAACGGATCTTTTGTTCCTTTTTTGTGTATCCCTTTGCCTTTGAGGATAGTTTAAAATATCTGCTGTTTTGAGTGGCCAAAAAGCAGTGTTCCGGTACAAGGGAGGCTCTCTTCCCAGGCTCTTAAGCACATCCATTATATAATTTATTTAACTTACATTGATCTGAAAGGAGGCGTTGATATATCTGTTTCTACGAAGCACCCAAGTAGACTTGAGCTTGGCAACTATTGAAATATCATGATGATGCAAAGATCATGCAGTAAAGCTAGCGAATAATAAAATTTTACAACTTTCTTTTCATTCTTTTCAAAAAGTGACATTGACATTGTCATTCTCAAAAATTGCAAAATAAAGTGGTCAATTTGAAAGAAAAATCACTTTTGAAGTTTGAACGTTTGACAAATACCTATGTCTTTCAAAACGCTCAAAATACAGTCTCAGACGCCTTAATATACCCCCCTAGAGCCTCGTTGGATCGCACCTCCCCGTAAAAAGATCATGGCTACGGGCCTGAATGCTGTATAAATTACCTTTAAAAATGGTCAAATAACTACAGAGTGTTCGCAGTTAAAATGTTCATTAAAACAAGAAAATTATGCAGCCAGTACAGTGTGACCGTATGTTTAAGCGAGCGATCGCCCAGTTTCATGCAGTCGCCAGTTCGATTGGATGGAGTGGTAAAGAAAAGAGAAGGCACAAGGTTGAAAAAAACAGCCGGTGGGAGGGGGTGCTCTTCCTTCGTCTTGATTCCCTGCCTCCTGTGACTCGTGTATTACTACAGGATAAAACATTGTATTTGTATTACTGGGTAGATTGTTGTATTATGTTATCAGTAGCTGCCTACATGGCCTAAAGTTAGTAATTTTAGAGTCTTTTAAGGAGCTGCTAGATTATCAGTTGAAAGGAGCCAACTACAGACCAAATGCAAAAATGACTGCAAGATTGTTTAGATTAAAATTAGCCTGACTAGCCTCGTTTTTCATACAAAATTCAAAAGAATGCATTATCTCAAGCGACGCTAGTCAGCCTAATTTTAATTTAAAAAACAAAAGAATATTAATCCAGCAGTCATTTTTGCATTGGGTTCATAAAGTGTACATGATTGTACGCTGGTCATGTACACAAAGCCGTCCTTAAAGTTTAGTTGAAGTTTGGCACCACCACGTACTCATTCTGCGCGTCAAATCTTGGTTGAAGAGACGCGATGTCTTTGGGGGAACTGGTCCTCGCTTTGGCTCTAGATCTATTTTTCAGCTTCCTTATTTTCATGCATAACCAGGCAGATGCTGTCACCATAGCAACAAACACGGCTATTGCCACGCCGAGCAAGATCCAGGAGACCTGGCCCATAATCACGGGATCGTCTGATTCACTACCAGTGCCTTTTGGCTCAGGACGGTTATCTAATGGATAAAACAAACGCAGCAAAAAGCGGGTTTAAAACAAAATAACTTTCTCCAATTCAGACGTAAAGTTATAAATTCTTTTCTTCTGACAGCATTTGATTATGTAGTTATTCTGCATACACACATACACACACCAACACACAAACACAAAAATCATTTCTTACTAACCGCCCAAGTTCCAAGAGTTGTTGGTGTTATTCTTTGAGGCATTTCCTTGCCCAAGGACTGTTTTAAAACAAAATAAAGTAAAACCGATTTATATAAGTAACGTCACATATCTACTCGGTGGATAAAGCTTTATGCAACCCACCAAAGGTTGCTCCTAATTCTAATGCCATGGGACTACAAGTTCAAATTTTTCTAGATTTATAGTTGGGGTTTAACTGGAAAACATCAACGTCATTTCAAGTTGTAAGCGCTTTTAAACGGCACATCCAGTTCAGATTATACTCAAAGCCATATCAGTGTTTCCCAAGTGAGGTGAGGTATTCACAATAACAAAGCACCGCCCAAGGAGGAGGGAGTACTGGTGATTTATTAGCAAGACTTGAAAGAACACATTGTTTTGTTCTTATGAAATTTGTTTGGTAATTTCTTTGTCCTTTTAACACTCTGACGACTGCTTTGGTCGTTTTTCGCTCCATATGAAACGATGCATTTGTTCCTTCCTGGACCCATTTAGCGTTCAGTTTAAGCTAAGTTGCCACACAGTAATTTTCAAGGAGTTATAACAACTCCTCTAGTGGGGCTAATTTAACTCCTTACAGTGGAGTTATTTTTGGGGGAATTATTCTAACTCCAGAAAGAAGTTTAAAGGACTCTTTTTCAGGAGTAAAAGTGACCCCAGATATTGACGAGTTAAAATAACCCCCAAAAAGGAGTTATCCTGTACCTAAACTTTTTACTCCACTTTAAGAGTTATAGTAACTCCAAAAAGAGCAAAAACAACCCATGTAAGGAGTAAAAATAACCACATGTCGGAGTTATTTTAACTGGGAGTAAAAAGAACTCTTTTTCAGGAATCAAAAATGATCCAAATTCGGAGTTATGTTAGGAGTTAAAGTAACCCCCAAAAAGTTTTATCCTGTGCCTAAAATGTTTACTCCATTTTTGGAGTTATAACAACTCTCTAAAAATTACAGTGCAAGCAACAATGTCAGCAAAGATATGCATTTCTACCTATACCTCGTTTTGGATACTCTGACCAATCCTTACTATAAAATGTTACACTCACAAAAAAGTAACATTTTGGGGAAAATCCACTGCCTTTACCTAGTTACTACTCTTTGAAGATTAAATTTGTCCCCTTCCTAAAGAGTTAGCCAGCCACAATTCCATGCGAAAGAAAGACGATAGAGCGAGAAACAAAACAGCTGCTTATTAAGAAAACAAGACAAAGGAAAAAGAGACCGAGAAAAAAAAAAGATCGAAATAGATTCCCCAAAAACACTTTGGCAGGCGCAAAAAAAAAAACAAACAAAATAGCTGTTTAATTACATCTGATTAGTGGGAAAATAAATTATGCTCTTTTCGTTGCAAAACCCATTTTAGCCATTCCCATGTTATTTTGCCAAAAACCAGTCCAAACATTAGGAAGTGGTAAAAAAAAATGGATAACATACGCACAAAAGAGATAACCATACACACTAATGATCCTTAGAGCTATAAAGAAGATATCAAACAATTTTCATAAAGGAGCACTAACCACCATAATTGTTTTGGTGATTTTTTTGCAGGCATTGCATTAAAACGCGAAGAGGTTGACCCAAATTTTTAATGTCTTAATGCATGTCTATCCTTTCCATCCGCTGCAAAGGCGACAGGAACACTTTCAATGGCTAAATATGGTCGTACTGTAATAACAAAAATGGACCATTTCTTGGAAATTCAATTGATGCGAGAAAAGATTTGCTTCTAAAAGAGATAGAAAATAGTCTGACATAGCCCCTTTAATGGCCTTACCTCTGTCACTTGGCAACGTTCTTGTGGATCTCACATATCTGCTAACGAATGCGCTGTTGTATTCTGCTCCGATATGATTGCTTGCGTAACAGGTGTAAAGTCCAAAATCTTCTTCTGTCACATTACTAATTTTCAACTCGGATTCATACCTTTCACCTCGTTGGATAGTGCTGTAATACTTTGGATCTATCAGCAGAAATGCTCCATCTCTCAAGTTACCCCTTTTGTTTGACTCAAATGTGATAGACTTGTCCCATTTCAGCCATCTAAAATCCGGAAGTGTCCCACTTACAAGCACAATGCATTTCATCGTTACACTTTCTCCAACCTGTGCACTTTTGTTCCTTGGAAGATCTTTCCGCAAAATGGGTCTTGTTCGTGGTTTAGCTATTAGAAAGATGACGAGAGTTAGCCCTATGTGACCAAAATGCATGAAATGATTCCAAGGAAAATAAGAAAAGTAGATAACGATTAGACCATCCTTTCATCACTGTCTCATGTACTCACCCAGAACCCTGACCAAGTATGTATGATTTATACTGCCATATGGATTGGACACTATACAAGTGTATTTCCCAGAGTCTCCAGATTCTAGGTCTCTTAGTTTCAAGTACCAAATTGAAGTGTTCAAGTATGGGTCCAATATTCTCCCTCTTAAAATCTTCCCGTCTTTAAGCCAGGTGTATTTAAGAGGTGCTGTTCCCGTTGCCTTACACTTTAACTTCACTGCGTGTCTTACTGGCCATGCTTTGAAAGCTCTTTTTAAGGTATCTGGTTCAGAAAAGGTGGGTGGATCTCCTGTACGGGAAGGAATTTTTATAGTTACTTGAAAGGTCAGTAAATCAGAGTATCTAATGTAAATTATCAATTACAAAAAATGCACTCTATTTGAGTATCAACTAATTGTGGACACTACTGTTACGTCTCCTACTGAAGACGGGACCGCCATTTCATGTGCTGATCTGAGCCGCCCGAAAGATCTTACGAGGCAAGGGAAGCCGGTACCTTCAGTAATTTTGAGACTCTGAGTATTGGTCCGGCCTCGGGAATCGAACACGCAACCTCCCGCTCTGCTGTCAACCGCTCTACCGACTAAGCTAATCCTGCTGCGGTCATTATAATATCGGGTTGGGTTGTATTTAGCAACTGGCCTCCTTTGCTTTTCAGTAGCACAAAACGATCGACTTTTTTTTCGTCTGGAGTTTGTTCAACTTGTTATGATCATCACAAGTTATTAAAAGGAACTCCATACCAGTGAAAAAAAAAGGATCGGATCGCAGAATCAAGGAGTCTTTTTCTACTTTGTCCAACTCAGTGTAAGATACCCTGCAAGGGAGCCTGTCTTACTTTCTCAATTTTGGCGTATTCGAGAAAGACCCTGTATGAATCGAATAAGATTTTGTGGAAAATGTGCTACTTGTTGCTGGAATACCCCAACCCAGGTCTAACAGCTGTGCGGTTGGATACCCACACGTTTGGAAAACAAAGTTTCATGAGAGGAAACAAGATTGTGCACAGTACAAATCCGCTAGTAAGAGCCTGGTTTTTAAGAACCTGGTAGGCTAAAATTTGTCAGTAAGGCCCCCTCTATACAAGAACTTGTTTAGCCTAAAATTGGAAACAGGTTCTTATTTTCTAAAATATATATAAAACAATTCTGTACACTCGGGCAAAAGCACTTCAAAATTCATGAGGTCAGTGCTTCACAATCCTTTTTCTCATGGTCATTTTTACACAAATACTAAATGGTATGCAGATTTTATATATTAAGGAATAAGCTGAATGCCACTAAATACTCACAGCTACTAAACCATGCTTTTATAAGACATTTACCAGCGGGTAAATGCAGTTAATGGAGCATGAAGCCCCAGGAGGGTAGGCTGAGAAAGCCTGCCCCGTCTTTGCCTCGGGATATCTTAAAAGCCTGATTCATTAAATGAAAGCACTCTATTCTTTAAGCCGTAAACAAAAGCTTTTCATGGCTAGAACTCCACCAATTTGTCGCATGTTTGTCATCGTACATTTTCTTAGCTTCGCAAAGATTCGTTCCTGTTGTCAAAGCCCTATTCAGCTCTATTCATGGCTAGACCTTAATCATGATAAGTTGAGGTAGTTTATGGTACAATTGTGCCTATTGGTCGTGCTTCGAGACACTGTCTGACTATAAAGTTTTGCCAATGCCACTCCTAGTCATTATTTGGTTAGCTTGCGCGTAAGCAATCATTTAAAGTTGTTTTGTTACCCGCCCTCCCTCCCTTTGGAGGAGTTGTCATGTTATGTCTCAATAAAATTTTGGGGATCACTCCTTGTGGTGCGGTTAAGTCTGCGTTGCGACTTCCCCCAAGCTTTTGGCATTGCTTGTGTCTTGCCATCTTTTGAGCTATTCCTTTGCCTTAATCTTGTCCGATCCAGCCCGTGCGGCGCTGGGGAGATAAGAAAGGCTCTGCCAAGACTCTTGTCCTACCCCACGGTAGTGGGGCGATAAGTAAGGCTTGTGTTATTTTGTGCGCATAACCCGAAGTCGCTATAACCTGCCACAGGGCTGTGTCCCCCCCTTATTACGCCATCATGTAGTTGTTGTTTATTTAGCCTGCGTGCGTCATTTACTTGCGTGACGTTTGCATGCGTAGTTCAAGCGGAATAGTGACATTAATAAAAAAAATAAAATAAAATAAGAACCTGTTTAAGAACCTAAATAGCCTAAATTTGTACTAATTACCATAAGAAGCTGTTTAGGCTAACTTGTGAAAATGCTGGTTCTTAACTCGCCGCAAGGTGTTGGGATTTCGGCGACACAGTTGTCCCTTTCGTAAACGACGTAAACGGTCGCTGCCATAATGATTTTTAAACACTTAAAAAAATTAGATTGGTTATTGAGAAGGTTTCTTTTAAAAAGAAAGAAGATCACAACGCAGGGCCGATCTCGTACCTTTCGTATCCTTAACTCTCTCCCTAGTCTCCCTCGCAGCCCTTTTTAGTGTCGTCACGCGGGTAGCGTTGCGTGACGACACTCTTTTTCTACTACACTACCACACCGACGGGCCATAATTCCGGAACATTTTAGTACGTAAACTAACAAACCGTTTTTCGTAACTGATACATCATTAACAGGTGACCCTTCACTTTCCCTAACTATTAACGTAAATTCACCTTAGGCTTCAAGGTCGTTCCTTCTAAGTCTATTCAAAAAGGTATTATTTACCTTATATATTGTAAATTAATCCAGGGAATATTATACAACTATCCCTAGGAGGGAAGATGAATAGTGGTGTATATACCGAGGCGCGAAGCATCGAGGTATATATCTAGCGCTCTTCACCGACCCTGAGGGGGATAGTTGTTTTAGTATTTATCAAATCAGTTCAAACTGAAAAAAAAAGGAACTTATGGAAAATTAAAAACGTCACTTAGTAGAAACTTTGTTAACAATTTACAAACATTAGGGAGATTTTGTCAAGTGCATTTTAGCAGACTTCCTCACGCGCGCGAGCGGAGCCCCATGGTAGCTAAGAAAATTTGGTAAACCATCCATCCGAGAAAAGCATCCATCCTTAAAAGTCATATGGATCTCCCCAGTTAACTGATTTGTGGACTCAGAAAACGAGTTTATTGTTTGATTTAAATTACATATTTATTAACTGGACCTACGCTTTTAGCCCTGGCTAATCTATATATTACGATTTTGTTGCAAATTTAATTTAGTGTGAAACTAATTTTCTACCTACCAGTGAACACCGATAAGCCAAAGCCCGTTGCTGTCTTGGTATTTTGTTTCTACGACTGCTTCCTTTATCGCTCAAATTTCGTCTTCCGAAATGTCTCGAAACTAGACGCCATCTTGGCTCGGGTCGCAAAACAGTGAAAAGCCAAGGATATTCCGAGTTACGGGAGCCAATCAAAACGCGCGAAAATTGCTCTTCACTGATAACTAGAAACTTGGTTGCCAATGATGGCATGGCAAAGGGAAATAGGCTTTGGGGCGGCGACCACACAAAAAGCGTCCTTTTCTCCTCCTCACTCAAAAAGATAACGGCAGGCACCGCCCGCAGGGTGCTTGCTATAAATATATTTATAAAAGATGGCATATGACCATAAAGCTGAAAATTTAATACCTGTATCGCAGCGATCTCCTCTCCAACCAGACAAGCATACTTTATTTCCATTCTTATCGCATGTGTAATGCCCAGAGTTGTCGTTTCGGGCCCGACAGAATTTTTTACAACGATTTCCATAATAGTCAGCATCACAGATCACTCTGATCTTGTAGCTGATGGTGACAACAGAACCATTGTATACGTGCAATTCCCATTCGTTGTTTGAAAGTAATGTCCCTCTCTGTATAACTCTGTCAATTAACTCACTGTTTTCTAATATGTGAATAATAAATAAAAATAATGATTAAATAAAAAAATAAATAGATTGTCCAAAAGGTTAAAGTGCTGTGAGGTGGAAAGGACTGTTTTGCCTGACAAAACTGCATAAGGTGGATACTGTTAGATACCGTATTTTTATTCCAATTAATATTCATAACTTACTTGTAATTGCCTCTTAATATTCAATAAATGTTGATTGTCTTTGCACTAAATACACGTGTATTATAGAGAAAGTTATTAAAGATATAATGTTCAATTAATGTTACCTACCTTGTTTCCAAGAAATTTAGACAAAATTAAGTTATTATGAATAGAAAACAATAGTGAGTGCTTTCATAAAGATAAACATATTAGGCGCCAAACGAGTTGGCATCCTTTGGGCAAAAACTTACTCGAATTATCTGCGTCCCTTGCCTCCAAAACTAAGGAGTACGCAGCCTGCAATAAACAATTATAATAGTGTTGGTTAACTTATCTCGGGCCGGGGGGACGGACGAGGGGGGCACTCGAGAGATTTTCGGGTAGAGGTGTGACGCCGAGGCCTTCAAACCTTGACCATGTTTTACACAAATCGTTCACAGGACTCAATTGGGTAATTAAGTTATAAAAGGGAAGGCAAAGTGCCAGATTATTCTAATAAGCAAAGAAAAGGAGCCATCCCCCAAAATTGACCTGCGTACCACCGGCACCGGCTGAAGGGTTCGCAAATTAATTCTAAGAACAAACTGCATAGACTTAAAAACACAAGAAGTCCAAAGACTATACTGCAAAGCTGATTTAAAACAACGTATATTGTTTTTTATAACAATATTTCGGCTGGCCATACCAGCCTTCTTCAGGTTTGCAGATGTTACTGAACTTATGATGCAATCACAATATTATATAAATGGAGAATGTCGCAATAAAAGGAGAGGCGAAAATGACCTATACCATAAAAACTGGAAAGGAAAAATACTAAGGATATGGATTACAATAATTCGTCACGGCGGTTTTAATAGGCCATGAGGTTCAAGAGTCATACGTAGCTCTAATCTTCGTGGCCTTTTAGTTAAAGCACAACTACCCGTTATCTCCACCAATCATTTTCCGCCAGGCTCCTTACGTTGTGGACAGAATTGTGCCACTTGTCCATACATTACTAACGGGCTCACAAGTTATACTTTTTACGCTACAGGTGAAACACGCTCCATCACTTCACACATCACTTGTAACACTAAAAATGTGATCTACATGGTTCAATGTAACCATTGTAATTTACAATATATAGGTGAAACTAAGCGACGTCTCAAGGACAGATTTAACGAACGCAGACGTGCAGTCGACAAAACTAACATTAAATCTAAACCTACTACTGTTTCTGAACACTTTCTCTCTCACTCTAACCATTCTCATACTGACATGCAGTTAATACCACTAGAGAAAATTCATTTTTCACGTGACTCAGTTCGTAAGGCCAGCGAGTCGCATTTGATAGATAAGGCCATGACTCTTGAACCTCGTGGCCTAAACCGCCGTGACGAATTATTGTAATCCATATCCTTAGTATTTTTCCTTTCCAATTTTTATGTTGTTCGTCATTTCCGCCTCTCCCTTTTATTGCGACATTCTCCATTTATATAATATTGTGATTGTTACATAAGTTCAGTAACATCTGTAAACCTGAAGAAGGCTGGTATGGCCAGCCGAAATATTGTTATGAAAAACAATATATGTTGTTTTAAATCAGCTTTGCATTAGTCTTTGGACTTCTTGTGTTTTTGTTCTTTATATTTTGGTTGATTTGCATGATCTCTTTTCTAGAGATCCAACGTTTACAACTAGCAGGATCTTCGTCCACGGTTTTTGCAGCTAATTTAATCCTTGCATAGACTTACCCTCCACGAGCTTGAGAGGTGAATAGAAATCGGATTGCGAAATCCATTATTCGACGATGAAGTGTTCGTGAAAGAGATCGAACTTCTTCTTAGAACAACGGTTGTAAACTTGCCGTACATACGGGGACCAGTCGACGAATCATGTTGCGTGTTCTGCTTGTTTAAACAAACTCTGAAGAATGTGTCGCATTCGTCACGGCACACGCTTTGTCCATGATGCATTGTGCGACTCCCATCGCAGCATTCACCGTTGGATTTCTCATTTTTGATGTTTCTCAGCGAATTTAAGCGGATTTGAAAAGATCCCGATCCACTGACAGTCTGCAAGAGAAAAGGAGGGTCAGACTCATTGAATCTGTCCCACAAAGCTTAAAATTCGAAGTGCAGGAAAAGGCTCTACTCATTGCAAGGTTTTCCGTACCTGCTTATGAATGAAGAGGAGTAGTGCAACAAAACAAATCAAACTTTGCGAGAAGTGGTCCGAAGCCATGGCTAAAATCTGAATGTTGCTGGCAGAGGTCAAGGAATTTTAAAAGATATTAAATATACTGACGCACTTCCTCTTCGTGATTGACGTGCCCTTCTATTCAGAGTTTATTCTAACCTGCGATTTGGGGATAGTGCGAAATTCGTCAACAAAAAAAACGGGAAGAATAACACCTGATCTGATCACCTGATGGTAAGCGGGTTAAGTTTATTTCTATGTGTGGTACATTAAAAAGTTGGAACGGGGATTTGGATACATTTGTTTCACAGAAGGGAAAATCCCGGGAAAATAATAGGAGTTATTGTCGGAAATTATCCGGAAAAGCACTCCTAACAAGATCTAACAAGGAACCAGAATGTTGCTCAAAATCAGCAAACACATTCATTCCCTGCGAGGGCGAGACAGTGTAAGAAAAAATATGTTTTTTTCCAAGACAAACAAATGCTGTCCATCATTTGGGAACTGAAACCTGCTTCGATTTTTCCCTCGCGGTAGATAAAAAAAAGAATCACTATTCAGTGTTTACATTCAATTGATCAGAATCATTTTCAACCCTAATTTAACTAGCATCGACAACTTTCAACAACGATTCAAGGGCTATTCAGACCATTAAGACTATTCATTTGGGTAGAAAATAGTTCCCTTTATTTTCATGGCTCAATACTGTAAACAGGTAAAATGCCGCTAAAAGGGGCCGCGACAAATCCAAAGGCATTTATTTTACATTTTATAGATCCCTGCGCTGATAATGATCCACAGATTTTTACCTCTGGAAGGCACGACAAACACCTCGTCATTTATTCAGGGCACCATGACCTTCCCCTCGACGGAGCGAATATGACTTCCTAGAAATAAGGTTTAGCATTACTTATCACGGAGCAGGTATTCATTACGGATAAAGAGGGCACGGTGGCATTGGGGCTAAGTAATTGACGATTCGCGTTTGACTGCAAATGTAAAACGGAAGAAGAGCAGAAATTTTGACCATCGATTTAACCCGAACACGAAACATGAAAAATTATAATAACTTTTACTCGGAGAATTGAAATAAACAAATAGAAAACAAAAATAGCCGAAAAAAGAATAAGTATAAATAAATAAATAAATAAGTAAATGAATATAAATAAACTTGTGCCATCTCCAAACATGAAAGATATACATATTGTTGGAGGTAATTACAATTGGCTGGTCGAGGGAGCGGCTGTCGGACAACCTCGTCCCCAGGGCTTCTCTCTAGCCCTCCCCATTTTCTTAGGGAGAAACCATGGGCACTAGGTTAGTGTCGGATACATTTCCGTGCATATGACAGTAATGAGTGAAATCTCCCTTTTTCAAAATTTGCCAAGAGCTTAGAAACTCCTGGCTTCTGATTTTGGTGGACAGTTCGCACTGAATACTTATTAGAGAGCTTTAGCATCGACGACGGCAACCGCAGCGAAAACGTCAGTTTTAAAATGAATTCCCGTTTTTTCAATCTTTGTCGCGGTTATTCCAATTTGCTGAAAATGGCAAGTGTAGGCGAATTTCCCTGGAGTTGATTTCTTGAGAACCGTACCCAAGTTTAGAGAGAGAAAAAAAGATTTGTGGTCGCTTGTTTACGTCCTCCATAAAACTTTCAATTAGGCATTTTGCACGTCGTAGTCGTGCAAGGACGGTAAAGAAATGTACAAAAAAGCGTGATGCACGTGCAAAGTTGTTGTTTTGCGTGATAAAGCCATTGCTTTTCTGACGCGCTATTTGCCGTCGCCGTGGTCGTTGCTAAAGCTCCCTATTACCCTGCCCCTTGGGACTAAGTTACTTAACTGCAAACCGTGATTGCTTGGGCATCACATGGGTATGCTCCCCACCCCACCCCAAGGGGAGGTGGGAGGGCTGAGACCTTAAGGTCACTTCAACTGAACTCCGTTGAACTGAGGAGGCGGGCAAAACCATGAATTCTAAGCGAGGGTTCGATGCATCATTCCATCAGCGCGCAGGCTCTAGCGACGGAATTTTAGGAGTTTCATGATTTCCCGCGTAACCAGCTAATTAGATATTTAGTAAAAATAATGGTAGTTTCTAAAATGTTAGCAGTCGCATGTTTTTCCGCGTGGTGGAAGATGTCGAACGCTGATCCACCGAGGTTTCTCAGGGAGATCGAAATCTGGGGATAGTAATACCCCTAGAGACAAGTACTCTCTGTCGATTTCGCTCGCTAAAAGAAACCAAAATAGCGGAAATCGGCATCTTATGTTGTGCACCAATAACCAAAGCCGGGAGTCCTTAGGGTTTTCATGATACGATCACAGAGGGATGGATAACCTTTACATGATTGCAAAACTCATGACTAACTGCTGAGCGAGCTAGAACATGTTGCCACCTCTGGCGCAGAGCGTCTTGATGTACCGTGCTAGATGGGCCTTGACCTTGTCTCTAAACTGTCAATCAAACCGGCGGACGCGAGACTGTTTAATAAGCTAATTTAAAAGTAATCATCAAGGGAGGAACAACGCGCTCTAGCCCAAAGAGTCACATTATCTTTAGAAAAACAAGGTGGAGTTTAAAAATCGTAGCTTTTGTTTAAGCTGCAATCCATCTTCGAAATCTGGATCCGAAAATCACTAAGGAGAATTTAACATGCTGCAAAAACTGCTAACAAGCTGGGCCCAGCGTGACAGAACATTGCGAAAACCAACTCACATTCACGGACAAAAGTAAATGGCTTTTAGTTATTCACCAATTTTTCTTTGAGTTTTCCTAGAAAAAGATAATGGGGAGAAAAAATCGTTGTGCTATGTTTGAATGTAACAATGATCGCCCTTTTCCCGAGAACTATACAGTGAAGTTCTCTTTTTGCCCGAAAAGCGCGCGTAAATACTGAGCGAGTGCCCCCGGGGCATCCCATAATACTCCCTAAATCCGTATCGGTAAAAAGCTCTACTCTAAACGTACCTGATGTGTGCTTGGATTGTTTGGATTTGATCTTTGTCACCTCCAAACCACCCGCGTCCCGATCACGCATGCACCTCTTGTGGTTGTAATCCAATCAGAGCATTTGAAACATTCGATATCTCCAAGGAATTCGAACCCATCAGCAAAACATCCAGATTCTGGATGTTTTGGTATAAGCGGAGTTGTAATTGACTCGGCGCTATCAAAGGAGTGGCGCTCTGGTCCAGAGGCTTTTCGCGCGGGTCACTTTTTAGCGGACCATCGGAGCACGATGGGTGACAAAAAATGTTACCCATCCGCATGAGTATGATTAGATTGACAGCTGTCAAAATCAGACATCCGCTGACAATTATCAAATGACTATCTCGTGGGCTCAGATGAAAGACCAGGAGTTTTGCCCCTACATGTAAGCTGATATAATATGTCACACCTACCAAATCAACATGAAAACGAAACTACAGTCGCGGGACATAAGCATTCGTCACTTTCAATATGGCGGCGTTTGTTTACATTTTACGCGCGCTAGTTTTAACACGTTCGACGAAGGTTGACAGCTGTCAAACTAGAGTATCTGCTGACCATCATCACCTGACTGTATCGTGGGCTTATTTTTCTACCCATTAAGGTCACGTATTTTTTTAAGTTTTCCACTGATATTTTATTTGATCACGGGCTCAATTCTGTATTTTGAGCGAAGCCCCATAGGTTAGAAAATCTATCCATCCTTGGAAATTTTGCAATCACATGACGGTACACCGACCGCCCGCACAACAGGCATACCAGTGTTTAATTTCACACTTCCTAACTAGTTTGGGAGCATGCAACCTGATATTGTACATCCATGTTTTGCTCCTGTTTTGATTAATTGACAGCTGCCAAAACAGTGAATCCGCTGACCAGTATCGCCTGACCGTATAGCGGGCTCAGGTGTCGACCCTCTGGGTTGGAGTGTTTTTTAAGTTATCCGCTGACAAGTTGCTACTTTTCAAATGATCGCAGGCTCAAGTTCAGTTTTTTAAAATGCATATGAAGTAAGTCGTGTTCATGAGCCGCACTTTTAAAATTTTGCTTTTAAGCTGACCTAGGCCGCGTTTTTGACTTTTCTCACCATAGTCTACGTCCAATTTTTATGCTCTGATTGGTCAAAATTTGACAGGTGAGTTCATACGGAAAATTTATGCAGCATCTGGAAACTTGTTTACTGATAACTAAAGCTGACAGATCATCTTGTGATGTTTTTAACTGTCTTTTTCTAGTGGACGTACTAGTGAAATACACCTGCTATCAAGATTCTTCTGTAATTCATGGCTGGTTTGTTTATTGCGCTTTTGTTTGAGAAATGCACCGTAAGTCAAAGTCATTGGAAAACCGATTTTGGATGGTATCGTTTTCAAATATGAGCTTATTCACTTGCTCTTGTTCCAGGCGTTAATGAGTGCAATTTGTCTTGCAAAATTGTAAAAAAATTGCAGGGCAAAGGGCAAAAAAGAACTAATTCTGTCCGAGGTCTGTACGATAGAAAACAGCGCCTCATACTCAGATGTGATGAAAAAAAGTATATTTAAAAGGCTGGTTTACACGACACCATTTGTCGCCTTAAGATTTAGTTGTAAATTAAACTTGTCGAACACAAAAAATCCGGCCTGACTTTTTATTTTGGCCTCCCTTTTAGACAGAGTGATGCAAATGTGTAAATTGGCTGCCAATGAGGACTATCGTGTGTTTCATAAAATTATATTTCGGGGCTGTCCAATTATCCATAGTCTCTCCTACAGAGTGGTTGGAGAAACTTTGAGCTGAGACTATGTACATTCTCGTTCCCAGAGCTTCGATCCTTTTGGTCAGCGGCGAGGATCGAGAGCTCTGGCTGGTTCCAATTTGGAGTCCTCAAATCGTGGACTTCCGGTTCAACTGCGCAGTCTCAGGAAAAAAAAATGAAAAAATAATCTGAAAAATTCAGCAGCAAAATGTGCCACCGTTGCACAACCGGTCAGTATAAAACACGGACTGCGGACTGGGTATAAAACACGGACTAGGTATAAAATGCGGACTACGGACTGAGTATAAAACACGGACTAGGTATAAAACGCGGACTACGAACTATGTATATAAAAACAGCTTTTGAAAGGTAAAACTGAGAGAAACGGAAATCGGGCTTGCATAAAACAGTAGTTCCAGCTCCTTGTCTCACACAAAAACATTCCGTAAGCCGGTCACGCAGTCTATATTCTCCTCATGTGGAGAAAGAAAGCATACTGCACGGACAAGGAAGGTTATGCCGCTATTCAAGGTAACTGAAATTAAACTCTGAATTTTATTAAAAGAAGGAGTTAGAAGAGAACCAATCAGCACCGAATAAAGTGAATCGTATTGGTATTACCCGAATCAGAGTAAAATTCTTAAAGATGTCTCTATTCCGTTTCAAATGAAGCCTGGGGAATATGAGGAAATGAAGCACTCAGACGAGAAGGTCAATATTGCGGCATTCCGCGAGGTAAAAAAGCAGTATTTAGGGGGGAGGGATTACTCACCTATACGTGAATAATAACCGAAGTGAATCATCCAACCCAACGTTATATTCTACGTGATGATTATGATGACATGATTTTCACCCTCCTCCTAAACCCCCGAAGGGGGTTACTCCTAGGAATTTTTTGTTGGGGTTGTGCCCCCTGGTTCTCTAAATCCTTACCCTATTTCAGAATAAAAAATGTCATTTTCCACACCCGTTTTCAGACCTGATCTGTAAAATCTATACCCATTTTCAGATTTGGCCTAATGTAGCCTGTTCCAGGCTCTCAGATAAAGAGGAGACTACCCAGTTTCCTCCCGTTTTATTTCGCGCTTTTTTAATTCAGCGGACCCAACTATCTCGGAGATTTGAGCGCAACAGTAGATCATTCTCTCTTGAGCGCAAACAAAAAAATCTTCAAATGCATTTCAAATTCGCTTATTTCTATTTCGTTCTTATTCATTTAGAATTGAAAACGATAAATACATTCGTACATCCCGTAGTTTCCTCGAAAACCATACCCGATTCCAAACCAAAATGGGCAAAGTGTTTTCAGACCACCAAAACGGCTCATAAACCCTACCCTTTAGGGCGTATGTGGCTTATATAAGAGAGTACCCCCCGGGTCCTGACCCCTTTCATGATTGTTAGAGACCGAGACCATGTCTAAAATGGGTGTAGAAAATAGCATTTTTGTCAGGCTCTTGATTCAGAGAACCTACACCAAGAATTTCTTTTTTATACCCAGTCCTCAGTTTGTAGTCCGCGTTTTATACCTAGTCTGTGTTTTATACCCAGTTCGTATTTTCCAGTCGGCGTTTTATACCTAGTCCGCATTTTATACCCAGTCCGCAGTCCGTAGTCCGCAGTCCGCAGTCCATATTTTATACTGACCGTTTTGAGAACTGAAATGACATGAAACACGAGCAGATTAATTTATGTAGAATCACAGACGCCCTTTGCCTGGTTTTTACTGAGGAGAGGAGGAGGGTGGTCTGTACATAGGCTAGCCTTCCACTTCAGGGCGGAAAAACGTTCTGCGCAAGCTTCTGTGCATCCCTTATCGCAGGCTCAAGGCGGGCTTTCCTGTTTGTTTGTCACTGAGAGTCACTATCACTGACTATAAGAATGAATGAAATGCACAAGGTGTGAACGTTTCCTTCTCGAAAAGCCTTTACACTTTTGTGTGGTTTTTGTTTTTCGTAACTTGATTTGAAAATTACTCAGTGGTCTCGGAACAACCAATGTTAAAGGAAAAACGGATCATCCCGTCAGTCTGAGGTCAGGAATAAAAAGTTTTGAACATTTCCAGAGAGGCGAGTATTTTGATTGTGCATTCGATTTATTTGCGAGTTGTTTTCGCCGTCTTTCACCGGGCTGAATTAAAACCCGCTTGTATTCTGTTGTTAGTAAATACTTTTTCACATGCCCAGATTTATTCCCTTTGCAGAACCAGCTTTATCCATCTCTTCAGTCAAAGAACCATTTGTGCGCCGAAAAACTTTCTCGGAAATAGAAGGCCAGTAGGCTTACTCGAGAAGAAAAGACTACTACGATCATTTTTCTGTTGCTCAAGTAATAGCAGTCAGAGTTTTCTTCACTTTTAATTACATAGTTTTGTTTTCCAGTGGACTGTGAAAGTTTCTGTTCTTTATTAGAAATAACTTTCTGTACGCAAATTTTTCTTTTCATTCGCTGCGAAGTAGAGAACGTCACAACTGCCGGCAGTTACTTTAAAACAATTGACTCTGCCGTAAACAATTGCTGGAGCTGGATTTGTCTGCGGCGAGCAAAACAAATACCCTTATGTGCAGTTTTCTGTATCTTCTAACGATTAGCTGAGTTTAATTTGCTTGAATGAAGACCATCACATGGACCAGTCATTCACCGAGTTATGAAAAATGGCTACATGGTGAATCATGGTTTAGCTGCGAAGCTCACTGAAACTGATCTTTTGCTTTTAAGATCTTTAGGTAGGTTGTTTTCGTACCAAAAGTCATTTCTTCATTGTCAGCAAGAAGTTTTTGCAATGTAATTTTAACTTTGTTTGAAGGAAATCCTACTTACACGTAGGTTTTTGACAGATGTTATGCATGTTAAACTTGACAACACAAAGCATAATTTATATTTATCTCATAGTACGCGAAACGATCAAGTTTAAAAAAAGCTACAGTTGCTTTGAAACCAAATTTTGGTACTAGATAAAGATTGACCTTTTTTCTGCCCACATATCAACGCAATAACTTTTACATTGAGGATTTTGTTTATATTTTAGTGATCTATAAAGCCACTAGTGTCTGATCGAGCGTGTTTTAAAATATCAGCTCCAGTGCGACAAAGTTCAGTGACTTAAACTGTGACATCGTGGGCAAGCGTTAATTTTTTTGGGCAAAACACAGTACAAAGATATGTTGTTTTTGCGTCCACAGTGGAGCTCCGGACCTTATATATCCAGGAACGTCCTTATATGAACACATTTTGTGAATGCATCTTGAAAAAAATCGGACCTACGCATGCACATTTCCAGTACAACGCAAGGAAATTAATGTCGTTAAAGTCCGTTTTATTGTGAGGTATTCTTCGAGAAAATAAAGTAATGATAAGGTTATAACCACAGCTTGCAACTTTTAAAGACAAATTGCTTGTTCTTTCCAGGTTATGAGTGGAAACATTATGTTTTTAGGCAAAAAAATATTTGGAATCCCGCCATTTTTTCAGACCCGGCCAGGGGATCTGGGAAAAAAAGTTCACGCATGCTCATTACGTTTTTCCGCCCTGAAGCCTTCGGAAGGCATTAGATAACATCGACCTAAACCAGATGAGTCATCGATATGTCAGCGGCGTCTTACAAAATGAACCCTCGAATTCCGCTCATTTGATCGATCGCTGCGAGGATGTTAATTTCAGTTAAAAAATTTTCAAAAACCCGAATAAAATAAATCGAGCAAGAGTGTGTTTATTGCTGTCCTTAGAGTCTCAAACAGTTGTATTTCAGCTTTTTCGACTTTCAGCTTAGAAAGTTTAAAAAGTTTGGAAAATTATTTAATCAGGTGTCAACATTTGGCGCGAAATCTAAAATTTTCTGAGAGAATTGTCCTCTGAGAAGGACAATGGCGGGAGAAGAAACAGCACATACACCGTGGGCATCTCTATTCTCAGTCGCTTTAGATCCTTATTCGGGACACGTAGAGGACGAAAAAAGAGCAGAGAAGCTTATTAAAGCGTATGAAATTGCCACTACTACCCGTTTCACGATATTTAAACAGACAGGGGGATTTTCCAACAATGGTAAGCATTTTGTACAAGAGTCCTTATTTTTATTTTCCACGAGTTTACAGTTTTGTCGACCATCGTTATTCTTTAATCCAGGCCAGAAAGGAAAGACTCAAAAGCCAAAAAATCACAAAATTCAATGGACTGACTCGCAGGAAACGGCAGGCTGCAGTCTGAGGTTTGATGGTATTCCATTTTAAATTGTTGGTGTATAGATCCTGGAATGCCAAAATGGACCGGACCGAAACAAGAAGGCACTGAAACGAAAAGAAGCTAAAAAGAAAATGCAAGAGGATGTAAGCACCAGCACAATCCAGGGGAGGGTACTTGACCAAGTGGCATAAGGAGAGATCCCAGTCAAAAGCCTTCCAGTAGTTAAGGTCTTTCTGCATAGCAGCCCCTTATGGTTCAAGGGAAGTACCCTCCGCCTATACTGCACAAGAGGATCCTTGGTTTAATTATTACTACTAACATATATACAGCAGGTCTATAATGCATGTCCCAATTTTTCCTTGCCCCATACCCCAATCCCAAACCTTTTCACCCTCAAAGAAATAAAATGTATTGTAGGTTCTTCACCGACAAATTCCTTTTTCAGGTGTTTGATATCTGACTGAATTTATGAAAACATGGCTTTAGTGAGTGTCTACAGGTCGGAGCCCTACAGGTCCTATGCTAAGTGCGTCCTTGGTATTAAGACTTTGACTTGACCCTCCCCACCCAGGACAATGGGTGACTGTCCACGCCTCCCACTGAGCTCTGCAATTATCATGATAAACATTCTAAACTGAGGCCTGATTCAGCTGGCTAGGACAAATTAAGAAAAAGGAAGTTACCAGTCAAAACCTCTACTGAACACTGCTGGATGGGTTGTGTCAAAACAACCCCAGGCGCGGATCCAGGATTTTGAAATGGGGGGTGAATTTTTGTAATAATGTAATAGAACCAAAGCCTGGTTGAGGTGTTTGAGGTCTGTGCATCAATATTTGAGGGATAAGAAAAAAAAAAGAAGGGGGCTCAGAAAAAGGGGGGGTGAACATTCACCCATTTCACCTCCCCTGGATCCACACCTGAACCCCCTCCTACCCCACTAGTTTTGACTCCCTGGCCTGATCCACCCACCCACTGTTAGGGCAGCCCCCTAATTTTTTGGACACCGGACTACAGGCAAAAACCTAGTGCCCATGTTTTAATGAAAATTGCTACTAATACTCAAGCCATAGGAAAAGAGAAAATAGGTTGATGGCTCAATGGAAATATTGGACAGTGCAGGACCCTAGCTCTTCTCTTAACATACCCATCCCATCCACTTACTGGTATTTCATACACACTTTTATAGTTCATTTTCCTTTTCAAAAATTCCGGACAGGAAATCAAGTAAGTTGGTAATATTTTTTTAATCATTTAGATATTATCATAACTGTTTGAGGAGAATGTTCCTGATCATAGCTACCATCACATCAAGCGCCGGTTTATAGTCCAAGACACCAAAAAATGTGACTGCCCTGCAAAGATTCATGTGAGAAAGATAATAAAATATCCCCATAACAAGGACAGTACTTCTACATGGATTAATTTTTTTATAGATAAATTCTACAAAGAAACTAATTCACAAAATTTTCCAGATTTTAGACAACACTAAAAGTAACAAGGTAAGCATGTCGAAACTAATTAGGAAATCGCTTTCTGGAGAGAGCCAAGCACCAGTTAAAATGGAACCCCGTGTGTATATTTCTCTTCCTAAACCTGTCAGGATCACTCTTTTCACCTTATGGGAAAGGTGAATATTTTCAGCTTCCATTTGTCTCTTAGCACAGTGATGTCTATGAATTTTGATTAGAAAAGTAATAATATTAATAATAATAATTATAATTATAATAATAATAATAACATATTTAATCAGGGTAAACCCATCAGCTGAAGCTGTTAAAAATGGGTGCCCTGGGCAACTAAAAATGACAAAAAGAAAAATTACTATAACAGATCAACTATCAAAAAAAATATAAAAACTATGTACAATGTTGATGGATAAAAACTAACAATTATTATATAACTACATAAATCAAGACTCTAAAAAACTCTAAAATATTTACCAGGCCCCGGTTGTTCGAAAGCTGGATAGCGCTATCTACCGGATAAATCGTTATCCAGCGGTTAAGTATTACGACAACCAATTGCGCTATCCAGTGGATAGTGATTTATCCAGTGGATAGCGCTATCCACCTTTCGAACAACTGGGGCCAGAACTATAAAAATAATATCATTAAGGTGTGTTCTAAAAATTACTATAAAGCTATTTTCAAGGTTTAACGCATTACTTCTTACTAAGAACTTACTGATTAAAAAAAGAAGAAAATAACATAATAAAAAATATATAGTGTTCTCAATGCCTTATAAATTCAATGTCAGACAACACTAAATTGAGTCTCCTAATAATAATGATAATAATAATAAATTATGAAACTTTTTCACCAGACTGCTGGACTCCTACAACCCACTGATGACAAAAACATACATGTTGCATCATGACTTTAAAACTAATAAAACCTAACTACATCCAGTTTGCAGAGCACCTTAGCAGAGGAAGGAATCCAGATTTCTGACGAGCATCCCCGCCCCTTCCATATGGGATTCACCCCCGGGATTGCAAGTAAGCTATTAGCTTATTTTGCCTGATCTTTTATTTACAAGTATTATTTGCAAGCTTTGTTTATTTAAACTTAGATTTTACTTTTTAAACAACATAACATGTCAATAAAGTACATACTTATCAGTAAAACGCTGTCTTCTCCTCTTAGCTTCTGTCACTGAAACCTGGTTTCGGTCGATGTTAGATAGTTTCACATTAGGCCACTAAGTCTGACTTAGTGATCTCTTAAGTCGACTTAGTGAAAATGACAGGTGTGAACCGCTAAGTCACAAGAGCGCGATTTCTGTCTTAGTGTCGGCAAACTCAAACGAGCTAAGCAGTTCTTAAGTCTGTTTCAGACATGACTTAAAGCTGACTTAAGAAACCTGATAGCAAAAAAATTTCAAAATCGTGGGTTTTATCAGATAGAGATTCCCGCGTTAAGGCGCCAAAAGCAGCTAAAAACAAAGAAATCAACTGAAGACGCATCGCCGAGAGGACGAAAAGTTAGAAGGCAATTACGCTACCGACTTTTCATCTTATGCGACATAAGTTGCGTGGCTTGATCACTTTTTTATTGGCCTACGTAAGTGTCATTTTCTTTTCTTATGATATTCCTCGCCGATTTCCCAACTGATATGAAGCACGGGAACATAAGATTTTGTAAGGTTATTTGGCTGATCAACCTTTGTAAATTTAATAAACAGACAACAGTCGCAATTACAGCGATTTTACGGCTTCTCGGTCTCATTTTGATCTCGACTTCTTCGCTAAAATGGATCGTGACTACCTCACCACATTTATGATGTTAGTTACCTCATCTGTTATTTTTATCGTCAAGGATGACAGCTTTGCACGGAAAGAATTTGTCTTCTAGATATGTCTGAACGCTTAAGCGGACTTAGGGTGACTTGGCTTGACTTGGGCTAAGACAGACTTAGTGCCTAGTGTGAACCAACAAGTATTTCGTAGCGTGTCGACACTAAATAACATCGACCGAAACCTGAGCCTCAGCTAAGTTCCTCGGAACGACCATAAGCCACGTAATTCGGCGCTATACTGCTGAGTCTATTGTAGATTTAACAGTTTTTAGTAACAACAACTGTTAATGTCAAAAATTGACCCCCCTTTTTAACTGAAATTAACATCCTCGCAGCGATCGATCAAATGAGCGGAAGTCGAGGGTTCATTTTGTAAGACGCCGCTGACATATCGATGACTCACATGGTTTAGGTCGATGTTATCTAGTGCCTTCCGAAGCCTTCCACACGTTTCTTCAATTTCCTGGTTCCAGGGTCCAACCTAAATTTTCTGCAATAGCAGGCCGCCATTTTGAAAACTACTCCAAAGATAAAGACTCCCAGACATTCGCCCGTGGATTATGCAAAGATGGCCGCTACAAACGTTAATCCAAATGATTTCTCAGTCCCTTGGAAGTTTAGCGATGTTGTCCTCGTTGTTGAAGATCAAAAGTTCCATGTTCATCGAAGCACCTTGGCATATTGGTCGCCTGTGTTTGAGAGCATGTTTATATCGGATTTCAAGGAGAAGAGTAACGATGAAATTCCTCTTCCAGGGAAGAAGGCGAGCGAGATCAAACACTTGCTACATATGATGTATCCTTCTTTGGAGGAAAAGCCAGTCACGAAAAGCAGTTGCTATTTTCTGTTTGAACTTGCTCATGAATATCAAATAGAGTCCATTACTCAAAAGTGCGAAGCTTTAATGGTGTCTATGGTTAAACAAAGAATGGAAAGCGACGTTCTAGCAATGCTAATCTATGGGCAGAAGTACCAGCTAAAATCACTTATATCTACTTGCATCTATGAGGCTCGGCGATTGACATTGAAAGAACTAAAACAGTACAAACGGCGTGATGAAATTGAGCCAGATAACTATCTACAGATTGCTGAGGGAATTATCCAGCGATTCGAAGAGCAATGTAAGGTAACAAAAGAAGTGTGCCTGAAACGTCTTGAACAAATTAGCAATAGCTTGTACAATCATGCTAAACCAAAAGGTATAATACGTTCCTTTTTGTATCGTGATTATCCAAACACTGATGCATATTTGGCTCGCTTAAAATCAGACGGTGATGCTACAAACGTTTCATGTTTTGGGCTTAATTATGTTGCTGAACATTTAATCCAGTTAAAAGCTGAAATAAATAAGTTGCCTAACTGATTCCAGTCTAGCATTCACCCCACAGTCACCACTGCGATACCATGTTGTCAGTCGAACGAAACCGAACCAATGGAACCGGAACTACCTGTGTACTCGTGTTTGAAATTCAACTTGAAGCCAACACATGATTGACGTGACCACAGCGCCTTGTTTGAAACCAGTAACTAATTTTATTTTTAATTGTTGAAGTGTTTGAGTTTCGAATGTTTAACTACAGTTATGTTGGATTGTTAAAGTGTTCGATTTCTGAATGTTCGATTGTGTTCAATTGACCAAATTGTTAGGTGTATTCGATTAAGTCCGATTACAGAACTGAATCGAAGTCAGTTTGGTTACCAAACATTCGATTGACTATGCCTGGGCCCAGTTGTTCGAAGGCCGATTAGCGCTTAACCAAGGGTGAAATTTAACCCGGCTTTCTTCTTCTTGTGTTCAATAGCATTTTCTTGGATAATTTTCTCTGTTATTTTTAGAGCTTCGAATCATCAACTTGAAGACAAAAAGAATTAAAACTGAAATGCTTTTTAAGCTTTCAAATCTGAATTCAAATCTTGCACTAACCCTGGGTTATCTTAACCCAGCTTTGAACAACTTGGCCCTGGTTTATTACAGTCAGGGTCCATACAGAAACTAATGCACCTATCAATGTTAAGCCCCAGGGTGGGGAGGGGTGGGCTACCCACGGGAAATTGACTGAGTGTGCCTTCGCCAGGGTCGGGAATTTGACATGGCCGCCATCTTGGAAGACCGAGAGAAACTGGAAATGAGTGACCTGCCATCTTGGTAATACCCAAAAGTCACCAGAGGTAAATGACCTCTGCTTTT